>CM062236.1:35032374-35474803 GCA_031216185.1 Syzygium aqueum
CTGCAATGCATGCTGCAGGTGATAACCACCAAAACAAAAATCGATACAACCAACAGACAACAGAATGAAAGACAATGTAACCAAAAAATATAAATACGTTTAAAATCAGCATACTCAGCAATTATGTTATTGGACTGATGGATGCATTTCCATAGATAGATGCTAGGTTTCTTCTCTTTTTAACTTTTAGGGAACAGCGGATGATTTTTTCTCAAGGAAATACTCACTATGTCTGTGGAATCATACTCATCATGAGATGGTTAATTAAAGAAATCAGGACACAAATGAGCAAAGAAAACTCCTCTTGTCTAGCTCTCTCAAGTTTTGCATTATCACGCGGTTAGATAAGAGCGTGGTTATATTAGTACAACAAGATCATGGTTATATAAGTAAGATAGGATCATGGTTATATTAGTACTAAGTTCTCGATCTGCTCATCAAATATCCATCTTGTCTCGGCAACCAACAAGATGGAATAACCTAATTCTAAATCGAGATCTAAAAGTAGATGCTAAGTAAAAAGTACCTTTCATTTCCTATGACATTAGCCCAACTGAAAGTAAAAATTCAAAGTACAAGCATTTAAACAGATGGTCATAAGTTAGCATGAATAAGGAGAAGAGTGTGTCGGAATGCTTCTATAAACAGTAAAATTAGATGGAGAAAGGTTATGTTAATGGTTAGCATCGTACTTCTGATTGAAACCTTGATGGCCATCCATTCAATTCTGCTCCTCCATTCGAAAAAATCCCTCCTGAAGCCAGGGGGCTAGCATGTTCAAGCCCACTTTGACCTAAAACTGATGCATTCTCCAAGAGTGTAGTTACACGCACTATTTCTGCTCCAAAATGTCAATTTCCAAGAATAACACGTACCAGTTAGCATGAGTTAAACAATCAGTTAGCAGTCAGCAGAAAATTCATAAACTAAACTTGTCTCCATGTCAGTAGAATAGTAAACTCTCAACTCCTTTGGGAAAAACATTTTGTCTTTCAATGGCCAAAAGGAGTAAGATCATCTTTTTGTCTAAGTAAAGTTAATTGAAGGAAGAATAAGAAAAGTACAACCCTAGTACACTGGAAGTACACAAAAGAACATACCAGGGAGACCTACACAAAAATAACCAAAAGAGAGAGAGACTTGGAAAAAAGCCCATATCGGAAAGAGATCCAGACTTCATCTATTCCGTAACAATATTCATCAAACTGAAAGAAGACTTCTCCAGTCTATCAAATATTTTTCTACTTCTTTCAAAAGGGGAGAAGATAGTCAGACCAGACGAAAAAGGTTGTCCTTGGATTGCCTATTTGGGAGTTAAGACATACATTTGTTTTAACTATCAAGAAAATTTTCTTAAGCAAATTCTAAAATGTTCAAGTTGGGAATGTTATGACCTGAATGCTAAATCTACAGGTGAAAGATAGCATAGTGGACAGTTTGATTATTGGTTGACCAATGGGAGAAAACATATTTTAAAGCCTCTATATACATCATGACTCAAGCCATAGTTGCAGATATATAATTATGATATAGACTAACGAAGAATCATTTGCTTCCTGAAGGCTCTCAAAAGAATCGCAATTGTGAGAAAAGAAAACCAGTTTCTGTGAAGTTTAAACACAACCTCATACTATTTTCTCACTCCAAAAAGTATATGCAGCGGGAGAGATCAATCCCTCATAATTCAATCGCCTCCCTAATAAATTCCAGCAATCCTCCACAATTTCTCATATGGGATTCAATCAGATCTCACTTGTCAGTTTCAAGCTTTTCCACTGATTCCACAGAGAAGTTTTATGCTCCAAGACAGTCCATGATATCTAAATAATTATATTCGTCCCAGCCTTATGCACTCCACATGATGCAATCACTCCCAATATTTTGAAAACTCATCTACACCAGTAAAGGTCATTCAGCAATGTTCTCCTTGAAATCCAATTATTTTGACAGCTATAAGTTCTCTCAACTGAGAGCCAACGAGAAATGTTACGTGAATGTCCATGACAGCTTAGATAATGATTGTCAAGGACTAGCTCAAGATAAAATATCTAAATTTTTAGACAGTGTCAAGGATGCTGTTAGTTCACAGCATAAGCTGCAACCCTCCCAAAAGTCCAAAGAGGTCAGGGAAGTTAGTCTTAACAAACAGCATTTCACAACTTATATGGGGAAAGATTGTTATAAAAGAGTCCTCCGAAGAACTGGAAAAGAGAAGTTGAAATTAGCTATAACCCTAGAAATACTTTAGCCCATAGCAGTATTGGCGGTATTCAAACCTTAAATATTAGCTTAATCTTTGAAAGTCACGCCTTTACCAACAAAAACAAATCTCTTCACAGTTCAACATCATAATGTGAATTTGGGATGTATCTGTGGAGAAGCATGTGATGTTGCAACAAACAACTATCTGTGGGAGGGAAACCTGAGGGCGCTCATACATTGGTAGAAGCTGATATAAAGTCAGATTGTGTCAATTGGTGATTCCATGGATGGGAAATGTAACGCTAGTCAAAGAAGTCAGCTTCCCTAACCAATAGCGTCTGTTTAGATGTGCACAGGAGGAAAGGGCTCAGTTGTTGAACATGCGGATAGGAGGAATAAGTAGCTCCTTGGATGTTCCTTTAACTTGTTCAAAAGAACAAAAGGAGCTGCTTTCAGCAACACCAAAATTGCAACTGGTTTATTCAATGCAAATGCCGCATCAATAGTTGTCAAGCTTACCTTGGCTCAACAGACGATAGCAAGTTGGAAGTACAGCCATAAATGGACTTAATTTCAGGCGTTCCGCAAGTAGTTCATTGAGATACCTGCCATGGAGATATCAAAACAAGAAGAATGAAACTTAATCATACAAATGCATACAGAACTCAGGCATACTTGAAAAACTAAAATTTCAGATGACAGGAAACAGCAAAACCAATCACTAAAATATCCACATGACAATCAAATCAGCAAATAGATTAACCACCGGAACTGCACAAAAATTTGTGATTAAACCATTTCCATTATAGATCCTACGGACGATGTTTAACGAAAGGCAGACCGACCAAATGGAATTTCACAGAAATGACGCTTCGCAATGCCCTCGAATGAACAATCCACCTACCACTCAGTGAAACCTATCCAGAAAGGCAACTGCAGAGTGGCTGCATAGATCAGTCAAACAAAACTGCCTTCAAACATAACAAAACTCCGAACAACTCAATCGCCAGATCAGCCAAGACACAAAGTAGCTTCCAAGTGAGTGTCCGCCACAAAAACAAGCACCCGAGCACCGATCCGATGCGAGCAACAATAGAGATGAACCGGAGTTACCAGATCTAAAGTCAATACACCGATCCTAACATCAACAAAGGCAGTTCAAAACGTCATCTGTTCACGACCACACCAAACGATCCAGATCCTCAATCGCAGCGATAGACAAACAAACACCGATTCACCGATCAAAATCTCAGAGAGAGAGAGAGAGAGAGAGAGAGAGAGAGGGGAGTATTACTTCTCCTGCTCGGCGATGGCGGAGGAGGTGGAGCGGAGGCCGGAGAGGTGAGGAGAGTGAGGGGCGGTGGAAGGGGACGGCGAGTAGGCCATGTACCTGCCGCCGCCGGAGGACGTCATGATCGCCGCCGATGGAGAGCGCGCCTCGGGGGACCGCCGGGGACGATCGGGTCAGGACGCCGGCATGCGGAGCGCGGCCACCCACGGGCGGCGGCGGCGGCGGCGATGCGGTTCGGTCGCGGACGGTGCGCGGCCGAGACTGGTGGGAAGAGAGGCTTTCCCACCAGAGAGTTCTTCCCTTCGGCTTCTTCAATCAGGGCGGGGGCGTCGGTGGAGCGATCCCTTCGCATTTATAGAGTTGCGTAAATCCGTATTTTTAAACAGTCGAGCGGGGATCGTCGCATATTTACGGACAAGCCACTGTTTTACTGAACAGTGAACGCTGTGAAGAAGAAGAAGACGACCACGACGACGACCCGGCGAAGGAGGGACGGCCGGTGAAGCAAAGGAGACACGGAAGCGGTTAAAACGGAAGAATGGGAGTTGCCTGCGCGTGGAGGGAAAACTAGTTATCGCCCGTATTCATTTAAATACGGGATAAATGAACTGATTGCCCTAAAATTTATCAAAAATAGTATAATTGAGCCGTAAAAATTTCAATAAGTGCAATCAAATTCTAGAACGGTGAAATCAGATTTTTCCATTAACTCCACGCTGACATAGGTTCTTTTATTATTACTTTCTCTCTCTTACGTGGTGTCGACATAACTAAAACATGAAGGACGTGGCCAAAATGACGTCGTTTCGGTCCAAATTTAATTTTTTAAACTTACTATTATTGAACTTATATTTAAAAATAAAATAAAATAGAGAGAGAGGAAAGAGCAAACAAATTGGCAAGTGCTCGGTTGGCCAAGGTTGTCGCCCAGTGGCTGGGGCTCTGCGACCATGGCTAACCCTTGTCCCACCATTGCTGGCCCTTTTCCGGTGATGGTGGGGGCGGCAGCGGTGAGGAGGGCCATTGTCAGTTTTGCACTCTTTTTTTTAAAATATAATTTAAATAATATTTAGATTGAGAAATTGTGGTTAGATTAAAACGATGTGGTTGACCTTATCTTTGGTGTTTTATTCTCGTCGTCGCCACGTAAGAGAGGTAAATAATAATAAAAAAAAGAGCCACATCGGCGTTTTTCATTAGCAAAGTTGGACGGAATTAACAAAATGACTTCATTGCACCAATTTGATGAATTTTAGAACTTGATTGCATTTTTTAAAATTTTAAAATTCAATTGCACTTTTGTAGCAAGTTTTAGGAATTTTACTACACTTATGCCTTAAAATATCTATCAAGTCACTCAATATTAAATTTTCTTCATCATAATTTATTTTGCCAACACACTATTTAAATGTGTCGAATTGATACAACATTTCCCTTAAGTTTTCTTATTTAATATTACAATTGATTAGCCACTAATTGCTATTACGTTAAGACAAAAAAAAGAGGCGCGAAGAGCCGGATCGATTTTAAAAATCGCGCTCACCGAATAAGGGATTTACATTAATTTCGAAAACTACCGTATCTATTTTATCGAGCGATTTGTTAGATAGTCATAGTATCTCTATTGAACATTACATGATGCTTAGAAGTATGATGTAAACCTTGATCTAAATTAATTAAAAAGTTAGGAGAGGTGCATGATGCTAACCCTTGTAGTTAATCTCTATGTGTTTGTCACTCCATGATTGGGCAAAGGCATTCTCCTTTGATTCATCAAAATGGAGGGCCTTTCGTCGCAACCACCAACTCTAGTACTCATGGGTTGGAGAGAGTTCTTTTCGTGAAAAATGACAAGGGAAGGATTCAACACGTTAACCATTTTTACGTGCTTTGGCCAAGAAAAACGCAAAGAGTGTTTAAGCATGGGGCAAAAAGGTAAAAAGAAAAAAAAACGTCATTGTCTAGATTCTTTACAATTTTTGGGTAGGAACTGATTGCTTGTTTTTCAATTTCACAATGGAACAAAGTATCGTTTCTTCTAGTATATACCCATTACTCGAGGTTTGAAAAATCGTGCTTATAAGTGGGGACGATAATATATTTATAACATCAATCTCCATCAGGGTCTCATAAGATGAGAGTTTATTATAATCAAACTCTTTATGATCGGCGGCACGATTGGGTGGAGCGTTAGGAGACCTCCTGCTCTCATGGTCGTTCGTTCTCATGGTCGTTCATTGTGATTCCACCAACTGCATGCAAACATTCTTGATCAAGGCCACCCGTGTAGATCAAAGGGTTGGAATTAATTAATTGGTTTATAAGACTTATAAGGTGTTTGACGGATCTCCATGCTAGTTCTTCTGAATTATTAGAGAACTAATGATTTTCAATCGCATCGATGTGAATGATTTTCTAATCACGCAATTCACAATCGCAAAAACTAAACAAAACAAAATATTATATGTTCTCGTGACAGATTGACTGAGTAGAGTACCCTATTTTATTCGTCACACTTTTCTTTTCTTCCCTTTTCTCCTTTTGATGAACATCTAAAAAGATCGACGCCAGCGATTTTAATGATTTATTTTTCTAAACTCGTGATTGGATTTTGAGTAAGTTGCCACAGATTATATACACAACATGAAAACTTTGATATTTCCATGTATATAGATGGAATGAAACTCAGACTTAGGAAGATCCTGGAAAAATCTCACAAGATGATAATTCCGGCACCTTGAAAGATTGATTACGGCTAAAATCAACACCCTAAACAACTTTTTAATAAAAGCATAATATTAAACGCAAAAAAAAGCAAAAGAAAAATGGAAAGAATTCGTGGGCCATTTGTCTCGATTACAGCCTGTAACAGGGACAAATGGGCCCGCTCAGCTTTCCTTGGCCTTTGGATCAAGCAAAACTAGGGAAGAAAAAAAAATAGTAGGGAAGAATTTTTTTTTAGCTTTTCCGTCAAAATTTAAAATATTATTCGGGTTTCAAAAAAAAAAAAAAGACAAAGTAGTTTACAGGCGAACTCATGTGTCGAGATTTGCATGTTGTGAAAGCTTAAGGTGATCAGAATTAACAAAAGGATTCTCAGTATTCAAGTCGTAGGATGTAGATTAAACAAAAAAATTAAAAAATTAAAATCAACCCTAACATGCATGGTTTTTATAAGATTATTAACGGACAAGTAGAGCGGGTTTTAATATGAAAAATATGAGAGATGACATAAAATTACGAAATTACGCATTTGTCTATGGATAAGAAAATGGCGGCGCTATTTCCACTCCGTCTTTGATTTGATACGCACCTTTTATTGTCAATAGACTAAAATAATACGTTAGGAAACAAGGTTGATCACCTTTTTCACCCTAATTTCTTTTTCTCTCTCATCTCTTTTCTTCACCTTTTATGTTTATTGTTAACCGATTAAAACATCCTCTTTGCTTAAAAATCAATTAATCATTAATTAAGCATGCTTTCTCTCTCTCTCATGTTTTGTTTCTCGCCGCCGCCACCATTGCTTCACCCATCTCCTCCGTGAATTATGATCGATTAAGTTTTGAAATATATTTGAGTTCTTGACTTTAGTCCATAAAAAAATCCTACTTTGACCGGTCCGACTAGCATTTGCCTACATTCATTCCATCGCAGCGACATAGACGACGACCAACTTTTCGCGGCACGGTCCAAATTCCGAGTGGCTGGACAATCCAATTGCTCTTCATTGTTCCTTGCTTATCTTGAATCAGGGTCGTGCTAATTGCAAGTTGTCATTGCATCGTTCCCGTTTGAATTTTGTTGGAAAAGCCTCCTGGTTGGAGTGTCCGTAGGCTTCGGATTCTTTGGATTCGATGGCTACGGTCTTGAGTGTTCTTTGGCTGTTCTTTTGTCGTATTGATGAATTGATAGTTACAGAGTTTTGGCCATAGGTGGGTTTCAGACAGATTTTTGTCAGCGCATGAGCTTGAAATTCGTAGCCCTTGGGCAATGCGAAGGATCCTGCAATTCTGCCAAGTGCGAATAATTGAGCTCTGTTCCTCATTCATGGACGAGCATTTTCAGTAAAAAGATAGCATTTTTTGTTTGTTTGTTTGTTTGTTTTGTCTTCCGCAAGCAATTCGAATCATTACGCTACCGAAGCTTTTAAGAGTGTAGTTTTATCCTAAAGCTGGTGTGCTTAAGTTCACGCATCGTTGCCTCATAAAAGAGCTTGCCTTTCACAAAAGTTGAGGTTGTTGCACGTGCGGGTCCTTCTGGCGCTCGGTCTATCACTCCTAGTTCTAACGCATTAGAAATATAATCGTTCTGTGAATGCAAGAATGGCTGGTGCTTGCTGCTGTTTAGCAACTACTTTGACATGAACATATAGTCCCAGCCGTCTGTTGATATCTTATCAGTCCTCTGTTTTATGAAGGCTCTTGACATGAGAGTGTATGAATCTCGTCGACTGAGAAGATGAATTGTCAAATATAATTATATTGAGCTTCCGTTGGTCATTGATGTAGTTCTTTGTCGATCTGCATATTTATTGTCGTTATTTTTTTGAAGACGTATTCACAAACTAGAAAGATGACTGATTGGCCAAGTGGTGCATGCTATTGACACAACTCAAGCATGAGATAGAGGGTACATGTACATTCTCACTTGTTAGCTGTTAAAAATTGGTGAGAAGCTCCTGTATCTTACCTATACTCAAGCAACCACCTTCAAGTGAGACTAATGATTCTGTACTTGGGATTTGAAGGAGTAGCTGAGATTCTAAGATTCAAGGACTATTTGCATGAAATTTGTCCAGACTCCAGAACTCAATCCATTATGAACTTAGTTGGTCGCAACCATTGATAGTAATAAAAGCAGGCGTGTGATTATATCAATTCATAAGCCAGTCCATGCCAGTATTTGTCACTATCTGCTTGGGTGGAACCTCATAACTATTCCTGTTTCCTGCTCATTTTATGCTTTTTTATTCCGCATCGCTCGAATCCCTGAAAAAGTGCGCAACATGAATATTCAGTACATTGGCAATTGAAGAACTTAGGTGCTCCCTTTTTCGCCTTAACAAAACAAGACATCTTTCGCCTGATTTTCCCTTTCGTATTCCCATAAGGAAGGAAAATTACAGTTTCTCAGCTTAGTTTGGCACTGATCAGTGCCTCAAATGAGCCAATGAAGCACAGAACTGTCGCAAGAAAGCAGACAAAGCTAAATATCTTAAGGATGACCCATTTTCTTGTCCAAGCACCGATTTTCTTTTGCACAAGGTACATCTCCACGGGGAAATATATCGCCAAGGGCCAGAAGTTTAACGCACCCAACACTCCTAGAACCGAGTTGAAATAAGGAAAGATCAAAGCGATTCCAGTGGTGGATATGACAAATACCGTGCGGAAGCACAGCCTGAAAAGATTCAACCGAATAACCGGCACCAAGGGAAGCTTGAATGCGTAGAATTTGTTCACAAATCTGCTATTTGGGCATTTGAAGCTGAACCATCTCTCTGCTGCTGCAAATATGGGCTGACTGTACATCTGAGCAAAAGAGACTCGGCATTAACAATTTAACTATGTTTTCAAAGTCTTAATCAAATCATGAAACTCTTACTTCCATCTCTATAACTTTTTTGTGCGAAAAAATGCGCATGACTGTTTTGATTATTTTGATTTAATTTTTCTCAAGTTTTTTCAGGGTTTGAGGCTCTAAAATTGATATTTGTCACAGTGCATAACCAATTGAAGATTGAACACGAGTTTAATATTGAGATGATAACTAAAGGCAGGTATCGGTCTTTTTCGACAAGTCAGGTATCAGTCATATATATACCTGGTATGCTCCAACCAAATGGACAATAATGCACGCATTCGCAAAATCGACCAACCAGAAGGGCTCAAAGAATCCCTCCCCGTTCACTATCCCGGTCAGGAGATTCCCTGGTGTTTTGTAACCAAAGGCTGCATATCCAAAGCATCCGCAGCAGAAGTAAAAAGTGGTGGTTATGGAGATTGCAACCATGGAGGCCCTCTTCATCGTCTGGTTTTCTGGTGGAGGGGACTTCAAAGTGTCCTGAATGTGACAGAAACTCAAGATTCAGTAAGCCTCTGGGCCTTGTGGGTTGTTCTGAGACAGAAACTGATTTAGTTCAATTATTAAAGCCAAGGCTCACCTGTATCTCAAGAAGAATGAGTGCGTATGGATACGCAAAAGCGATATCTCCAAGCGCCTCGAAGGCATTCCATACCTTTTTCTCAACTTTAGCAACTCCTGCAATCCCTCCTGCGATTCTTCCATTTTCTAGAGTTTGCAAGAAATCGAGAGTCATTGCAGAACTCCTAGGAGCTCTAGAGAATAATAAGAGAGTACGAAATTGTCCCTTAATTTATCTGATAGCAAAAGGAACTGATTCAATTGCATTGTGTTCTCTTGAAAAGGTCAAGCATTACGGCAAACACACCGACCTATGACTTTTGCGAGGCCAAGTCCTAGTCCAGTGGAAGAGTAAGAGAAGGACATGATCGCGGCGACAACTGAAAGCCATTCCATATTGTGGATGTCCGGTATCAGCGACATCACGATCTGTATGATCCCAAATAGCAGCATGTAGAAGCTATTACCATAGTGACAAGGAGCATGGGGCCCTTCTCTGTGATAGCAATTCGATTTCCAAATAGCCCTGCATTCACAAAGGAATGCAAATTTTCCAGGTAAACGCCAAATTAGCAGCCTCCAGGAAAGATGGCCAAACACATGGCACATTCACAAGCATAATACTACTATAGAATTCTCAGAGCAGAGTACCTCATACTGGTTGCAGTAGTTATAACGTAGGCTATGTCTATGCCATACATGCTCAGATATTGAAGCAAACCACATACCCACATTCTTTTCGTACCTGAAATGGACAACTGAACGTAATAGGATCGACAAGCGAAGGACTGCCTCATCTAAAGTAAATTCTCTCGTGCGAAATCATACAACCATTTCGGATAATAAAAGAAGGTAAAAGACTTAATTGTTTTCCTACCAAGATTTACTCCAACCGCATCCATGTAAGAATAATTCCGTGCTCCTTTTAGGGGGTCGGGAGACCGGTAACAATCTGACAGAAGGAAAGCAGAAACGCAGGTGATTATCGCGAAAACAATCAAGGACACCGGCCCAGCTATCCACCCCAGCTGCGCCGTACTCCAAGCCAGAGACAGGACTCCGGATCCAATGACCGCGGTGATGATATGAGCAATGCAACTCCATAAGGTTCCTGAGTAAGTGGAGCAACTTCAGATTCGTTCTCAATACTCAGACCCCGGGATGGGATCCAAATTCAAAAGCACACGAAGGAACTATGCATGCATAACACATGAATAATTCGAAGAGAGCCTGACCGGTTCTACGCAGACGCCCGTCATCGTCCAAGGTACCGTCAGCGACCTCGAGGGAGTGATGGACTGCCATTGTTTTGCAGTGCAGAAGATTCAAATTCGGCGATTTTCCTTGCCTATGAGGCAAGTAAAAAATATGAGAGGAGCTAAGGTTACTTATGTCAACATGATTTTGTACCATGTTCATGCATTCATGCATCTATGCAAATCCATATAATTTCATTCTATAATTCTCATGCCAGCAACCGTCATTTCAGTCATTCTCATAGTAAATAGAAGAGACAATTACACATGATTTTTAAACTTTAACCTAATATATAATATCGTCCCCGAATTTATAATTTATTCAATGTGGTCCCGTTAATTTTGGTGCTTGGAATAACAATTCTATATGTTTGAAAATAATGTAGAAGTTGACGGGTCTTGCAATTCAATGCCAAATGCGAGAGAACAAAACTACATAGCAATCAATAAGAAAGATAAAGATATAATAAATTTGCGTGATTCGATTGAAGTGTCGATATCTACTCCAGTGAAAGAACTAATCGTCAAGAAATTCACTATGAATTTGGAGAATTATAGAGTTTACAATCACTCAATAACTTTAATGTTTTTCAATTCTCGATTTCACCCGAAAATTCTTAACCGTGTTTACTCATAATCTCTCCCAATGTTCTCTTCAATAAAATTCGAGAGAATCTAAACACTGCATGCATAAAGGAACCACTTTATTTTGGTTGACCTGAGTGCAATATTTTGCTCTACCTTTTCCCAAGAAGAGATGTAAAGGGGAAAGGAAGTGTCAAAAGGGGAGCTTTAAAAAAGAGAAAAAAGAAGAGATATAAAGGGAAAAGGAAGCGCACTTACCGAGAGAGAAGGAAAAAGAAAGGGGAAAAAAGAGGAATAAAGGGTACGAAGAATAAGAAAGGGGAAGAGAAATGAAAAAATGGCTTTGCGCGTACACACTACAAGAACTTTGCCAAGTTGTATTGACTTTGATTCGTAACATCCGGTAAGGATTTAAGCAATTTGTTCATCTAATCGAAGTAATTTTTAAAATTAGGGCCAAAGTTTGAAATTATATGAAATTTAAACAGCGAAATCTAAATTTTGGAGTTGTTAAATTGTAAAATTATGTGGAAATAATGGATTAGGGCATTGTGGAGCTTTGGAGTTTTACAAGAGTTGATTTGAAGTAATGTTCCGGTTGAAGTGAAATTTTAGAGTTTCTTGCGTGATCTCTTCGTTTCGGATAATAATCGCTTTGGGCAAGCGATTTGTTGATACGTCGAAGTCATTTTGTTACAATTAAGCTTAGTTTAGCCGATTCATAGTTGAAGTAGTGTTCTACTTGGTTTTCACGTCGATTTTTATTTAATTGATAGGATTCAGAGATTGCTGGAATAGCTACATTATTCAGTTTTGGGCATTCCCTGGTGAATAGTACTATCTATTCTTTGAATTTCTAAATTCATATTTTGAAAATGAAAATGATTAGAATATTATGTGCAAAGTATGATTTGGTTAAAAGGAAAAAGTCATGTTTGTAAATCTAGATAGGATAACCACTTGGGTTTGCTCCAATGGTCACCCTTATGTGCAAAGTAGAATTTAGTAAAAAGACAAAAGTTATGTTTGTAAATCTGGATAGGATTGGGATTTGCCCTTGTTGCTTCCCTTTCTACTTGGGAAGGGGGAGATAAGGAGTTCGATTCCTCATCTTCTCAGAGGGTTAGGGGTGGAATATTTAGTTTCAGATATGGGTTTCGACTCTTTGTAAGGAGGCATGACAAAAGTCTGAAAGTGAGTTGAGAGTTAGAATAGGACAAATAAAAAAAAATCTGAATAGGACATTTACTACCTTTTTTTATTTTTTGAAAAGGCATGGGAAACATTTTTAGAAACAATTTATGAGTTGATTATTGTGAAATGATTTGAGAATGCTTTATGAAATGGATTGCAAAAAAATTATATGTATTGATTCGTAAGTTTGATTTATGAAAGGAATTCTGTTGTGAAAGAGTATATGTTTGGTGTTGTGAAAGCAATTTATGATAATGATTCTAGATTGATTTTGCGGAAAGAATCGATTTGTGAAAGCATATATGTTTTGTTTTGTAAAAATGTATACTGGTTTATGAAATTCTAGATTTAATTTCTGATATTGGAGAATAATAATTTGGTGCTCAATATTAATGTGAACTTGGTTAGGGTTTCAAGGTATGCAACTGATTTTAGATGTCCTTCTAAGCCGACCACCGGCTGATAATAGGTGGAGATTTTGTTAAAGAAGAGATCTCGGTCACCCAATCAACAGGTGTTGTATCGTGATCATGGTTGAATATTGAGCATGAGATGGATCAATGGAATAAAGCATTGATAGGTGATTTGACCATTAAAATGTGAATTGATGAGAATGATTAATAGGCTGGACCATTGATATTTGCTTTGTAATTACTAATGAAATTGCATATTTCCAATATGTAAAGATAAAACTCACTTTAGATCTCATACATATACTATACTGTGGATTTGAATTAAATGAGTTTTAATATGGTTTTGTAAATATGGATAGTGGGTGCTTAATCTGTTTATAAGAGATATGCACTATTTACTGAGCTCTGATTGCTCACCCCATTTATTCCAATTTTTTCAGGTTCTTTAGCTAGAGACAAGCAAGATGATGGCACTATTGACGGGGAGCTTTTCGTAGTTGCGTTTTGGATGTGAGTTGAATTTAAATAGCTATATATATATATATGTATATTTTGAGGCCATGTCATTCCCTTATTCTTATGGGATTTCGGGGGGAAAATTACCAAAAAAATCTTAAACTTATTATAATTGTGCCAATTCAATCCTAAACCTTTTTATAATTGTGCCAATTCAGTCTATCTGGCCACTTTTGGCCTGCCAGCGCTGACGTGGCATCATTTTAATATTTTTTTTTTCGATTTTTTTTCTTTTTTTTTCTTTTCCTTCTTCCCCCTGCCGGACCTGCCAGGAGGAGGCTCGCCCTCACCGACACTGGTGAGGGCGAGCCTCGCCCAACTTTAGTGAGGGCCGGCGAGGGCAGAGCTCGCCAAGGCTGGGCAAGCTCTGCCCTTGCTACCGCTGGGCGAGGTCGAGCTCGCCCTGCCATGGCGAGCTCCTCCCTCATCTTGCCTAGCAATGGCGAGCCACCCCAGTGGCCGGCCCTAGCCCCTGACCGGTCCGACCACTAGGGAAAAAGGAAAGGCAAAAAAAAAAAAGAATGGAAAAAAATAAAAAATAAAAAATTCGAGCTCCACCATTGCTGGCCCTTGCCAGATCTGGGCAAGGTCGAGTTTGCTTAGCGACGGTGAGGGCGGCTCGCCATGGCTGGGCGAGCTCGACCTTGCTCGGATTTGGCGAGGTCGAGCTCGCCTAGTGGCGGCGAGGGCGGCTAGCCATGGCTGGGCAAGCTCGACCTTGCCCACAGCCATGGCGAAGCTCGACCTCACCCAGCAGCAGCGAGGGCAAAGCTCACCCAGCCATGGCGAGCTCCACCTTCGCCAGTGTCAGTGAGCTCCACCCTCGCCAGTGTCGGCGAGTGCGAGCCTCCCCAGTGGCTGGCAAGGTCACCTCGCCGGCGAGCCTCCCCCCGGTCAAACCGGTTAGGGGGAAAGAAAACAAATTCAAAAAAAAAATTAAAATAATGCCATATTAGCTGGTCGGCATCCACGTCAGCACCGGCCGGTCAAAAATGGCCGGATGGACTGAATTGACATAATTACAAAAGGTTTAGGACTGAAATGGTCAAAAAAAAAGTTTATGACTAAATTGGCACGATTGCAATAAGTTTAGGACTTTTTTGATAATTTTCCTAATTTCTGGTGCGATGCTAAGAACCCACACAAAGAAAGATTTCATTTTTATGAGTTCTTGTTTGGCTTGCCAACTCAAATTTGGAAACCTTGATTTTCGTCATTTTTTTTTCATCTTTTTAGTCCAAGAACAAGCCCTCCCATGGACTTCATAGAATTTGCTCGAACATAAAGTCAAGTCAAACGACGTCTGAAACACAGGCCGGACTTCTGTCAGGTCGGCCTTCGATCAACCGCCACAACAGTAACATATACTCTTTTTTTTTTCACAACATACAACTGGAAGCTCTCCTTATGCCACGTGTGCAAGGCTTAAACTTCTTATAATTGGTGTTTTTGTCCCACCTAGAATATTTTGCGTATTTTAAATGAATAACGGATCATTGACCATACCCTTAGGGACCATCTCATATCATCTTTTGATGGAACAAAACCAGAAAGTCAAAGGTTTTCTCAGTTATTTAATGTCCAAACTTTTCGCGGAATTACTTAAGTATATAAAATTAATGAAGGATAAATTTATTATAAATGCACTGATTTGAGGTTTTTGGTGATTTGAAATATAATTGTTACAGTTATACAGGTTTGATTAGTTTGAGGTAAATTTATTACTAGAATTTGCCTCCATTCATTCCATCGCACTGAAATGGATGACAACCAAATTTTTGCGATACGATCCAAATTCCGAGGAGCTTGGACGATCCATTTGCTCTTCATTGTTTCTTGTTTATCTTGAATCGGGGCCATGCAGCTAATTGCAACTTGTCATTGCGTTGTTCCTGTTTCAATTTTGTTGGAAAGGCCTCTTGACTGGAGCGTCTGCAGCTTCTGATTCGTTGAATTCCATGGCTAGGGTTTTGATAAGTGCTACTGCTGAATTGAATGCTCGAGTTTGGCCATAGGTTTTCAGACAGATCTATCAGCATATGAGTTTGAAATTCGTAGCCCTTAGGCAATGCGAAGGATCCTGCAATTCTGCCAAGTGCGAATAATTGAGCTCTGTTCCTCATTCATGGACGAGCATTTTCCGTTAAAAGATAATATTTTTGTGTTTTTTTTCTTCCGCGAGCAATTAAAACCTTCAAGTTACTAAAGCTCTTGATAGTGTAGTTCTATTCTGAATTGCCGATCTACTTTTTCTCCCCGGTCACTCCCGCTAATTTCTGACCCTGCATCTGTTTCCGCCACAATTAGTGTCGATAATAGAAGTGTTTGCATTCGGTCGCGTGCCTGAAGATTGCGTGTTTCTGGCTCTAGCCAGTTCGGGTTCCATCTTATGGTAAATCCATTCCTGATAAGCAATTGCCGTTGAGATGTTTGGCCGACCGACATTGTATTTCTGACTACAGAAGTGAGATTGCATAGTGACGGGATGCACCTTGATAAAAGTTATTTTATAGTTTATAAAAGTATTATGTACATTTGGTGTCATTATTCACTGCTATGATAAGTTTATTATTTCCTTCAATTCCAGTGGATCTTGCCTTCTTTGCCTAGTGCCTGCTGTTACTTGATAAGCCTCATTACATAATGGGATTCATAAGATCATCCGCCGGTAAATCCCATAAAACGCAGTCCGAGTTGAATATGCTGGATCCGCTTCCTAAGTCTCTCTCTCCTTTGGACTCCTCTCCATTCTCTTCCTCGATTATGCCATCTAACCGGCCTTGTTGTTCCCCCGCGGTGCAGGTGCTTCCGGTACACATACTTGGGTTCCAAGGTGAGCCATCCCCTTCGTTGCCAAACCCTGAATGGCCATACTGAAATTCTGAGGCAGATTGAGGGAAGCCACTACATGCTCCTGTGAAGTTCGTGGCAGGCGCCCCAATTGGCTCCCATGGCTTGCCTGGAGACAGCATGTCAGGTTCCAGAATGGCCCTCGATAAGCCCAGCCTGATCTTCTCCACAGTATCCTCTTTCTCATCACTTTTAGTGGTGAGACAAGTGGATGTACTCGTCCCATGTGGTGCATTGGATTGTTGGAGCTGGAAGTCGACGTGCTTCTTGGTCAGCAGGTGAAGCATTTCATCTTTGAAGCAGCCAAGGGCTGCCTCTGCGAGATGAGCCACGTGCGGTGGGGGCAGTGCCGTAGCAATCTCAGCCATGAGGTGGGAGAATGGCTTGTGAGTAACCGGATCGATTCCCATTCCCGAAAGCTTCTTTTTCAGCTTCGTGTTCCAGTAGTTCTTGACATCATTGTCTGTGCGACCAGGCAACTGAGCCGCAATTATCGACCACCTGTAGCAAAACCCAATTGGGATTTCATTTCATGGGAGATAATAATAGAAAACATCCGCTTGGTACTCATTGAAAAACAGAATGTCGGTAATGTGGAGGAGTTGAGAACAAGCTTCTGCGGAATAGAATGACATGGAAGAATGGATTGATTGACTGGTTTACCTGTTACCAAGGACAGCATGAAGCCTCATGATGGTTTGCTCCTCTGCTTCTGAGAATTCACCGTGCTTCAAATCTGGTCGGAGGTAGTTAGTCCATCGCAGCCTACAGCTTTTTCCACATCTCTGCAGGCCTACACATTGATTATTGGTAATTCAGCCACTCACTATTTTCTTTGGCCTTGGGCACTTGTTATATACGTAATAAAGAAAGATTGTCATTGTCAATACACTGTTTTTTCTTGTGCAATGTGCAATCTTTGGTATGGTAACAAGACCTTTTCCTCTGAGTGCGTTCGAGAATGCACGTGTATATGCATGAGAGAGAGAGAGAGAGAGAGAGAGAGAGAGAGAGAGAGAGAGAACCGGCATTTTTGGGAATGAGGCGCCAGTTACGGGTTCCGTGTTGGGCGATGTAAGAGGCGAGCTTGTTGTCTTCTTCAGGGGTCCATTGTCCCCTTTTGACATTGTCCTTCTCACAACAAGGAATGCGCCCCATCTTCTGTATTTTTGTATCTTTAGGAAATTCTGATGCTATGGTACGGATCGATGAATGAGTCGATAGTTTTGGATGAAAAAGGCAAATGAAGATGATTTCTCTACTTACACTCTTTTCAAGGATATTTTTTCAGTCCTTCTTTGTGCGCTTCTTGAAAAGAAAATCAAGCGAGACTGTTGTTTGGCGAATTTTCTATCATGAATGTGAATGTGAAGAAATGGTGTGTGGTTTTTAATAAAGGGAGGCGTCTTCTTATATTAAGGGTTTGCCTTGCATGTAGCTCTGTACGATAGAGCCCGCGTTACCATCAAAGGTGCATGATTTAATTAAAGAATTCAACGCCACGGTGTGTGTGAGAGAAGGGCAGGTAGCTCACCCACAAGATGCTTGGTCAAAATCTCTCTCTCTCTCTCTCTCTCTCTCTCTCTCTCTCTCTCTCTCTCTCTCTCTCTCTCTCTCTCTCTGTGCGTGCGTGTGTATGTAGTTGACTGTATCGGGTTTCTGCTAAGGCTGGTGTGCTAACAGTTAAGGTCACACATAATTGCCTCATTAAAGAGCTCGTCTTTCACAAAAGTTGAGGTTGTTGCACGTGTGGTTCTTTCTGGAACTCGGTCTATCACCCCTAGTTCTAACGTATTAGAAACATAATCATCCTGTGAATGCAAGAATGGCTGGTGCTTGCTGCTCCTTAGCAATTACTTTGACAGGAACAATTTAGTCCCAGCTGTCTGTTGATATCTTAATAGTCCAGGACTAATCGTCAGACCCCTCTTTTATGAAGACTCTTGACATGAGAGTTTAAGAATCTTGTCAGCTGAGAAGATGAATGATCAAATATAATAATTTTCAAGCTTTTGTTTGTCACTGACGTAGTTCTTTGTCGATCTGCATAATTTATTATCGTTATTTTTTTTGAAGTAGCATTCAGAAACTAGAAAGATGACTGATTGGCCAAACCATAATTGGTGCATGCTATTGACACAACTCAAGCATGTGACAGAGGGTACACGTACATTCTCACTTTTCAGCTGTTTAAAATTTGAGAGAAGCTCCTGTTTCTTACCTAAACTCGAGCAACCACCTTCAAGTAAGAGTAATGATTCTGTACTGGGGATCTGAAGGAGGAGTTGAGATTCTAAAGATGCAAGGATTATTTGCATGAAATTCGTCCAGACTCCAGGACTCAATCCATTATAAACCCGATTAGTCACAACCATTTATAGTAATAAATGCAGGTGTGTGATTGTATCTATTCATAGGCCAGTCCATGCTAGTATTCGTCACCATCTGCTTGGATGGTACCTCATAACTATTGCCTGTTTCCTGCACTTGGGTGGAACCTCGTAACTATTGCCTGTTTCCTGCTCATTTTGTGCTTTTTCATTCCATGTTGCTCGTATCCCTGAATAAGTGTGCAACATGAATATTTAGTACATCAGCAATTGAAGAACCGTGGTGCTCCCTTTTGCACCTTAACAAAACAGTTGAACTAATCATCTGATTTCCCTTTCGTAATTTAATAAGGAAGGAAAATTGCAGTTTCTCAGCTTAGTTTGGCACTGATCAGTGTCTCAAATGAGCCAATGAAGCTCAAAACTGTCACAAGAAAGCAGACTAAGCTAAATATCTTAAGGATGACCCATTTTCTTGTCCAAGTACCGATTTTCTTTTGCACAAAGTACATCTCCACTGGAAAATATATCGCCAAGGGCCAGAAGCTCAACGCACCCATCACTCCTAGAACCGAGTTGAAATAAGGAAAGACCATGGCAATTCCAGTTGTGGATATGACAAATACCGTGCGGAAGCACAGCCTGAAAAGATTCATCTGAATGGCCGGGATCAAGGGAAGCCTGAATGTGTAGAATTTGTTCACAAATCCGCTATTTGGGTATGTGCTGCTGAACCATCTCTCTGCTGCTGCAAATATGGGCTGACTGTACATCTGAAGGAAGAGACTCGGCATAAATGATGTAACTATGTTTTCAAAGGCTTAATCATACCAAGAAACTCTTACTGCTATCTCTGTAAACTTTTTGTGCAAAATATTGCGTATGACTGTTGTGAATATTTTGATTTAATTCTTCTCAAGTGTTTTCAGGGTTTGAGGCTCTAAAATTGATAGTTGTAAGAGTGCATAACCAATTGAAGATTGAAAACAAGTTTAATATTGAGATAAAAACTAAAGGCAGGTATCGGCCAATTCCTTTTCTCGATAAGTCGGGTATCAGTCATATATATACCTGGTATCCTCCAACCAAATGGATAATAATGCACACATTCGCAAAGTCGACCAGCCAGAAGGGCTCAAAGAATCCCTCCCCGTTCACTATCCCTGTCAGGAGATTCCCTGGTGTTCCATCACCAAAGGCTGCATATCCAAAGCATCCGCAGCAGAAGTAAAAGAAGGTGGTTATGAAGATTGCGACCATAGAGGCCCTCTTCATCGTCTGGTTTTCTGGTGGAGGGGACTTCAAAGTGTCCTGAATGTGACAAACTCAAGATTCAGTAAGCCTCTAGGCGTTGTGGATTGTTCTGAAACAGAAATTGATTCAGTTCAAATAATAAAGCCAAGGCTCACCTGTATCTCAAGAAGAATGAGTGAGTATGGATACGCAAAAGCAATATCTCCAAGCGCCTCTAAGGCATTCCATACCTTTTTCTCAAATTTAGCAGCTGGAACTCCTGCAATCCCTCCCGCGATTCTTCCATTTTCTGGAGTTTACAAGAAATTGAGAGAGTCATCGCAGAACTCCTAGGAGCTCTAGAGAACACTAAGAGAGTAACGAAATTGCTCCTCCTTTTGTCTGATAGCAAAAGGAACTGATTAAATTTTATTATGTACACTTCAAAAGGTCAAGTATTCTCTCGATTCTGGACAGATGACAGCAAAAACCAACCTATGACTTTTGTGATGCCCAGTCCTAGTCCAATGGAAGAATAAGAGATGGACATGATTGCGGCAACAACTGAAAGCCATTCCATATTGTGGATGTCCGGTATCAGCGACATTACGATCTGTATAATCCCAAATAGCAGCATGTAGAAGCTACTGCCATAGTGACACCGAGCATTGTGCCCTTCTCTGTGATAGCAATTTGATTTCCCAATAGCCCTGCATCCACAGAGGGATGCAAATTTTCCAGGTAAACGCCAAATTAACAGTCTCCAAGAAAGATACCCAAAAACACGGCACATTCACCAGCATAATATTTCGACACATTTCTCAGCGAATAGTACCTCATACAGGTTGCAGTAGTTATAACGTAGGCTATGTCTGTGCCATACATGGTCAGATACTGAAGCAAACCACATGCCCACATTCTTTTCGTACCTGAAATGGACAACTGAACATAATAGGATCGACATCGAATGAAATCACACAACCATTTCGGATAATAAAGTAGGTAAAAGATTTAATTGTTTTCCTACCAAGATTTACTCTAACCGCATCCATGTAAGAATAATTCCGTGTTCCTTTGATAGAGTCAGGAGACCGGTAACAATCGGATAGAAGGAAAGCGGAGATGTAGGTGACGATCGCAAAACAAAGCAAGGACACCGGCCCCGCTATCCACCCCAGCTGTGCCGTACTCCAAGCTAGAGACAGGACTCCAGCTCCAATAACCGCAGTGATGATATGAGCAGTGCAACTCCATAAGGTTCCTGAGTGAGTGGAGCAACTTTAGATTCGTGCTTAATACACAGACCCCCGGATCAGATCCAAATTCAAAAGCACACGAAGGAATAATACATGCATAACACATAAAAAATTCAAAGAGAGCCTGACCGGTTCTCTGCAAACGCCCGTCGTCCTCCAAGGTACCGTCGGCGGCCTCAAGGGAGTGATGGACAGCCATTCTTATGCAGTATAGAAGAATCAAAATCGATGATTTACCTTACTCATGTGACAAACACAAAAATGGGAGGAGCTAAAGTTATTTATATCAGAAGAAATTTTGTACCATGTATAAGCATCTGCGATCGCATTCTTACCAATTGCAATTGATGTATTCTTCTCCGGACAGTAAAAGTCATTTCAGTCATTCTTAGTCATTGGGATATGGCCTTTCGGTTGTGTGTTCGATATTTGATAATGACATGAAAGCAACTGAAGAAGTGATCCTAGAGAGTTTCGTCAGAAATCACCGGTTCAGATCAACAACATCCTGCGGTAATGGTTCTATCATTTAATGTAGAAGAAGGAAGGAAACTTGATTATTAGCAACTCTAATGCTGAATGTATGCACACGGTATAGGGGAGCAACTACTATGTATATATTTTCTTTTATCCGCCATGAGAACACGGTATAAGTCCAAAACCATGGTGATGGAATATCTTAGTGAGAAAGCTCATAAATGAACCCATTGATATGCTCAAAAGTTTAAAACAATTAGTTACCGATTAAACAGGTAATATCAATGGCTTCTTTTTATTCTAGACATCTAAACATGGGGCCTTTTTTCTTCCACAACACTAGCAAATGCACTCAATATTACCAAATGCAAATCCATCTCTCTAGGAATCAGGACAACACTTTCGAGATAAAAATCTTCTCGCTTTAAATAACAGATCTTCCTCCAAGCCGTACATGGGGCGTTCATCGAGTATGATTTTCACCTTACAATATAGACATGTAAAGTCCAAAATAAATAATTGTAAACCTTGTAAAATTCAAATGGGTGAGTGGGTGAGTGAGTGGTCGAGTCCTCATCATTAATCCAAAGCTATGAAAAGAAGACTTGGACGGATTCTGTCTTTCATAGTAAAAAACACTCACAAAGGTGCCTACTACTTGTACAAAAAAGACGATCCCCAGAAAAGCTAACCGCCCTTTTCTCTCAGAGCTTTGAAGATCTTACACTTTACAAAAAGTTTTAGATGCTTGTTACCTTAAGAACATTGCCAACTGAAGTCGCCTTCACCTTTTGCACCAGCTTTGGCTGATTTTTCTCGGCACGCTGTGGACTTTCAGATTCTGTGTTCTTGACTTGAGGGAGTGTTGTGGACGGTGCAGCAACAACCGGTTATTAGCGTCAATAAACGAGACCCACGCGGAATTCTTGCTTTCGAGTAAATTGCGTGTCAAAGCATCCATTGCTGACTCTCCTTGCCAAGATGACGTCTGCTAATCCCAATGCTGTGTTGTTTTTTTGTGTTGCTGTCGGATGAGCGTTGGACCGATGCCTGGGCATCTGAGGACGGACCATTCATGTCAAGAGTACAGAAATAGATAAAGCAAAAAACTTGACGCTTCTTGACATACAAAATCTCGATTACCCAAACGGTAATCAAGATTTTGGCAGTGGAGCGCGGAGCTGCAAGTTGGACAATTATTGAAGATTTGCCTTGTCGGTCCCATGTGCACAGTACAAGCGTCCAAACAAAGTAGACTAACTGATGAGACATTAGAATAGTACCTATCGTCAATCAGTGAGTCAGTATGGATGGCTCGTGGGCCTCCCTGACTTTTGATCTATATCAGCTACCGAGAGAATCTCGACATGTACTTATGTTTATTGCATAACCAGAGTAACTAAGAATAGGATACTGAATATTCGCACATGTATATCAATACATGGTAATTTGGGATTCAAATTCTGAAAACTGGATGCAATCTAGTCCAAATCACAAGACCTGGACTTAATTGATTCCTGAAGGGATTGTTTATAAGCGCATGATAGTCGAAAGTTTGTGCTCGTACAGTTCGACCTGTCGTGTATGACAACCATTGAATTCTTTGCATGACATTTATTTGAACTTTTCTCACTCGACTCTATCGAGCATAATGCGAATCTCTATTGGTTCTATAATTTGATTTCAACCCCAATGTACATATATTCCTCTGACATATTTCCTTCCAAAGATGAACGATGGCTAAGCTAATAAGGCAACGACCTCATGGCATGGTAATGCCTTGAAAAAGGGCTTCATGCTTATCCGGAGACGAGGGCTTCGACGTATGAGGCCGGACGTTCCTTTAATTTTTGTGCACCAAACAATGATAAACGAAGGCAACATTTATTGCCATGCCCTTTTCTTTATCCTCTTCCTCACAATAATAAGGGTCTAATACTCAAGAAAACCTCAAACTTTAGCTTTTGTCCCATTTTTATTTTTTGTCTCATAAAAAAATCCGAAACTTTATATCGTATCTCAATTCTACCCTAAACTTTTTTGTTTCATAAAAAACCCTCAACTTTAGGTCTAATCCCAATTACCATCAACTTTTTTTTGTCTTATAAAAAACCCTTAACTTTAGGTTCAGTACCAATTTTACCATAACTTTTTTTTATCTTATAAAAAAATTCCAACTTTAGATCAAGTTTCAATTTCACTCTATTTTTTTGTTTCATAAAGATCTCCATTAATCCTCCGTCAAAATCGCCTTCAAGATTTTGCGCTTATTAATCTCTCATGCTTGGGAATGTTCCATCTCTAGTGGTCAGAGAGTGCTTGAGACACTAAAACAACTCTTGCTTGAGATATTTCTATCTCATGGTTGTCAATGAGAAATTTTGGACAGAGGTTTAATGGAGTCAGATTTATGACTCAAGTAAAATTTTGTGGTTTTTTATGAGACTGTAAAAATTTTACAGTGAAATCGACACTGGATGGCAAAATTGGGACAAGACCAAAAGTTTAAGGTTTTTCATGAGACAATAAAAAAAGCTTAGGATAAAATTGGGACAAGATCTAAAATTGAGGGTTTTTTATGAGACAAAAAAAAGTTTAGGACAAAATTGAGAGATGAGCTAAAGTTTGAGGTTTTTTATGAGACAAAAGGTAGAAATGAGACAAGAACTAAAGTTTGAGGTTTTTTTTGGGTATTAGGCCCAATAATAAATATGTCCATCTTTTCTTCCTAGTTTGAATTTTAAAACGAGAGGGACAAAATTCCGAATCGCGAAACGATGAATGAAGTGTGAAAAACAAGAGGCAGCATGAGAGAGCTAAATTGCTGCTCCTGAGGAGATTCTTGAGCTTTGGTGCTTTGGTGGAAGCTTCAATTCCGTAATCAAATTTTTAACTCAAAAGCTTTACAATCTTTATACGCACGACCGCTATGAACCCCGCAACAAGCAATACGATATGCGACAAGTTTAACGTCTCTCTCGACGGGGACTCATGTGGAGGTCCTCGAGCTCCCCAACTTTCGGCACAGGAGGGATTCGTTCTTATAGGAAAAAGGCAGAGGGGTTCACTCACTTTTGAGTGTGTGGTCCAAAATTCATAGGCCTCAATTTCAAGGGACCAGTCCCCCATCCTCGACGTTTCATGCTCATCCAATTTTCTAGAGTGAATCTGATCACATGTTCTCTTCAAAGCACCTTTTTGGTTATTTGTTTTTGATTTGATGAAGGCGAGCGTGCGAACCATATCTCGATGGAATTCTAGTAATTAACCAAACGAGCAATAAATAAAAGGATTAATACCACGAAAAACTTTAAATTGATACACATGTGATAATTTTACCCCGAACTATTTTTTTATCATAAAAAACCCCAAATTGGTATACCTGTGATAAATTTACCCTTAACTATTTTTTTTATCACAAAAAATCTCAAACTGGTATATTTGTAACAATTTTATCCCAAACTATTTTTTTGACCACCAAAAACCCTACACCGGTACACCTGTAACAATTTTACCCCCGAACTAATTTTTTGACCACTAAAAACTCCAAACTGATACATTTGTGACAAATTTACCTCTGGTAGTGTCCATTAAATTATATTAATATCACAAAAAATACAAATTAGTAAACTTGTGACAAACAGAGGGGTAAAACCCAAAACCGGTAGACATGTCAATTACCACATGTCATTAAACTTCACAATTTGACTGTAAAATTTAACGGAAACTAACGAAGGGTAAACTTGTCACATGTGTACCAGTTTGGAGTTTTTTGTGGCCAAAGAATCAGTTCGGGGGTAAAATTGTCACAGGTATACCAGTGTAGGGTTTTTTATGGTCAAAAAAATAGTTCGGGGTAAAATTATCACATGTGTAGCAGTTTATGATTTTTTATAATCAAAAAAATAATTAGGGATAAATTTATCATAAATGTATTAATTTAGAATTTTGGATGGTATTAACCCTAAATAAAAAGTGTTCATCGACCGTGGGCGACCGACAGCTTCGGTCCCAAAAGACTAGTCGCTCCTGATTGATGGGTTTTTCCCACCTCAAACAACCAAATTACCGAATGGTCTAATAACGCCTCGAAAACATTTCACAGGGGGGAATCCGAGCGTTGTATGCTCTCGGGAGCTATCTCAGAGTGCTAAAAACCGAGCATGCTAATTTTTAGCAATAGTCAAAGGTTTCGTCTGCGTGCGCCAAAGATAGATGCGGTTTCATCTGCTAGCTGTTGTTTGATTCCAGCGTTGGGAGCGAGACCGTGGATCTTGTCTGCTTAGGTTCACGGACTCAATAACATAGCAGACAGTGGGCTCGCTTATCAGATGGTGTGTTGTTATCACATGGAAAATTCTTTGTCAGCTAATCAGTACCATCGCAATCCCCTTTGAAGCCACTCTTTTGACTAAAATGTTGCGGGTCGCATCTTTCTGTGACATTTTCTTTTCGCAAAACTATATAAAACTTGTCTTTCCATACAGGGACGTTGATATTTTCTTCGTGAAATTTGTTTTTCTATTATTAAATTCTTAGGGGATAATCATATAAGAAATAGGTTTTTGTGTTTGGGTATTCCAAAATAAAAGTTTGAAGTGATTTTTATATCAACGAAGTTGCTGCGTAAATGACAGCCGAATCATTTCTCCACCTAGAGACGCAAACCACCCATCCCCCGAAGACGCGCCAAATTTCGACTCCCGTTGGACGAAAATTTCATTTATTTCTTCAAAAAGATCCCGTTCCATAAGAACATCTCTAAGCATGAATTGGGTTTTCCATCAAACTTCCAAGAATCGGAGAAAACTCCAGCTTACATAAAGGGGCATCTCATTGCTAAGAACCAAATAATGGATGCGGACATTTTGGCAAAGTTAAATATAGATGATCAATTTGTGTTTCGATCCGAGCCGTAGATATCTTCGACTTGAACACCCACTTTCTTCTACTCTACAATAAGGAAGATTGCCGTAGAAACCCCGATTGTCGATGGAGGAGAGACTCTAAAGGTCGATCACTATGTTCCACTGGTACAACTCTACCTCTGGAACCCGCAAAGTGAAGGTGACTAAGCCAGATTGTTCTTCGTATCTGAATTCCGAGGCTTCCGAATTGACAAGTACTCTTTGTGGTCGAACCGAAGAATACGCCCCAAACACTCCACAGCCACGGATTTTCAAGCTCACCGATCCGCTCAGAGTCTCGTATTCCAACCACTTGATAGCGCCTCCCGAATTGAACATCTTGATGAGACCTATAGGGGCAAACAAGGCTCCGCTTGATAATTCCTTCACAGGGACTACCGTGAAAATTTCGTATTCCCGGGATTTTAGGGTAACTGGCAATGATGCGTTCCGAGGGACATAAACTACCTCTCCTGCAATAGCCATCGAGACAGTTATCCTCAATCAACAGATAATCATACATACACGACATTTACAAAATAATCCTTTTTATATAGCATGAGACCCAATCACTTTAACAAAGACTAATTCTTTCCATTAACAGGTTTGTTAGAGGGGTGTGGCCAGGACACCATGGATGCAGATCATACCTCCAAGGTGGGAATATAGGATGACGTTGCCTGTCCAGTCATCACCAGCAACTTTGGGCAGATAATCGACATCATTAGCTCTGATGACACCAGTAGTTGTGCCGGGTTGTTCGTCGTGAATTAGATTCTTCTTTCCAACCTTACACCACCCAGCTCCCTGACAGTTGAAGACTCCCACGACACCAGAAAAATCATTCATGTTCCATATCTTCAGAAGGCTGGAAAATGGTAAAGGGGCAACCCACTGAGTGTGAAAGAAAAAGGATATGAAAGTAGTAGTTGGACATGAATGCTTGAAATGTTCAAATTCTTTTACCTCGTTCCATCTCTTGCAGGATCAGTGAACAAACAATCCCTGGTTGGTCTGCCAGGAAGCTTGGCCCTCAATATTGAACCATCAGGAAGTACAAGCTTTTTCAGTAGATTAAAGTCATGCTGACCAGGTTTATCACTGCATCAATAGACGAGGATAATTTTCATAGATTTAAACTTTTGAACCATAACAAGTCGTGAAATGATAAGTAAAAAGTCTTACCTGACATAAATGGCGCATCCACCCACTGCACGGGCGGCTCCATGATATTCAGCCATTGGGTGTAGGCTCTGCATCGTGTTACAATTTACAAATTATCATCAAGAGGGAAGTTGAAAGAAGCAGCTATAAGCAAGAAAGGTAAGCACGTCCTTAGGTTTGTGCAACGTAATGAAACAGGACAAATATAGGCACCTATAGCGTTTTTTTTAGCTTACATGAAACATATCCCAATCAGGCTGCATGAACTCCCCGAGGAAAATGGTATTGTAAGCAACTGATGCAATATGGATTGTGTGTGATGCTGGATCTCCAGGCCAGAAGTCATCAGAAGCCCTTATAACAGCTGCCCGCTTCGTGCTGAAATTTCAACCACGAAAAGCCCCAATTTAAGTGGAATCTTCAATGTAACATACACCACAAAGGCACCTTCTAGACCTAAATGAAAGTGTCTTTCAAAATGTCCGATAAAAAGATCATGTAGTCAGATCAAAGTACCTGTACAAACCATCTGTGTTGTGACTCATACAAGATATGATTCCATTGTCGGGGAAGTTCCTAGAGATAGATGCCTCCAATGCCTGATGATATTTCCTAGCAAGTTTCACTCTTCCACCATGGCCTGCCCCAAGAGTTTCCAGGATATTCTGAACATCGACTTTAACACCATCAATACCAGCAGAAGCAAGATAGGAGTGGAGTTCGTTGTAAAAGCTGAAAACTTTCTCGGGATTGACAAGGCCAAGGCCATTAGTAGTGATGCTATTGAGAGCATCACAAGGCTCATTTGATTGAACTCCTGGAGATGAGACAGGGTATGCCATCTTGGACTCATAATGTTCCATTCCATCCACACCAGGCCTAACACCACCCCAGTAACCTGTGATCGCGTGCCACACGTATGCATACCTGAAATTTTAAAGACAAGTTTCTGGCATTATAATTAGGAGAAACTACTTAATTGAGCTGAGTTGAGGCAGAATCCATATATCACACATATGCATACTTCAAGGCATGCTTTTGTTTGATCTCGGTAACGATGTGACAAAGGCCCAGTGCCGGATCGTCTACTCTGCTACCCTCTTGGCCATTTTTCTGGAACTTATGGTTCTCCTTGATATGAGTTAATCGGTTTGCAAAGCTGATGCAACAAAGACACAAGTGTTAACCAAACGCATTTGCAGCCAAAACGACAGAAAGTAAGATATATTCTTCCACTTACTTAGCAGTGTTGTCTGCTTTGGATTCTTTGCTGGATAGATCCATGCCAACAGATTGCCATCCATCATCAATTATGACAAACCTGGGAGGTACTCCACCTTTCTTGAAGCTGCAAGTTGATGTCAAAAACTTTCACAGCTTATATGAGAACAGGTACTCTGAATTTGATGCAGCTAGAGATACCAAGGAAATTTAACAAGGGTTGTTTACTAAGTAGTGTGGTGTGGTAAAATCATTTTGGGTAATCAAACTGGCCAACCACCTTGCACTTGAGTCCCACTTATTTATAACCATTTAGAGTTTGTCACTATTTTAGCAAAACCAATTTCAATAAATATTTCATGTCTCTAGTGTTATTCTTCTCGAGTAGTTTATTTGAAGAGTCTTCACCTCTCCAAGCCTTGTTTCACACCCTCAGCTGTGACGTCTGTATAGAAAGCATCCCAGGTACACCAGCCAAACCAGTTCAGCATATCCGGCATCTGAACCACGAAGGAGGACATCATAGCTATGTTTACCATTTCAAAAGCATTGCAACACACATATGATAACCTTCTTGAGTATATATAAGTACCTTCTTTCTCTCACGGTGAGAAAAGGTCTGTAGATGTTTCTCAACTGTCCTGTACACATTAAAGAATGTACTTTGAGATTACATCATGCAGATTCAAACCTCAAAATCTAGCTCATCAGATCATCGAAGCCGTTTTTAATATGAGTTCATTGACAATTCCAGTAAATCTCATGCCTCTATGGTACTTCTAGGGTAATTCCAATTGCATGACGCCAACATGATCTCATAATAGCTAGATTGACAAAATTTTTTGTCGAGTACCACAAGGCAACTCTTATACATGGGGAAAAAGTCGCTTTGACTTGACAGCAACGTTGCAACTTTTGAGTACATGTTTCTGAAATACTTTGAGCTAATTTCAGAGTACGTCATCTAGTAAGAATACAGACATCAATGAAGTAATCATAAAACTTACTTGACAGCATTGGTGATGACCTCAAATGGGTCAGGACCAGCGGCCACAAAAACCAAGTGACTTCCCTCAAATCCAGTAACCGCAGGATCACCTGCATAACCCCACAACAGGTTAATCAATTTCAAACGCATGATCTAGTTATAACAAGAGAAAATTTATGGTATACTCTTTCCTCTTACCGCTTTCTAAACAAATTTCCAGCTCGTTACGTTCATTTCCTTGCAAAACAGCTCTGAAATCACCTTCCAGAATTGGTAAGAAAACAGTATACAGCGCCGCCTGGTCCGAGGATCCATCTTCGCCACGGTTATCAAAGTGAGAGCCATCTCGCGCTTCCACGACCAGGAACTGAGTCTCGAAAGGTATGTCTCGACCACAGTTACCCATCCTCTGCGTCATCCACCACATTTTGAAGCGAAACAGGCACATAAAGCGCAGCCCCCTGAAACCAACCAAACATTTAAACAAGGACTTGGTGAGCCGACCTTCATTATTAGAACAATGAAAGCGTCTGAAAGTCTAGCTCTAATCAAAGGTTAACCCCACGAACAGCGACTACGGATGAACTTGAACGCATCACGCGATTACTAATTTACAGTCATGGCAAGTCTCCTGCAACTGGTCCTGCAAAAGCAGTTTCTCTTGGCCACATTGTTGTGCATGGGGAGTTTGATTGCTTCGCAAGTTAGCATGGCAACGGAAATAACATCCGTCAAAATATTTTAAAGAAGAAGAAAAACAAGGCGCATCGCTCGGCCGTGTCGCATTGCGCCGTGGTCGTCGAAGACGGACAGCCGGACGATAAAGAGCAAGCCGTGATATCGAGAGGGAAACAAGGCATACTCGAGCTTGCCGACGGGGAAGACGCGGCGGCTCCCGACCCGATCGGACCTAACGCCGATGAAGGCGCCGCTCGCCAGCGCCCCGCCGCCGCCCGCCGGCGCGACCTCGATGTTCGGGTGCACATCCGTCAGCACGCGGCTCCCGAGCACCGTCAGCTTCCCGTCGCTCACGCTGATCCCTGCCCCGACCGTCATGTTACTGTTCGCGCCCCCCCCCCCTCGAACTCAACCGCGAACCGCCTCGAGTCTCACCACCGACCGACAGGAGCCAAGAGGCCGCACGCGACACGAACCGCCACCACGAGAGCACGGCGATCGTCGACGGAGAAGCAGCGGTGGTGTGCGGTGGCGAGAGATGCCCGGGGGGGGGGGGGATTTATACAGGAGGAAGGCACGAGCTCGCACGCGCGCACGCGCGAGGTGTTAGGCGACACCGATGCAAAGTTCCGCTTCTTTATTTTTTTTTTTTTCCTTTTTTAGCTGACGAGGAGTCGGAGATATTTGAAATTGCAGTGGCGACGGGACCCCGCTGACCCTCGCGAAACAACAACGGCTTTGCGTCGCGGCCCTTCGGCTCGGGTTCCGCGCGTAAAAAGGAAAGAAATGGCGGGAACGATCCCGATTCGTTGTACCCGATTTTGTATTATTAATAATTCAGTTGGCCCCTTTTTTACCGTACGTAAAGGAAAGGCTGCCGCCACCCTGGCAGGCGGGGGCCCCACGAGCGAGCGAAAACTTTGCATCCCGGCCGTCGGTCGCATCGCCAACCGCCAACCCCCCCCGGGTGGGCCCCACACGTGCCGGTGCCAGTGCCATCACGTGATCTGCCGAGGAAAAATTCACGCGCCGCCCCCTCGATTTACGGGATTATTGCAAACTACGTCCCGATTTTTGCACCGGTGTCCCTCGCGCCAAGGCAAATGGAAGGACGCGCATGCTTCTATAGTTTCTCGACACGTGTTGACCCCCCGGGCTTTCCATACACGATGCGTGACGGACGGACGGACGGACGGACGGACGGACGGCCGAGAGTAGCCGGGCGCTCAGGAAAGGGATGGCGGTGATTCGTCGAGAGGGACGCAAAAGTCCCGATTGCTTTCTCCCGGAAAGATCTCCGCCTCGTGAGCTGGAACCGACGTGGCATCCCTTCCCGGTAATAATATCAAAAGGGCCGAAACAAAGTCAAATAGAAGCGACGACTAATGCCCCACGTGTCGTCTCCTGGATGGCCGAGATAACTTAAAACAAAGTAAAAGGAAGGAAAAATAAAAGACGGTGTTTGCTAATTTGAGAAATTGCGCGAGCGCTAATTAGTTGGGCAGGGGTGTGCATAAATCGGATGGCGATGGATGGGGGATAATCTCGGCGTGTAGGGGCACACGAGATCAACGTGGAGCGTGACATAACACGTGTCTCTGACGTAGAGGTGTCGGATAAGTTGCTTTGAAAAGAAAGGGAAAGAGAAAGAAAGTATCCGGTGCTCACAAAGGACACGCATCCTCGTACGGCGTGAAATCTTATGCGGGACCGGTTTGATCTAAGGGTGGATATGGGGTTGGATTCACCGCTCGCGAAGCGTTGGATCGTGTCCTTTCTGAATGAGCGCGCGTGTCGCCGAGTCAGCTCGTGGCCCGCGGACAGCTCAGATCCCACGCGTGGTGACATCTCTTCTTTGTTTCCTCCCTTTCGGCTCACATGTTCTTTGTGTCGTGACTAGTAACCCGAGGCTAATGTTTATAGATGGAAGAAAAAGAAAAACATACGGCTTATAAAAATATTAGGCATTCGTTTGTCGTGACAATATCTCGAAAAAACTATAAAAGATGGGCGCAGCATGGATCTTAATTGTAATTTCTATCTTGATTGATTGACATGATTGTGTTGCTTCGATCACAATAACTTTTATTGATGAGCGCCTTTCTCTATAACGTAAATCTCATCTCCCCATCTCGAGTTTAAATTAACGCACGGCGATTATTATGACATCTAGTACTCTTTTTTCTTAATCCAATTACACGTTGCCCCTTTCATCATTCATTACGAACTCGAATTCAAAATGTGTAGCGAACACATTCTCCTTGTTCTCCACATTCACTTCATTCTTCCAGCCTTCAGATGAGGTGACGCGAGGAATAATTCCTAAGAAACTACACGATCGCATCACCTCATTTTCTCAATGAATCCGAGTTTGTTCAAGACTATTGGTTGTCCAACTCGACTTCAGCAAATTTTCTCTCTCTTTTGTCTCTCGACAATGCCTATTATAAGTATTTATAACATTTCATTCATCAGCTCTCGCATGTGCATATAAACCATACCATTTTATATAAATCGATGGAGACTATTCACAGGTTCAATGTCTTCCTAATTTTCCGATTGACAGTCTCGAGGTTATTTCTTTAGCGGGACGCGAGAGAAGGCCAGTTTTGTCCTTCTCCCGTGATGAAGGATAGTCTTGATGTGATGTGTTCTGACTCCCAAAGAAACACAACCAATAAAATGAGGCCAATCCACGTCCACTTCCTCGATTTCCAACGAAGAATACTACGCAAATCACATGATTCCACAGGCTATCTTTCGCAACATAAGTTACCAGCCATAACGTGTCTGTCTATCTTTTCGCAATGTGATTCCATAGGACAGGCTATCATTTGTTTTTTTTCAAACCAGCCTAAGGATTCCCACAAAAACCGCCAAGAAGATAACTTATTTCTCTCCGATTCGTTTTATGACAACTCTGGACAGAAACGCATATGATCCCTGAGAGTTTGGTCGTGTTTTGTTTGCATGCAAGTGCATGTGAGGTTGGAATCATTAGCACGGCATTTTTTGCTTTTCGATCCTTACAGCTTATCGGGTAGTGTCTGGCATCAGTTTCCCTACGCCTCGAACGGTGCACCTTCCCTTGCGGTCTTAAGGGTACGCTCCATCGCGTTAGCCCGATGCATTCGGAGTTTTGCTCTTAAAGTGCTGTTAATAACAACTTGAACCTGATAGCGTAAGGTGGGGAGCAAACTCTAAGATCATCGTTTGTCGGCAAAGCGATAGTAGGAGAGAATTATCAAGACAGTCCCAAACCTATTTACTAATTAAGTCATAAACATTTTGCATTTATGTAATCTATTCAATTGACGCTATCATGGCAATTTTTAAATCTTTTTTTTATTTTTATTTTATTTTTTTAGTTTGTTTTCTTTTCTCTTTTCTTTTTTTCCTTTCCTTCTTCCCCTGGCTAGCAACCGGCCAAAGGATAGGACCGGTGAGGTCGACCTCATTGACCTCGCCATGGCTGTGGGCGAGGTCGGCCATGGCGAGGTTCAACCTCGCCCCAAAGACAGCTGTGGGTGAGCCTCACCATGGCTGTAGGCAGAGTCGGCCATGGCGAGGCTCGAAATTGTCCTTGCCGTCGCTAGGCGAGGGTTAGCTTCGCCATGGCGGGCAAGCTCGACCTCACCATGATTGACGTCGCCAGCTCTAGCCTCTAATCGGTTCGACTATCAACCAGGGGAAGAAGGAAAGGGAAAAAAAAAGGAAAGAGAAAAGAAAAAAAATCGAAAAAAAAACCTTAAAAATTGCCATATGAACGTCGGCCGACGTCCACATTATACCGACCAGTCAAAATTAGCCAAATAGATTGAATTGGCATAAATACAAAAAGATTTATGATTGAATTGACATAACCGCTATAAGTCCATGACTATTTAATTAATTTTCCCGCAATAGCAGCGTCTGCTTTGCCAACGGCAAATGGACTTTGGAACCTTTGGGGTTCGGTCCTTCCTTGTGGGCCTAGTAAATGATTTTCATTGTGCGTGATTTTATGGGCCGAATACCTAAATTGCCGAGCAAAATCCGACCCGCTTGAATCCTGATGGGTCAAGTCAAACCTCAAACGACTTTCTGTTTAGAAAATCTTACAATGCAAGAGTTAGAGACAAATTCGGAATGAATTGGGTGGGCTTCTCATGATCCGAGCTCACCTAGCCTTGCTGCTCAGATACCCTCGTCCTTCAAAACAAAAAATAAAACGAAACAAAACGGGAAAGGAAAGAAATCGGGCAAGAGATAGTATTGACAATTCTGTAGCATCTGGGTACGAAAACATTGCGATAGTGGACGTGGTTTGCCTTGAAATGGTTCGGTATGTATTTCATCCAAAGGAATTGAGTCTATCTAGTTAATTTTAACCGGAATTCATTAATGCGAACTATAGTTGTCCTACGTATCATGGCCAACACTGATGTGGACAAAATTTTATTGTGTTTAATGTTTTTTCGATTTCTTTTCTTTTCTTTCTTTTTGCTGATGACCAACCATAGCCAACCAAGTCGACCTTGCTTGGGCGAGGCCTAGCTGGGTGAGGGTGAGCCACAGCAAGAACTCTCCTCGCCAGATCTAATGAGGTCGATCCTCGCCCGATGTCACCTAGGCAAGGCCGCCATGGCCTGAGTAAGGTTGACTCGCCTCACCTCGCCAAATCGGGTGAGGGCCAGCCTCATTAGATCTAGGGAGAGGAGCTCTCGTTGGGGCTCACCCTTGCCCAACCGGGCCTCACTAGTGGTAGTGATGACGATCCTCGCCCAGGTGACCAACCTGTTCAACCATGGCCCATGGCCAGTCACTGGCAAAAGGAGAAAGAAGAAAGAAAAAAAAAGAAAAAATATTTAAATATTAAAAATTATCCAGGTCAGTATCGGCCGTGCCACGTAGGACGACTAGTATCTACTTCAGTGAATTCCCATCAAAATTGACCGGATAGACTCAATTGGCATAATATGAAAAAGTTTACGACTCAATTGGTAAAATTGAAAACTTTATAATTGAATTGGTAAAAGTGTAATAAATTTATGACTTTTTGGACAGTTTTACCTAAACATTGGTTATATACTCACTTGCACATGTGTCGGTGTTTCGCCGGAAATGCTCCCGCGACGAAATATAATTCACCGAACGTCATTCTTCGGTTCTTAATGAGAGGAGACCGGGTTCTGTGGCGACTCCGGAGAGGAAATATCCAGGAAGACAAGGAAAAACTATGAACTTTTACTTTGAACTTCGAACCAGACTGTACGTACAAACCGTGCCGGAATTTAATCAACGACAAAGCTTGAAAATACAGCCACACACATACACAAAGATGTAACGCCAGAATTTAATCGACGACGCAACACCCGGGATAGAGATACTCACCGGAATTTAATCGACGACGCGAATCGAAAAGTTATAGCTAAAGAAAGATAAAGTGCGATACATGAAAGTAAAAAAAATTGAAAGATAACATGTTGTTTGATTTTTGCAGTGGGCTCTCCAGTAGATGGCCAGTGATATTTATAATGGTTGTGTAGTAACTGCTCTTTAGCGGTTTTCAACGGTTGTGCGCATGTTCTTCCATTCCGAAAATCTTGCCTTCATGTCCATGTGATGCCATGATCCTACTTTCAAAATAACTGTCCCACGATCTTGTTTACAAGTGATAACTGCCTCATGATCATGCTTCCAAGTAACTGTTCCTTAAAATATACATGTATGCTCCTTAGTGGTTTCCAACAGTCACATTGAGTTGACTATCTTGACGGTTTATTCGACTCCACTATGTTGGCGATTGCTTCGACCCACTATGTTGACGGTTACTTCTTCGATAGTTGTATCTGAGGTTATCGACTCCACTTTTTGTTGATTCCTTCAAGTTAGCACTTCTTCACCGAAGTGTATTAATTTCCACATTTTGACCAGTCACGACCGTCAACTTTCTTTTAATTTCGATAGCTCTACAATGATTTTCTGAGAAAATTCAAAACATAAAAGTTGTAGATTCAGGAGTTTTCGTTCTTTTGGCTTTGGAATCAGGTCAATTCGATCTGTCTCGAAGAAGTTATGACCATTTTCTTGAACTAGCGCAGAACTGAAATTTCATCGACCCTCTCGATGAGATGAAGTCGCGATCGTCGACTTCCTTTAACCTCGATAGATTCTATAGTGATTTTATGAGAAAACTCAAAACATAAAAGTTGTAGATCCAGGAGTCTTCGTTCTTTTGGCTTTGGAATCAGGTCAATCCGATCTCTCTCAAAGAAGTTATGACCATTTTCTCAAACTAGCGCAAAACTGAAATTTCATCGACGCCCTTGACTAGACGAAGTCACAACTGTCGAATTCCTTTAACCTCGATAGCTTCTACAGTGATTTTCTGAGAAAACTCAAAACATAGAAGTTGTAGATCCAGGAGTTTTCGTTCTTTTGGCTTTAGAATCAAGTCAATCCGATCTGTCTCGAAGAAGTTATGACCATTTTCCCAAACTAGCGCAAAACTGAAATTTCATCGACGCCCTCGACGAGACGAAGTCACGACCGTCGACTTCCTTTAACCTCGATAACTTCTACAGTGATTTTCTGAGAAAACTCGAAACATCAAAGTTGTAGATCCAGGAGTCTTCGTTCTTTTGGCTTTAGAATCAAGTCAATCCGATCTGTATGGATGAAGTTATGACCATTTTCCCGAGTTAGCGCAGAACTGAAATTTCCTTAATGAAGTTGTGACAAGTCTTGTCAATAATACCCAAAAATTGGTCATTTTGAGCGTAAACATATACACATGGCACATGACTCTGACATGTGTCCCTTATGTTGGCAACTTGATGATATTTACTTCCACGTTACCTTAAGTCTCCACCCTGTGTCCCTTGATGATCTTTGGCACAAACGAATTATGTCGACAAGTTGGCCATTTTTTGGCATAAATAGTCGGTTATGTGATATAATTATGAGACGTTTAAGAATCTCCTTCGAAGCTAGTGAGAAAAAATATCACTGGGCCTCGCGCACTTGCGAAGAAGCAGCTGCGCATTACCGTGGTGCCTTCACAAAACATAAATTATCTTAAATTTTTTTTTAAAGTAAAAGGTTGATTAGAACTCTCAAGTGATTGAAAATGGTAGATACACAATAGAATCGCCATCGCTCGGAAAAAAAAAACAAGTGATTGAAGATGTAAGTTAATGCAGAGGAGTTTCCGCATTCTTTCTCCTAATCTTTCAATCATTATCACACGCCATGATTGAGTACACACAACCTATGCGCGGGTCCTCGTGAAATTTTCTATCATTTTGGATGACATGCGTTCTAGAAAAAGCGAGGTGTCGTTTGGTGGAGCATGACTTTCATTTCATCATCAGCTTAACCCAACAAGTAGTATGGACTGCAAAGTAGAAAAAGTTGAGTCCTGCTCAGCACATTGACAGTGTCAACCCAACCATACGATAGAAAGAATTCATTATTTTTCTTGTTCTTAGGAAGATAAGTCAAGATAAGCCAATAAGAACTGATGCCACGAAAACTTTCCATATTTACAGAACATGATGCATGCCATCTTCCTAACTAAAGTGATTTTAATATACACATGCAAATTGTCCCGTTCATCACGAGTCTAGAGTGAAGCTCTATCAAACAAAATCGTGAATATATAGGGGCTTTTATGGTGTTGTGGCCCGGGAGGTCTTGTTGGAACAGGATCGTATCCTCGAATTCACACTTCTTTTGTAGATCTAGCCAAGAATAATCTCGCTCGCACTCGTAACGTTCCTTTCGAGTTATAAGTTCTAATTGTTTATCCCGCGATTAAGTCCCCGAAACTCAAATCGAAACCCGCTATGTTCATAATCCCAGCTTGAACTTGATTCAAAGTTAAATTAAGTCACAATATCAAAACACAACTAAAAACGGAACTATACCATTTCACTTAGCTTCGAGACATGCTCATTTAATCACATTTATGCTTCACTTACAGGCAGGCGAAAAACTACCCTAATCACTAAAATACCCTTGGAATTCATTCATAAAATCAAAGGAACAACCTAATTAAGCAACATTTATGTACAAACTATTATCGTGATGTTATTTTTGCGATAAAATATAACCCGTCGAGAACTTATCAGCGCATTAGCAATTCGACGAAAGCCCCGATTTCTACCTCGGCTGCATAAGGAAAACCTACAAAAATCTACCCGCTCCTATCCACGGGCGCTATAGAGAAACGGGCCATGCTTTCGCACCATCATTGCTGGAGGAAAACCCTAGCTACGGATTTTGTTTTTTTGTTTCCTTGGTCAAAATATGCCTACGGATAATATCGGAGGAAAATATTGCACTGGAGAGATATTTAACATCGGGATGAATGGACGGATGACCAAACCAGATCGACAAAAGCACCTAAAAGTTTGGTGGTCAATGAGAAGCCTTCCAGAAGCTTTTGCGATCCGCCAAACCCCGAGCGCACATGACACCATGCATGCGTTTAGCTGTAACCTCATTTACCCAATCGAGCGACCGCGAGCTTGACTACGGCTCCGGAACAGACCGGGACCAGGCCTTCTAGAACTCCTCGCACGTGCCCCAGCCAATCAGAGCCACTCAAAAACAGGAAAAACTCGGACAGATGAATGGACCGACCCTCGTGTCCTTTGTCCTCTTGGGGCCGCGCTCCTAGAGCATAGCAACACTTCACCTAAAGTTGATCATCGCTAATCATTTTCAAAAAAAAAAGATAACGAAAAAAAATCCGCAATAATTGACGTGTTGTAATCAACTTGCGCGGAGGAATTATCCAACGGGTCCTAAACCCATTATACAAATACCAATTCGGATTTAAAATTTTTAATTATGTATGTTTCGTCCTAAATATTTAAGTGAAATTTCAATATGACCCTTTTGGTTAATTTTCGTCGGAAATAGATCGGACCACCACATCGGCGATTGTCGGCGAAAATTAATCAGAATGACTATATTGAAATTTCGCGCGAAGATCTAGGATAAAATAAATAAAATTAAAATATTTAGGGCTGAATTATTTGATTGGATAATTTTTCCCGACTTCAACTTGAAGAGACGAGAACCTCTAAAGCGTTCGAGAGATGAGATCTTATCTTGATACTCTATAGGTTGAGGACGGCTTGGTCGATCTCCTGGGCCCGCGGCCTCGAGGGCTCTCGACCGCATGCTGCTTTTGGAGGTCCTCCTAACACGTAAATGCTGATCTAAGAAGGAGTACGTGCAACTTGCGCTCTCATGTTCCAGAAGACAACGACACTCCGTGCTTTACAATTTGCAATATAAAAAGAAGGAGCTAATTTGGAAACTATACACGAAAAAGAAGTATAATTTGATCCGATCTTGTTCATGCAGTTTCCACGTGAGATGTGAATTTCCACGAAAAGAACGCTGACAATTTGTCTATGAAATGTTTGTTCCGGTGTAAGTGCTGTCGTGGGGATCTTGTATCGATTTCAAAAATGTTCGAGGTTTGAGCTTTTGGGAATGTCATCGATTGATAGCACCGAAAATTACAGTTGCCCTCCGATCCATCCGTTAGATTGGGTTAGACATTCAACATGGAAGCGGGGCTCGATTCTGCACGTTTCATGTCCCAATTAGTACTATGTTTTGGTGTCTTGTTTATCCTGTTCCCCGTTCTTCTATTCTGTGTTCGAGACAATTGTCTTGTTGTTCTACATTGTTTTGGTCTGCACTTCATACACAAGACGGTCATTACTGTCATTTTAGGGCTCTTTTAAGAAAAAAATCTAAACATAAAGTGCTTTCTGTCACTTGGCAACACTGAGGAGAATGGAAAACAAGTCAATCGGTAGTACTTTCACTGCCGACAAAAATTAATACTCAAATTGGGAAAATGCGATCTCCGTCTTTAAAAATCGAAACACATTTTCCATGGATTTGTTTCGGCCTCCACCGCCACTAGAGGCGATCAACAGGCCGCAGGTCGCTCGGCAACGGATGGGCCCGGGCAAACATCCTTACCGAGACCGCTCAATCGCCCGACTTGGGCTCGGCCTAACATTCATATGCAAATTCCACAACCTAAGTTGGCTCGAGCAACACATCAGGCTCGATCAGCCCAGCAATCGCCTCTGATTGTCGCCTCAGATCTTATCTATACAAGGTTTCGAGAATCGCCAAATCTCACGAGAAAAAAAATCAAATTTTTTTCCCGGAAACGAATCTCTAGCGAAGATCGAAATTTCGGGATTCGCCGTGGTGGCATCTATGGTAAGATCCGAAGCCAGATTCGCCTTCTAGAAGCTAAGGAAGGCCAGGTCAAAACACGCCGCAGCTTTCGCAGGAAATTGCAAGAAACCCCATCAGAACAGCACGCTTGACCCCGCGCATCCACTTCACCACTCAAATCTCAACTCCGATGTTGACTCTATAAAAACCAAACCCCCACCCACCCACCCTCTCGTCCTCCTCCTCCTCCTCCTCCTCCGCCATTCCATATTCACACCTCGCACCACCACCACAACTTCCAGCGATCAAATTCCTCCCTCTCCAATGCTCGCCCTCGCGGCCTCGCCGAACCTCGCCTCCTCCCCCCGCCGCGGCGGCGGCGGCGGCCCGCCTCCCCCTCTTTCCCCTCCCGATTCCCCCGCCGCCAGCCGCCGCGCGCCCCCCTCGAGGGTCTCCCCGCCCCTCGCGGCCCTGGAGCCCCGGAGGAGGCGGGCGGCGGCGGCGGCGAGCCTCTACGAGGTGCTGCGCGTCGAGCGGACCGCGTCGCCGACGGAGATCAAGGGCGCGTACCGCACGCTCGCCAAGCTATACCACCCGGACGCCCTGCGCCGGGTCGACGCCGGATCGGAGGACGGCCGGGACTTCCTGGAGATCCACGACGCGTACGCCACGCTCTCCGACCCCTCGGCGAGGGCCCTGTACGACCTCTCCCTCGGGCCGCACCAGCGGCGGCGGCCCGCCAGCGGCGGCGCCTGGTGTTCCCCGACCCGGAGGTGGGAGACGGATCAGTGCTGGTAGCTCGGAGCCGATGGAGTATCATCCCAATTTGCATTCTCTTTCTTTAGGTTTTTTCTTTTTTTTTTCCTTCTCAAAAAATCTTCTTTTAATTGTCGAGATGAGAAGGAGAAAGAAAAATGGAAGTTTTCAGCTTCTTGTCCGTTTCGCCGGAGCTGACGATGTGGGCCGTCGAGTCGTGTTTTGTAAATTCTACGCCCCAAATATTTTGGATTGATATTCCAGAAAAAGCCCGGTTCATAAATGATCTTCTAATTATATTTATTGAGCAAAGTAGAAACTAAATTATATGTAAAGCAAAACATTCGATCGCTCGTGTCCATGCCCGATGCCCAATTATACATTCACGTCTAGTAAATACATTTTATTTTGCGAAAAATCAATGATTAAAATAATCTATGCTTAAATATTTTTATCGATAATGAAATACTTTTCGTTAGTACTCTCTCTCTCGTGAGTGATGCAAGTGACTCGAAGCATCCAATTAGCTATATAGTTGAAGTGTATGTAGGGAGAAGTATCAAAGAAGTTGTTATAAACGAATTGCATCGATAATAATTCAGTCTTAAATTTTTCAATTTGATCAGTTTAATCTTAAAAACTTTTTCATTTGTACCAATTCAGTCTATTCGATCAATTTAAATCGGAAATCGCTGATGTGGACAATACTGATCATAGACCAAAAGGAAAGAGAATGAAAAAAAGGGAAATTTTTTAATTATTAAAAAATTCAAAAATTATTAAAAATGTCCATGTTCTGGGCATCGGCCTGCTATATCACGTAGGACGGCCGGCATTAATGTCAGCAATTTTCTAACCTAAATTGGTCGAATTGACTGAATTGGTACAAATGTGAAAAGATTTGGAACGAAACTGGTTCAATTGATATGCTAATGACTGAATTAGTATAAATGCAATAAGTTGAGAACTTTTTTGATGCTTTTTCATTGACTTTAACTATTTTTCTATTACACCTTCAATCCAAAATCTCAAATGTATTATGAGATAATTGTTTTAGGTTGAGACCGATCAGGATATAAAAGGGAAGAGAGAACGGTTAGGTTAAGAGAAAAAGGGGGGAAGTTCTTTTCTGATTAGTTTGAAATTGTTAAATAACCTACTAGATGTTTTCATTAGAAAGAAAAGAAGAACTTGTCCTCAACTTGCATCGAGTACCAATGCCAAAGCTTGTGTGCTTAGATGAATGAGATAAAGAATTAAATTAATGATATTGAATAAGTCGGCCTGACGCATAAGAGTGCGTCCTTAAATCATTCAGGTGATGGAACAGTCAAGATACGTGAAAGTTTTATCCAGACCACCGTCTATCTGTTAAACATAAAAGAACCAATGAAAATTGGGCATATCGGGATTGAGATGCATAGGCGCAGTAAACTAGCATAACTGCAAAACTACTGCCGATACAATGAGAACGGAAAAAGGACACAAGAAGTACCATAAGTTGTGTACGGAGGACACTTTGGTGCCATAACTTTTTTTCGGATCACTTTGGTGCCAAGTCGGAGGAAAAAAGATCACTTAAGTGTCAATTTGGCCGGAAATCCGACGTGGCATTTTTTTATTAATTTTTTATGCCGATGTGGCTCGCTGGAGGATGAGTTAGCGTGTACAGTCAGTATTTTTTTTTTATTTTAGATAATTTTTTTTGTTTTTTTCCTCTTCTTTCCTTTTTCCTTTCTTTTCTCCCCTCGCTAGCTGGTTGCTTGTGGCCAGCCTGACCACCGACGAAACCCGGGAAGGGTTGGGCAAGGGTGGCCTTGCCTATGGGCGGTAAGGGGCGGCCTCGCCAGATTTGGGCGAGGAGACCCTCGCCGGCGACAAGCGAGGCCGCCCCTCCTCGACGACAGGTGAGGCCGCCCCTCGCCAACCATGGGTGAGGGTCGCCTTGCCAGATCTGGGCGAGGTGATCCTCGCCGGCAATTGGCAAGGGGTCACCTCGCCCAGATCTGGCAAGGCCACCCCTCGCCAATTGGCCGGCGAGGGTCACCTTGCCCAGATCTGGCGAGGCCACCCTTTGCCGGCCTCGCATGTCGCTGATGAGGGTCGCCTCGCCTAGATCTGGCGAGGCCACCCCTCGTCAACCATGGGCAAGGTCGCCCTCGCCTAGCACTTCCCGGGCTTCGCCGGTGGCCGAATCGGCAATCGGTCGGCGAGGGGAGAAAAGAAAAAAAAGAAAAGAAAGGAAAAAAGAAAGAAATTATTTAAAATAAAAAATACTGACTGTATACGTTGACTCATCCTCCGGCGAGCCACGTTGGGGTCAGAAATTAATAAAAAATGCCACGTCGGATTTCCGACCAAATTGACACTTAAGTGATCTCTTTTCCTCCAACTTAACACCAAAGTGATCCGAAAAAAAAGTTATGGCACCAAAGTATCCTCCGTAGATAACTTATGACACTTCTGGTGTCCTTTTGCCCAATGAGAACTTTTAGGTACTTTCACAATATGGTGCTTCTCTTCATCGTTTCCTCATTTTGCAAGAACTCAAACTAATTCTAAAAAAAATTCTCGAAACCATCTTTTCTTTTTCCCCCCTTTTCTTCATGTAAGATGACCTGGAAGCCCATGATGCCAGGTGCCCAGAAATTGCGAAGGCAAAAAGCCCAATGATCTGCTTGCTTTCAAGAATAGGCACAAGGCCCCACGATCTGCATGTTTCATACAAACAGGCCCAATTGTCAATACAGATCACAATTTCTTCGCTTCTCCGCTCCTAGTGGAGACTCTAGTTCTTCATCCTTAAATTGGCGAGATTGTTACTCCGGGAAGTACTTATGTATGATCATGCATACCAGTCGTTCCTCGACAACTCTTCGGTCTCGATAGGCTCTGCTTTCCCATGATAGCAAATAAGGCGCGTTTGGGTTTCGATTCCAATACAATTTGGTTCGAAAGACGATTTCGTCCGAGAGAATCGTATCTTGTAATCGAGAATCGGGGATGGTATACAAACAATTTCTGCGCTGGCCTTTGCATCACTACTTGGGCAGCTTTCGAAGAGGAAGAAGAAAAGACAGAGGCATGTTGGCTTCCTTTATTTTTTATTTTTTATAGGGTCCAGTTTGAAAACTTCCCCTCAAAAGGACGGTTTTGATTAAAAGGTTCAATTCCTTCAATTTCTCATGACTTACAGGCATCTTCACTGTAGAGAGAACAACATCCCACCCATCTTTCTCTTGGCCATTTGGCTCTATATATCGGATTTCATTTATTTCACGAAAAATAAATAATTAAAAAAATATTTTTAAAAATAATCATCTTTTTCACTTAAAATAATTAGTCACTGAAAAATATTTTCATTACTGATAATAATTTATGCCTAGACGTTTTTATGCTTAATGAAAATATTTTTCATTCATTTATCTTTATAAGCGATGCAAGCGATTATTTTTTAAAAAATATTTTTCAAATCTTCTGTTTTTCACTATCAGAATCAGTGGTTGCTCTCCATCGCAACGGGTTTAGAAATTTTTTATTTCCAGCCGGGGGCAAGATAAGAGAAACATCGAATGATTCTATTCGTACAGCACCGATCTCATCGAAAAGGTTACAGTTTTCTGTCACGACTCCTAAATGTGGGGGGCACAATGAAGAAAAACTTGAGTACTGCCGTGCTCTAAACATTTTAGTGGTGGACAATTGACTTCTTGTAAGGTAGATCCGTTCCTGCTCTTGATCTCTTTCGGATTTTAATTAGAGTTTACGCTTCTTTCTACACTTTTGAGGTTTGGGCAATAATCGCGTTAATAGTCACAAGACCTAAAATTAACCACCACTAAAAATACACACCGCCACACCAAACAAGTCTCGAGTTTTTAGAATCAGCACCGTGCTTTACGAAGTTAATAGGCTAGGGATAAAAAATTGCCCGCTAACATTAGGCAACACCTATCATGACACAAATCCAATTTCTATTCTGCTTAAAAATTTGTGCCTAAGGGTAGGGCTTATGAAAAGGGCCGACTCATATCATGACAGTTTTGCTTTTTTGAGGCCTTTTTACTAAAATTCTCGTGGCGAGATACGTTATGGTCCCAGAATAGAACCGGACCGATTCTCATTGTCCGGTTCCAATTTTCATGGTATTCAGGGTAAATGAGGAACCTGTTCCGATGAGTAGGTTTCCGGTGGAATCCTTTTGTTACTTAAACCTAAATTGATTTGTTGAAGCCAAAGCCAAGCCATGCAATATCAACAACTGGATATAGCCACCAAGTCCTCGTTTGGTTGTGGCGCACTTAAAAAGTCTAAAAACCTAGGTAACTTTAGTCCTTTTTTATGTCAAAATCAGAAAAAACAAACGACAAATTAGGCTTAACTGAAAATGAACAAAAAAAAAAGTAGATTCCCCCTATAGACCTTAGAACAAAGTAGGTCTTCGATTCTAGAATATGTACGGGAAGATCTGGATTCTAAAAAATAAGAAATCTGTTTCGACAGGTAAGTTTCGGGTTTAGGATAAAATCCGAAACCGCTTACCCCTCAATTTGGATTCGCAAAAATTGGCCCGGACAACCGCTAAAAGAACAAAAAAAACCCTAAAAGAAAAAGTAAAGTCAATTTTGCAAAACCGAAAAGGATGATAATGGAGCAGTTAAAAGATGAAAAATCAGGCTGCTGCGGTTGGTTGAGTGGGTGGCGGAGTGATGTGGGGCGTGGTGGGCCAAAACTTGAGGATTGCCCGTTAAGTTTTGAGGGCAATAGAAAAGTCCTCATCTCTTTCTCATCCGGTGCCAACCCTCATCCTTCCAAAAGTTACAAAGTTAGAGCCACAAAAAAAAATAAAAAAAATTACCCATCACCTTATAGATAATCCCACGGACCGACGATGTAATCGTCCTTATGACATCCATAAACTCGTGAAAATTCAAAGCGAAATTGCTTGTTGTTTAACAAAGTCGAATTCGAATTAACCTCGAATCACAACCCTCTTTTCCGACTTTACAGTCAATTTGATTCGCCGCGCTACGGAACCAATCCGGGGAAACGAGAGTCGTCGAAAGCAAAAGGCTCCTCCTTTTTCCGTCTTCAACTTTCTCCTCACTGTATTGCTGCTATCATTTTGCTCACAAGATTCGGAGCAATTGACTATCTATATCTGCTAAAAAAACCCAAAAGACCAGGCGTTAAAAAGGCAAAGTCGCTTTTTACGAGGACCGTTTTCGAAGGGACGCACGCATGAAATTGCTTTCCTTCCAAGCGACCCCCAACCCCCCACCGATTTTGAATCCAACCCCTCGTCGCATCGTCATCCCGTTGCGTTCACGGCCACCTCCCCAAATCCCTCCACTACACACCTCAGCCTCGCCTCCCTCACTCCACGTCTCTCAGAGATCTCTCGCTCCTCTCGCATTCACCGCCCCTCCCTCTCCCTCTCTTAAATACGCAGAACCCTTTTGAGATCTGACCACACGAGATCCATCGGACCCACCAGCAGACGCTCCTCCCCTAGAGATTGCAGTCGGAGGAAGGAGGGAGGAAGGAGAAGATGTGTTGCGGCAGCAGAGTGTGCATGCTCTGCACGTGCCTGATCCTGGTGGTGGTCCTGATCGGGCTGCTGTTCGGCTTCGGGGTGTTCAAGCATGGGTTCCACAAGCTGAAGGACACCATCCACGACTGCGATCCCAGCGGCGGCCCCGCCGGGCTCTGCGGTGGCGGGAGGCCGTTCCTGGGTTTCCCGGCTCCTCCTCCCTTTTAGGTCCGCTCCTTGGATTCGTTCTGGGAATTTTTTTTTCTTTAGGCTGTTTTCCCTGATCTTGGGTCGTGAAATCTTGCGTTGGGATTTGTTGGGACATTGTCCTTCCGGATTGGTGCCGATGATTGTATGAAGATTTGTCAGGATGTATATATAATAATTCTTTGCGTCAAGGGGTCTTGAATGGTCTCTGCTTGATTGGAACGTCTTCTTCTATGTATTGCATTTGTGGGAGATTTCTTAACGTTCGTACCTCGGATTCGTGCTGCTCAGTTTCTTCGCAATTTAGATGCTGCCATGGCGTTAGGCCCCGAGCTCTGTGCCCTCTCCTCCATCCCATGTCTTCTTGGGGGAGAGGAAAGGGAAAAAGTGTAAGCAAACTGAAGGAAACTCTAGGGTTTGCTCTCGTGTTGCCCACTCGATGCCTTAAAAATCGAATCATTCTAGATAAAATTGCACTAAGCGAGTGCTTCGAGATACCTTTGTTTTAGTGCCGCATTGGTGTGTAATTATATGCTTCTCTCAAAGAGGCGAATCCTTCAAATTGAGGCTCATACGTCACGTTGGAAAAGTCCAAATTAGCTAGCAAGCTTTTTAAGTCCAGGAAAGATGTTCTTAGTCTGCCCACGTTTAATTTGCGTGAGCTACTAAATAAACCATGTTACCCGATTACCATATCGCGTGGGCTAACATATGCACCGACTCATATCGCTTGATCCACTCAATCCGTGCTCATAGACCTTCTCGCCCCTGAACACCCAATATGTTGTCGAAACTAAATGGAGATACGAGGAATTGCGTTGGAATTCGGAGATCTTTGTCCTAATTTACAGATGAAAAATAAGGGTAGGAGATACATGATCACCCAAAGAATGCCTTTTATAATCTAACAAACTCCCATCTGATTCCGACAAAAAGAACTCCCATCCGACAACGAAGGCGGTACGCTAGTTGAGTTCGGAACGTCATGATACTGCGGTTCGGTTCCTATCGAACTGAGAATGCAACAGTCAATGACAATGGCAAATACGAAGGTCGTGCGCGGGTGGACTCGTATGCTCGAGGCTGGCTCATCATTGTAGCTGAATTTTCTCGGGAAAATCTTTGCTTTATTGGACTTGGCTGGAAAGTGAAGAGGAAAATACGATGGGCGGGCTCAAGCAAAATGGTTCTCCGGCAGCCCAGTCTCCCACTGGCCCCCTATCCAAGTCCGACCTTTGCACGTCTGTTTCATTTGCCGTATTCCAATCTCCTATAAAAGATTACACTCGAGAATTGACATTGAACCTAAACTTTCATCTGGCTTTAATCCGTCCTTTTAACTTCTCGAAAGAGGCTCAACATTCGTCAATTCGATTATTTCCGGCGGCAGATTCTATTGCAAGGGACCCAGGATCGTTTATTTTTCCCCATCAATAGTATTTTAAATCAGGCCAGAAGCTAGACAAAAGATTCCTTCAACTTTCCATGTAACGTAGGTAAAAAGGCCAATCTCATGGTTCTCCTTCGTAGTTTTTTTTCTTTTTAAGTCACATAGCCCCCGTTGCTTCTTATGGTGGGCTGATGTAAAATGTCTCTGACTAAAATTATCATGGCTCACAACGCATCAAGCTAGTTTGTAGTTTTTTTTTTTGGTAAAGGTAAGAATACGTATAACTTTTCAAGACATTGTATACAACCTAACGCCAGAGGCAATCGACGACCCAACAAGGACATGAAAATGACCGACTGGGGTCGAGGATGACTTAGCAAAAGCTATACAACAAGCAAAGAAAACCACCCACACTAAAGAGACTAGACCACCGAATTAAGATGCTGCTCTAATCACTTCAAAGATTGAAGGAGAGTCCTCAATTCCTTTGTATCTTCCGGTTTGAAGGAGTATCCGCAATTATTCCCATGGATATGGCTTTATCCTTCACTACCTTGACAAGGTGTTTGCATCAAGCTAGTTTGTAGTTAATCTTTATTCAAGTGAAAAGTACCTTTGTAATCCTAACTCAAGGCTCAGATTCAAATTACTTGTCCTTTTTCTTGAGGCCATTATCAAGAGTATTGACTTACATGTGTCTCTGCTAATTAATTACTCAGGACGAGACTATCATATCCGATGAAGATCAATCGGGTGTTCAAAAAACCCCGACAAGTTTTGCAATAGAAAAATTCGATTGAATTTAAACTATTGACTCGCTCCTTTATCCGTTATAAAAAGAAAGAAAGAAAAGAAACGGTTTCATTCACGAGTGTTTTTCAAGGCATTTAGCCAATTTACGGGGAAAATGAGAATTGCGTTATATTAAAAATAGAGTTAATACCACGAAAAATCTCAAACTGGTACACCTAAAATAAATTTACCAAAAATTAATTTTTTGAACACTAATAACCTTAAATTAGTACACTGATGATAAATTTACCAAAAATTATTTTCAACCACTAAGGGCGCGTTTGCTAATGTTTCTATTTTTCTATTTTTCTATTTTTTTATTTTCCGGAACAGAAAAAGAACATAAATTCGTTTGTGTACGTCGGTTAATTTTTCTATTCCCCGGAATAGAAAAGTGGCAAGGGAATAGATTTGAAACAGAAATAAGAAGTAAAAAAAAATTAACTTTTCTATTCCTCGAAACAAAAAGAGAAACAATATCATTTTAGAGAAACAATTTCATAAATCATTAAATCCCAAAACCCCAAACCTTAAAACCCGAAATCCAAAACCCAAAATCCTAAAACCCTAACCCCAAACACTAAACCCCTAAATCCCAAACCCAAAAACCGAAACCCTAAATCCTAAAACTCTAAACCCAAAACCCAAAAATCCGAAATCCTAAAACCCTAAAACCTAATATCCAAAACCCCAAAACCCAAACCTCAAACCCCGAACTCCAAAACCTCAAAACCCTAAATCCCAAATCCAAATCCAAACCCAAACCCTAAAACCCAAAACCCTACCCCAAAACCAAAAATCGAAACCCTAAATCGTAAAACTCGAAACCCCAAACCCTAAATCCTAAATCCAAAAACCCGAAACCTTAAAACCTAATAATCGAAACCCTAAAAACCAAACCCCGAACTCCAAACCCCAAACTCGAAACCCAAAACTTCAAAACCAAAAACCCTAAATCCCAAACCAAACCCAAACCCAAACCCTAAAACCTAAAACTCTAAACACAAAACCCTAAAAAACTAAACCATAAATGCTAAACCCTAAACTTCAAACCCCAATTTCTTCAACCACCACCTGATATTTTCTGAGCAAAATAATTGTATTAAGGTTATCCAATTCTATATCATAATATATTTTGATTCTATTTCTAGTCTAGTTTAATCCAAACATGAATTGTTAAGTCTTTATTGACATTTTTATAATTAAATGAAAAAAAATTGGGAATAGAAATTTTTTTAGGATTATACCACACACATTTCTGTTCTTTTTCTATTATGGGAGTAGAAATTTTGTGCAGTTACCAAACGCATTAGTTTGCTTAGAAACTCGTATAGAGAATAGAAATTGTTTTCGAAAATAGAAATGTTGCCATATACACCATAAAAATCCAAAACTTGTACATTTGTGACAAATTTAACATCTGTTAGTTTCCGTTTAATTGGATTAATATCATGAAAAATCACAAATTAGTAACGAAGGGTAAAACCCCAAACTATGTGTCATTTAACTAAATAATTTGATAATACAATTTAACGGAAACTAAAAGATGGTAAATTTGCCATGGGCGTATCAGTTTGGTGTAAATTTATCATAAATGTATTAATTCGAGGTTTTTCGTGGTATTAGTGCTTAAAACTACTTCTAAATTTTTAAGACGGCCATCATACATGGCAAAAGGAAAGTTGCGGAAAAAAAATGGACATACCCGTGGAGGGAAAATTCTGAATAAAGGTTTGAAGTGCCATTATTTTTTCAAATAAGGGCATGAAGTAGATTTTGTGTTAAATAAAGACATGAAGTGGCATATTATTCTCAAATAGGGGCTTGAAATGGCCAAGAGACTCCCGAATAAGGGCTTGACCTATTCCGGCCGGTTAAGAGCATTTTCGTCCAAAAACCATTTTAATTTTTTTAGTTTTTCTTTTTCTTTCTTTTCCTTTTTTCTTCTTTCGGGTTTCTCTCTGTGCTTTGCCGTGGCTGACCGGGAAAGGTTGCGCAAGGGCTACCCTCGCCAGCAATAGGCAAGGGATGGCCTTGCTAGCCATGGGCGAGGCGACCATGGCCTTGGGTGAGGCACCCTCGCCGGGTATGGGCGAGGCTAGCCCTTGCTGGATCTGGGCAAGGGTTGCCTTGCCAGCTGTCGGTGCAAGATAGCCTCACCGGCCATGGGCAAGGGCAGGCAAGGCCGGGCCTTGCTAGATTTGGGCGAGGGTCGCCTAGCCCTTCTCAGGCTTTGCCGGTGGCCGAAAACCAAAAAAAGAAAGAAAAAAGGAAAAAGGGAAAAAAGAAAGAAAAAAATACAAAAAGCAGAAAGACGAAAATGCCCTTATTATCCAATAAGTGAGACCCTTTTTTTGAAATAGGCATAGTCAGTTCAGATTCTTATTTGAAATAAAATTTATTTCAGACTCTTATTTGAAAAAAAGGGAAAATTTTAATTAAGGACTCCAAGTGGGGTCAACCACTCGCCTGGGTGGCGCTGCTGGAACGCGCACTCATCCTCTCGTAAAAGGTTGAGTGTTCGAATCCCGGGCACCGCAGGGTGACTTAACCGGTGGCACGTGTGTGGTGGCTAGCACGTGTCGCCCCCAGGGTTTAATCCCCGGCTGTCGGCCGTGCGGGGGTTCCCTGGGTTATCAAAAAAAAAAAAAGACTCCAAGTGGGGTCAAATTCTCAAAAAAGGGCCCAAAGTGAATATTGTGTTAAATAAGGGCATGAAGTGCTCAATCAGTCTCAAATAAGGACTCGAAGTGCCCAAAAAGTCTCAAATAAGGACCTGGATCCCCAGCCGACCAAAATAGCTGCCGGCTCGCGAGAAAGTTACCGTTCCGGCACCGGAACAGTAACTTTTTAATTTTTTTGTTTTTCCTTTTCTGTTTTTTTTATTTTCCTTTTCTTTTTCTTTTTTTTCTTTTCTTCCTTTGTCGGCCTCGGGCGAGGGCGGCCCTCGCTCGACGCCGGCGACCTCTGCTGGCCCCGGCTATGGCCGGCGGAGGAAGAAAAGACAAAAAAGAAAAGGAAAAGGAAAATAAAAAAAACAGAAAAGGAAAAACAAAAAAAATTAAAAGAAATAAAAAAGTTATTGTTCCTGTGTCGGAACAGTAACTTTCTCGCCGACCGGCAGCTATTTTGGCCAGTCGGGGACCCAGGTCCTTATTTGAGACTTTTTGGGCACGTCGGCTCCTTATTTGAGACTGATTGAGCATTTCAAGCCCTTATTTAATACAATGTTCACTTTGGGCCATTTTTTGAGAATTTGACCCCATTTGAGGTCCTTAATTGAAATTTTCCCTTTGAAAAAATAAAAACATTTTTAGCTCTTATTTGACATAAAATATACTTTAAATTTTTATTTAAGAAAATGAAGATAGTTTATATCTTTATTTAGAATTTTCCCCGTCCGTGGATCATCTCGGATAAAAGTTCCGATCACCCATTGCTGGGCCCGGCGAGCAGACAAGCGCAGAAGCAAAGGCGCTGCCCCCTCCCTCAAGTCGCAAAATTTCGCACACACACAGACATATATATATATATATAGTCCCGTTCACTTCTGACCCAATGCATCAGACCGAGGTCGAAACCCAGAAGCGGAAGGCCAGATAGCTAAGCAAAGCTCGTTGGAATCAGCAGCACGAAGTCAAACCAGATTCATCCCTCAATCCGAAGCAGCAGAAGCAGCAGCAGCAGGAAGCGAGTAGACCCGAGGATGAAGATCACCGTAATGACCGCCGACGAGCAGATCATCTCCTTGGACGTCGATCCTCACGAATCCGTACTCCCCACCCCGCCCCCACCCCCCTGTTCTAAACCCTAATTCTGGAGTCGACCCGCGTTGTCCTCCTCTCCTCCTCCTCTCTTCTGTAATCTGCATGTGTAATTGACGCGCTTTCGTCTGTGCGATGTAGGTGGAGAATGTTAAGGCTCTGCTGGAGGTGGAGGTGGGGGTTTCTCCTCCCTCGCAATCTGGTTTCGGTTTCGGTTAGTTTTGTGCGCCTCTTCCGCGAGCCGCCCCTTAGCTCAGTAAAACTTGGTTGTCTTGCTCTTCGCAGACGCGCGTGCCGCTGCAGCAGCAGCAGTTGCTCTACAATGGGAGGGAGATGAGGAACTCCGAGAAGCTGAGCGCCCTGGGCGTTAAGGATGAGGATTTGGTGATGATGGTCTCCACTGGCGGTGCTGCTGCTTCCGGGTACGTTCGTTTTCCCTTAAATTCGGTGCACTCTTTGATGGGGGGGAGTGGAAGCTGCTGTAGGAGGATAAGGCATTCCTGTCGCGAGTCGTGGCTGTTTAGTTTGAAGAATTCCGGTGTCGCGTAATCTTTTAACGGAAGATTTAGGGATGACCTGTAATTTCTGAAGCTGGGTCTATGTAATTCTGTTACTTCAATAGTTTGGTTTTGTTCTCCAAGTAATTCAGTTGAAACAGTGAAAAGATAGGACTGTTTTCTACTTTAATCTTTCCCCACGAGAAGAGGGAACTTCTGCAGATTTGACTAACATGGACTGCTCAAGCTGAATCAAGAATCTTGCCCTTTCTGCCTTCCTTTATTAAGTATATGGCCCTTGATCTAGAACACCTAACTTTGCTGCAATGATATTTTTGGAACCGAGGGCATTGCTCGTGATTTGATACGAGTGATGTTGATAGATTGCTTACTATTTTAATTTTTTTTATGTCTTGATTCAATCAGATAATACTTTTTCAAGTTTTGCCAGTATGGATAATCAGGTTTGGTGTCATGGCATCTTGATGGTGGATTGGATTGAGATTAGGACAGGGGGAACTTTATTGACTATCTTTCACCATCACAGATATCAGCTAAAATTTCATTTATGTGCACTGAGTTTTCCCTTGATGATGCGATGGGGATGGCATTATGATTGAGCAGTGCCTTTTATTGTTTCTTTGCAACCGTCTTTCGGTCTTTGTTATCCTATAACCTCTTCCTTAATCTTTTGAGTCATAGAGGCCATTGGATTTCCTTTATCTATCCTTCCTTTTTTTATTGGTTGTTGCCAGTAGGAGCAAGTGGGCGGGAGGAGAAGGTTTTTTTTTTTCCCTCCTTTTTCCCCCTTTTTTGTGAAAATAGTAGTTCTTGAAATGGTTTAAAAAATTACAGCGCTGCGGGAAATGACTTGGCCATGAATCCTGATGGGTCTGCTGTGAACCCTGCAGCTCTCCAGCAACAACTTCGACAGGATTCTAACATGATGGCACAACTCTTTCAGGTAGAATTCTTGTCCATGTCTCTTGGAGCTTTTTGGTGCTTCCATTTGGGGAAAGCATACTTGATTTATGGCACTCTGCTTGAGGAGAACTCTCAATCAAATGGGTGCTACCTATCCAAGCTCTTGTGAATGCTTTGGTGCTGGCTTGGCTATCTTTGTTGTACACTATGCTTTTCATCGGATAATTTCTGTCCCGTACCACTTAGGTGTTGGTCCAAAGGTATGATGAGAACTAATCGAAATCAAAACTCAAGCGACCAAGAATTTTCTCAATAATAAATCAAGAAAGCAAATATAATATATGCACATATATAAAGAGAGTAGGGATAGAGAAAGCTTGCTTGAGTCGATTTACAGTGGTTCAGCACCCGCCTACTTGGTTCCCTGAATCCACTCGGAAGTTTCCCCAAACCCACTAACCCAATCAAAAAATTACAAAAGATTGGTTGATCAAGGACCCAACTTTCCACGTAAAAAACTTGATCCCAAGCTTCAAAGGCTTTAGACCATGCACTCAAGTATATCTCTCACCAGACTTGAGGTTATTTGTACAAGAGTACTTAGATATGCAATAAAATACGTGATCTACTCCCAAGACCCTAGAGGTCTTATTTATACAAAAAACAAACCAAACTAGCCATTAGACACACTCCAAACGGTAACTTTTCTACCGTTGCAGCTTCCGGGTGCCTGCTCCACAAATTCCAGTCGCCCACTTGATCCACAGAAAGATTGGCCAACATACAAGCCTCCCTGATTGCCTGGTTGGGGCATTTTTTCTGGACTTTTGGTGCCTTTTAAAAGTTCCACTAAAGGCTAAATAAGTGCCGCCAAGGCCAATTGTTGCGACAATTCCAGAATTGCTGCAAAGCCTTCACATTTCATTATTTTTCTTCAAATTTAATCTAGCTTGGAATCATTAATAAGTGATGGTTTTGTAATTATCAAATACATAAGGTCAACATTTTGTTCTCGTACATAACACCTCTGCAATATTTATCTCAAATTGTTTGGTTGGAAAAGACTAGTACATAATTTTTGTTTTGCAAAAATGCAGTGGTGAATTGTGTTAAGCAGTGAAAATTCTGGCATAGCTAGATGTTTCATCCTATGTTTATTCAAGGATATTGACATTTGGTTTCTCACTTGCTGAATGTAACCTTAACTCCCAGAATGATCCTGAATTTGCACAAGCTCTTCTGGGAAACGATCTAAGTAGATTGCAGGATATTCTAAGGGAGCGCCATCGCCAAAGGTCTGAATTACGAAGGCAACAAGATGAGGAACTTGTGAGTATTATGTTTACCCACAAAATTCATTTCAAGGTCTGTATTTAACTGTTTTACCATGATCAGGACATTAGCTTTGGGCAACTGTGCAATACACATATCTGGAAAGGATATATATCTCATACTTATTATGAAAATTTTTTTAATCATATATGGGCCTTGTTTTTATTAATGCTTAATTGTAAGTTTGAGTTTGGTCCTTCGTGCTTTTGTTATAGGCCCTTCTACATGCCGATCCTTTTGATGTTGAAGCGCAAAAGAAAATTGAAGCTGCCATTCGTCAGGTGAAGTGGATTAATATTTAATTCTGGAAGATCTTTCTCTGAATTGACTTCTTCCTTTATCGTGTTTTTTATTCCTCATGGTTCAAGTTTTACAATTCATTTTCCAGAAAGGGATTGATGAAAATTGGGCTGCTGCTCTGGAATATAACCCTGAAGCTTTTGCAAGAGTGGTATGTGTGATTTTAGTAGTCTATTTTATATTAGCTTTCTCACCCTAATTGTGTATATTTATATTTTCCAGGTGATGCTGTATGTTGACATGGAGGTCAATGGTGTCCCTTTGAAGGTAGTGTGGCAAGGTCCATGATAGAATACACTCGTCCTACCATTTCGACTTGTATTAGCTATGAAGATAACTTAACAATGTAATTCTTACTTTCTTATTGACGGTTTACATCATCCGTTGTCTATCAAAACATCTCTAAGTACTGCATTCAAACTTTGTTGGATGCATAAATACTAAAAAATCTGTCCTTCTAAGTTCTGTCATTTTGATATGTTCTCACTCATATGCAATTATATTTTGTTAGACCTTCTTTCCTGAATGATTTCGAAATCCTCACCATGGAATTATACCTACTTTTTTCCAGGCTTTTGTTGATAGTGGAGCACAGTCTACTATTATATCAAAAAGTTGTGCAGAGCGTTGTGGGTATGTCTTATTGTTTGTGTTTGCTTTATAATGTTGTGCCTGACTTTCTCCATCATTGGTGTTCGGTATTTGATGTGGCTGTGTTTGGTTAGTTTGCTGTTAAAGGCACTATAGATCATAGAGAAAGCCAACAGTGCTGTTTGCTTTTCTTGCTCAGATTGTTGAGGCTTTTAGATCAGCGGTACAAAGGCATTGCTCATGGAGTTGGTCAATCTGAGATATTGGGTAGAATACATGTAGCTCCGATCAAGGTAAGGGAGGGAAGTATTGGTTTCAAATGTATACAGACAATTGCCAGGCAATTTGTTTGCTTCCACCAGAAGAAATTCTATGCTTAGTAGTCTCTTTTTGGCTATCCTAAGAATGGCCAAGACCATCGTTTTCCCCAACCCCCCACACGGCAAGATTGAAACCCTGCCCTCAAGGGGAAGGACTTTACTTTGTTCTATTGAGCATATGTTTTTACTCTGTTGGAAGGACACTATCACCCAAACGACTTGTGGTTGCGAGGATTTTTGGAGTCAACTAACTTTAGACACATTTTGCTGAACACTGAGTGGTTAAACTGTGTTTTTCCTCTTGTAGATTGGGAGTATATTTTATCCATGCTCCTTTTTGGTGCTGGATGCTCCAAACATGGAATTTCTCTTTGGTCTAGATATGCTCCGAAAGCACCAGGTATTTTTTTAATTTCATTTTGTACTTATGAACCTTGGTTTTATCTCGGATGTTCGGAAAATTACGTTAGTCATTATTAAAGCAGTTAATCAGTTTTTTGCCTTTTTAAATATTGGGTTCAGTTGTGATTTTTGTGGTGTAATCAATGAGATGAAATTATAAGTTGCCATTGTTTTCAGTGTATAATTGATTTGAAGGAGAACGTTCTAAGGGTTGGCGGAGGGGAAGTTTCAGTACCATTTTTACAAGGTCCAGCACTATTGCTAGCCTTGACTTAATTCCTTTGATATTAAGTTCTTAAATCTGAAAGCTCTTTCTCCTCAATTTGATGTGAATTGCGGTTGGTTCTCAATGAAAATTAAAACCTGAATATTCACTTTTTGCAGAAAAAGACATACCAGTGCGTTTTCTAGATGAGGAGAGGCATGCCAAGCAAGCATCTAGCTCAGGAGCCCCAGTACGTCTCTTTCAATTATAAAATAATGGCTGGATGATGTCGCCCATCATTTATGATCATTTGTTTGGATCATGTTCGGGTGATGCAAACTCTCAATATCAAGCTTGATTTAACGTTTGGCTAGAAATGAGTTATTTCATCTGTTCTTTTTGATAGAGGAGTTAATATCATCTGTATTATTTCAGGCTACAACAGGTACAACCGATAAGAGTAAAACCACCTTGCCATCTGGCAGTCATTCTTCGGGTCAGTTCCAATTTGGTTATGTATCTATATGTACCTTGTAACTGATGCCATTGTTGTCTAAATTGTTTAATTATTTCTATTTTGCTGATTTCTGTTTTCAACGAAATATCACTAGTGGGATTTACATCATTTTCTCGTCCTCTTTTAACTGTGACAGGAGCTGCGAACACACCCAGTAATGCAAGCAAGGTTGGGTTTGCTATCTACCTCTGTTTTTATTTTCAAATGACATTGCTAGAAGGTTTTTCATTTTGTTTATTGCCAGTGGAAAAGTGGTCTCCTATGCGGTTATGTAGGATATGCCGTGACAATCGAGACATACTTCTACAACGATAGTCGATATCCTAATATATGAACCTCACTGATGTTAGTATGTCAACACTGCTTGGGGAACGGTTAGGTCTACTGATCTGGACAAGGATAAAAACCAATCACGTAAGCTCAACTATGCACATTTGGCAATCAATCACCAGTTAGGGGCATGTGTATTTGTTAATGCAGGAAGCTGATTTCGAAGCAAAGGTTGCTAAGCTTGTGGAGCTTGGGTTTGGAAGAGATGCTGTGATACAAGCTCTGAAATTCTTTGATGGTAATGAAGAACAAGCAGCTGCGTATCTCTTCGGGGGCTGAACCTGAACTGAAGATGGATAATTATTTTTTCGCCTTCGACATTTTTCTCAATTTTTATGCGAATGCTGCTGATTATCATTTAATTTGATCAAGAGGATGTGTAACCTGTTGAGAACGTTGATTCGACAGTCCCCATTTCAGCCACCAATCTCAACTTTTTGGGATCCAAGTGCGTACTTTTCGAATTTATTGTTATACAATACTATTTTTCCTTCTTACTCTTTTCCCCAATCTTAAATGAAGAAATTGGATATTCAAGAACTTTTGTCCGTTCATATATCAGTGATCCAACGGTTGTGAAACATGTGGACATGGTGCTCACCAAGGCATGATATCCAACCAGCACCAGAGCATGTGGCACGTATGTGCTCGAGAGTTAATTGCATAGTCTAGTTTTCATTCATGTCATATGTTTTATGGTGATTGTGTAGTTCTTCGAACCTATATCCGGTGATTTGTCTCGGTAGTCGGGGATTGATGTTTTGTGTTTGAACGATGATGTCTCTTAACTGAACAACTCTCGGTCTTCTTATCAACGTAATTTTATCTTGAAACGGATGAACCCCACTAACCCTGTGCATCTCCAAAGTCGGTGGGATGGATAGGCTGATCTCGAGATGATCTCGAGACTCCCGTGATTCTGAAGAGTAAAAACTAAAGTGGGTACGGCGACTTTGCGATGCATTGGCTTCACCCAATCACCAAAGGGTCTCTGACCAAAAAAAAAAAAGAATCACCAGAGGGTCAAGGTGGAAGTCTCCTCGAATGCCTACGGCGAAGAACGTTAGGTAGGTGTTGATAAAGCTGTCTGTCTCTGTCTCTGTCTCTCTGTCTCTCGTTATATCAAATAGAATGAAACCAAAGATCTGGAAATGAGTCGAGAAGATGGGAGACAAGGGGGAAATGGAGATGGAGAATGGATTGTCTGAAGCTACTGGGATGGGCGAGCTGGGAAGATGCAAATTATCAAAAAAGAAATGATTTTTGTTTTCTATTTTGGGTTTTGTCTTCCCTGTTCCGCCCATTCCACTGGTTTCCGGTTATTCCTCCTTCTCCTCCACCCTCTTCATTTGCTGGGTCAGCATATCTGGTTTGTGATTTATCAACTATGTCCTTTGTATATACTCACTGTAGCAGATGGTTTGCATACATTTGTCCTGATTTATGTGTCTGATCTACATCGAGCTGGTTCTGCAATGGAGGGTTCGTAGTTCCTCGTGTTTCTTTTCTTTCATTTATGGATTTACGCACTGGATTGAGCTGACAGATGAATTTGCAGGACGTTGAGGTAAAGTAGGACAGCGATTTGGCCACCTTAAACTTTAGATCTTGATAAATACTTCAGATGCTGACACCACCTTTGACTTGTGGATTTAGATTAGCTCACGAAAGAATGAAAAGTCGATGGATGAACTCCTCCAGATCATCTACCCTACGGGGTTTTTCTTGCTTTTAGAAATTAGTTGCGAACAATCTAGTCTTTGTGTTTTTTTCTTCTTCCGATTAGCATCTTCTACCAAATATTGGATCTGACGGCAATGGATCTTGACTGAAACACTTGTTTATTGAGCTTATATTGGATTGAATCATGTTGGAGAATATTATTCCGGGACAATTTTTGCAGATATTGTTCTGAGAATTCATTTCCATTCATCTCTTGGGTTATTTCTGCTGCACTCTTTTTTGCAAACCGCAAGAGGAAAGTTTGGACAACTTGAATTGCATGCGTAAAAATACGGGACCCTGTTGCATTTCTTGATTGTGTTTGTGCTCGATTCCAAGGGCATAAGATAGACTAAAGATGGCTACACCATTTCTGCGATTAGGTTCTCTTCTTTCTTTTTTATTAGGGAAAGAAAATCACTGTCCATGAGAAACCCCTATTCCCCAAAGAGAAAATTGAAGGCTAGAGCCAGCTACCATGGGACCCTATTTAGCTTGCCAAACAACAATTCTCTGTAGTTGTCACTGGTGCTTCACCACCAAAGGACTCCTCACATAATGCACCCCATCAGACCAGATCAACATTCCAAACACATAGTCGGCGGGATTGCCAACAACATTAGGTTTCAACACCACCTTGAATTCCTTCTCTTCCTCGCGCTTTTCGAACACCAGGCTCCGTGGTTGGATGGAGACCGACACTCCTGTTGGTGTCTTAACACGCGCGGAATACGTGCCAGGGGTCCCCACATTCTCCACCCTTCTTGTGACCGCCACGGTGACATTGAGATCCGGGAGAGTGATAGAGGGGGTAGTTCAAATCCGCTGCTTGGCATCTGTAAGTCTCTTCGGTGAATAGTCTCAGTTTGGATTCGTTGTAGCCTCGGGCGAATAGGAAGTCCAAGTAGTTGTTTGCTGTCAAGTCATACGCGAGACCAGGGTTCATGGTGCGATCTGGCCGGATGTGTCCAGCACCATAGGAAAATGGAGTTGCCTTGGCAAAAGATGCATCAAGAGCCGGCTCTACCTTGTTGTCTCGTGTTCTTGCTGTGTAATGGTGAAAGTTACGCTCAAAGACACAACAAAGAAGTAAGAATTCGCCTGCTGTTAACATAATATAAAAAAGAACGAAAAGAAAGAACATGTGAAGACATATTACCAGTTGTCATGATCACCAATTGTAACGCTGCAGGACTCCAACTGGGACAGAGGGTTTTCAGGAGACTCAGGATGCCGGCCACATAAGGACAGGACTCTGAGGTGCCCGACTCTGCATTGAAAGGCGTTTGACGCTAGTCGAAATCTTGACCTACCGGACCAACTGCCAGTGTTTTTGCAGCAATGATGTCCAATCCTGGTGCTCTTATGTCGGGCCGAAGTACACTAACGAAGATTAGGCGTTTTGGCATGGGACATTAACAGTTAACAGTAGTTGATCAACCAAGAAGTACATAGACGCCTCCAGAAATCTCAGTAATATCCCTTAAGGATTGCTGGCTCAACGGTGTTTAGTACCCTGGATGAGAAGGAAGCCATAAATGGAGCAGGTGTCGTGTTTAACATTGCCTTCACGCGAGTAATGTAAGCCATAAGAAACCTAAACGAGACGGGTTGTAAGACATGATGCTCCCAAGGCAAGATAGCTAAACACCACCATAGAACGTGGCACATATGCGCCCGAGAGTTAAATTTGGTTTTGATTTATATGATTTGTTCTATGGTGCTTGTCGTAATTCTTTTCCCCATGTTTCCAGAGATTTGTCTCGGTAGCCGACGTTTAATTTGCATGCGATTGATCTTTTGTGTTTGAATGATAATGTCTCTCGCTCAACAAGGCTTTGTCTTCCCATCCCAGTAATCTTATCTGATACATATAAAGCACGATTGACTTGTGCGCGTTTGAGAATTAGTCGAATGAATGGTTAATTTCGACTCTTCTGCGATTCCAGAAAGGAAAACTGAAGGGGGTTTAGTGAGGCTGTGTTTGACAACACTTTGCCAATGCCTTTACGGTAAAGGCTCTTGGATAAATGAAAGCATCATTTGACAATTTTTCTGGGGAGAGTTTTGGAGAGATACAATTGCATTTTCAAAGTCATCTAAAGTATGCAAGATAAGACCGTAGAAGCTTTGGGCTTTAGTATTTCCGGAACACTAATTTATATTTTTCTTCTAATTTTGCCCTCGCTAAACTTTTGAAATTGCGGAAATGCCCTCACTATTTTCCTCCGCGCAACGTTCCGGTGAACCCATCGCCAATCTCGCGCAACCTTAAGTGACTCTCGCCGAGGGTCATTCCTGACGACTGCCGGTACCAAATCTAGGTCAGCGGTGGCTTGGGCTTTTTGCTAGAGCCGGTGATTCGGTTTTTTTTATTAAAAAATCAAATGTCCTTTACAAGTGTGATTTTTCCAAACATCATTTAAATCGACAACCCAATGCACTTTAAAATTACATTTTACAAAATACTGTTTGCATTTTGAAAAATCTCTTTTAACCTATAGTTTTTTGCATTTTCCATTCTCAAAGGCCCAACCAAATGCAGTAATGCTAATTGGTTCATCTAACCACCAAAAGGCCTAGATGGAAATCTTATTAGTTAGGTGTTGATGAATCTCTCTCTCTCTCTCTACATATATATTAGTTAGGAATGAAACCAAAGTTCTCAAAATGAGACTGGGAGGACCCGAGACAGAGAGGAAATGGAGATGGAGCATGGATTCTCTATAACTACTGGGATGGGCTAGTTGAGAAGATACAAATTATCAGGAAAAAAAAAAGAATACTTGTTTTTTTTTTTGTCTGGTTTTTCTTTTATAGTTTTCATTTTCTGATGTAATTCTGTCTCTGCGAATATAAAAGGGAGGAATTTCTCTTTTCTTTTTCTATTTTCCGGTTAGTCCTCCTCCTCCCCCACCCTCACCCTCTTCATTTGCTGGGTCAGCTTATCTTAAATGTGATTTAATTATTACTTTCATTGTACACTCTGTTGGTAGTTTATTTGTAAAACAAACAACGAGGTGCTTTGTCTCGTATCGAAAGGATGTGAGTGCGTACATGGACGAGATTTGGCACTAACCAATGATCATTATTTTTTATTTATCAAAATTCGAAATTATAAAAATTAATAATAATAATCATTTTGTCCTATTGAAATAGTGTGACCGTTCACAAATGAGTTATGGTTATTTTTATTATTAAATAATTTCGAATTTTTATTTTTGCCTAATGTTTATTAGGTGCTCTTGCAACCTTTGGAAGACTGTATCTGTTCGGACATAACTTCTTCACGTTTAAAAGGTTGTGTTTGTTTAACGTATAAATATTTCAACGTTTTTGTTCATTGTCAAGAACTACCATTTTCGTTTTCTTTCGAAAGATATACAACCATCTATTCCAATTGTTTCCTTTGAGAGACCCTAGAGAAATATCATAATTGCTATCTGGTATTCTCATTCGAGATTTTGTTGTATCTTGAAGGATTTTTGCTAGTAACTATTAATAACGTTGTAGGGTAAATAATTCCTTAAAGATTGTAATATAACGCCTTCAAATATAACTTCATTGTTCTTCCCGATTCACGTTGATATTTTCCCAACACACTCGAAGTCAGAAATTTTTGGCATATATTTGTCCAGATTGATGTGTCTGATCCCAATTGAGTTGGTTCTGCAATTGAGGATATATAGTTCCTCCTGTATACCTCTTTCTTTTATAGATTCACGCACTGGATTGAGCGAATTGATCATTTTGCACGATGTTAATGTCAAATAGGACTCATACTAGTAAAAAAAAGGGTCGAACAGAATAGCATATAGTCACTTTAAAGTTTTCCCCTTTGATAATACTTCAAATGCTGACAACATATTTGGCTTGTGGATTAGCTCACGAGAGATGGAAAGTCGATTGATGAACTCCTTCTGATCATCTGCCCTACTGGGATCTTCTCTTTTTAGGATGTACTTTCAGAAAGCTAGTCTCTGTGTCTATATATATATATATTGCATTAGTATCTTTTAGCAAATATTGGATCTGACGCAATGGTTAATGACAGATACACTTGTCTGATGGATTAACATTTGATTGAATCATGTTGGAGAAACATGAAACAGAGATGAGGAATGCAGATCGTGTTCTGAGAACCCATTTCCACTAATATACTTGCTTATTTATGTTGCATTATTTTGTTAGTACGGACTTGCGGAACACAAGAGGATAGTTTGCGAACTCGAATTGCATGCGTAAAAATATGACACCCGGTTATATTTCCAGATTGCGTTTGGATTTGACTTCATGGACAGGAATAATGCAACAAAACAGAGCATAAGATCGATTGAAGATGGCTCCACCATTTCTGTGATCTGGATCTATACTTCCTTTTTATTTGCCAGAAAACTTGTCAATCCATAAAACACATTCCATTTTTCTCCCCCAATTAAACGAAATACTTTGTTCCCACTTGATAGAAAAGGAAACAAAAATCATTGCTTCTGAGAAATTTCTCTACCCCAAAGAGAAAAGTGAAGGCTAGAGCCAGCTATCATCAGAGGCTATTAGCTTGCTAAACCACAATCTTCATTGTAGTTGTCATGTCATGTTCACTGATGCTTCACAACCAGAGGACTCCTCACATAGTGCACCCCATCAGACCAGATCAACCGTCCAAAAACATAATCAACGGGCTTGCCAGCAACATTAGGTTTCAACACCACCTTGAATTCCTTCTCTTCATCAAACCTTTCGAACACCAGGCTCTGCGGTTGGACGGAGACTGACACTCCTGCTGGTGCCCTAACGCGCGCATAATAAGTCCCAGGAGTGCCCACATTCCTCACTCTTCTTGTGACCACCACGGTGCTGTTGAGATCCGGGACAGTGATAGAAGGGTAGTTCATATCCACCGCATTAAAATGTTTAGGGCATGTGTGGGTCTCATTAGTGAATAATCTCAGTTGGGATTCATTGTAACCTCGGGCGCATAGGAAGTCCAAGTAGTCGTTTGCCGTCAAGTCATACACGAGACCAGGGTCCATTGCACGGTTTGGCCGGATGTGTCCAGCACCATAGGAAAATGGAGTAGCCTTGACAAAAGATGAATCGAGCACCGGCTCTACCTTGTTGTCTCGAGTTCTTGCTGTGTAATGGTTAAAGTCACAATCAAAGACACAACAAAGAAGCAAGAATCTGCTTGCTGTTAACACCATAGAAAAGAACTAAAAGAGACAACACTTGAAGATAGATTACCGGTTGTCATGATTGCCGATCGTATCGTGGCAGGACTCCAACTGGGATAGAGGGTTTTGAGGAGACCAACGATGCCGGACACATGAGGACAGGACATTGAGGTGCCGGACAATACATAGAAAGGCGTTCTACGCGTGTCGAAATCTAGACCTGTTGGACTAACTGCCAGTGTATAAGCAGCAATGATGTTCACTCCCGGTGCAGTAATATCGGGCTGAAGTACATCAACGACAATTAGATCTTTCCGCATGGAACTTAACAGTTAAAAAGGCAGTTGATTAACCAGAAAGAGCATAGATGCCATAAAAGCCGAATAAACGAATCCCACTAATATACCTTCAGGATTGCTGGCTCTACGATGTTCGGTCCCCTGGATGAGAAGGAAGCCATAGAAGGAGCAGGTGTCGTGTTCAACGTTGTCTTCACATGAGTGATGTAAGCCATAGGAAACCTGAATGAGACAGATGTGTGCACGCGTGCGCATGGAGAAGTAAAAGCATATATAAGAACTTGAGAATCCTCAAGAAAAGTGGGATGAACCCGGAAAGAAGGCTGCTAGCAGGCAGAAAAAAAGAAGGAACTGCTTGGAAAATTTACTTTGTGGAGTTGATGTACGTGAAGAGAACCTTCCCATCTGCGAAAGAAATGTGAGCAGCGGGGAGAACATGAGCATCAGCAGCAATACCATTTCCATTCGCTTCATCATTAGCCAAAACCATCCCAACAGCACCTGCAAGTGCAGCTTGGTGGCCCTTGTCGACTCTTGCGTTATCACCGCGAAGGCATGCCAAGATCTTCCCCTTCACCTTCTTGGGGTCGAGGGTTCCAGGCTTGCAGAGCAAACTGCAACAATTCAAGCAAAACTCAGAATTTCTGTAATGGTTTAAGAAAGTGAAATGTACTATACAGAAGTGGATATGACTGAGAAGTAGAGGACATTTTGAAAAACATCAGCAGATTAAACTCACGCTTCTGCAGCCGACACAACTGCAGCCTTCGCATCTGCACCACTGATTAGTGGATAGAATTTGTTGGATGGCAACCCATTGGCCGAAAGGCTCGACCCCTTTCATAAATTCATAAAGACAGTACACATTAGTATCAAGAAAAAGCATAACTATTTGAACTACAAGGACCTAAGAAACGAAATTGAACAGAATGAGATTTTGAAAGCAAATCCACGAGAACTGAAGAAAGTTCTTTCAGGGCATGCAGCAAGATCGACTTAACAAGTTTAGTCATTACACTGCACGTAGATTCAGAGACCAAAGTAGGACGAATTGTAAGCTCATCTGTGTATAAGAGTAGTCTAATACCTTTAGGTGCTGCTTGTCTCCAAGAGCAACGTAGGTCGCGAATTCCCGGTCAATCGTGCTTGCAGCAACGGTGAGCATCCATGGAGCAACGTTGGACACGGTCCCCGGTTCAGGCCCAGAGTTGCCGGCAGAAGAAACAACCACAACCCCGTTCCTAGCTGCATGGAAGGAACCAATGGCAATTCCGTCCATGAAAAACTCTGCTGGATCCCCACCTAGAGACACAGATAGAACATCGACGCCATCGCTTATCGCAGCATCAAAGCCTGCCAAGATGTCCGCGTCAAAGCACTCATTTTGATCGATTGGAGGCCAGCACACTTTGTATGCCACAACACGGGCCCTAGGAGATCCTCCCTTAGCAGTTCCATTGCCGATCCCAAAAACACTCGCTCCAGGGACAAAGCTTCCTCCCGCTGTAGACAGAGTGTGGGACCCGTGACCCGCATTATCCCGTGCCGTGTAGAATGTGTAGTTAAGGTGTCCGGCATATGCAGCATAACCTTTGTTGAAGTACCTCGCTCCGATCAGCTTCCTTAGTACAGAGAAATGAGAGATTGGATTCACCAAGAAAAGTGGATGTCAGGTGAAACGATTCTTCATGGATCATTTATTTAAATTTTTATCTTTTAAAGTCTAATATGGGGAAATCAAATATCGTGACATGCGCATATAGAAAACAAAGAATTCCGAGGGCTGTAAGCGAAAGCCCTAAAAATAATAAAAAATTAGAAACTCTAACGTTTCAAGAGAAACATGACCTTTCCATGACAAAACCTGCAAAAGGAGAGTTAAATCTCTTGCAAGGTCGTAAAACTCTTCACAGAGAGTAAACTTTGGCAGATTTAACAATGTCGCAGAAGATGAGGGTAGTAATGGTCACATCATACGGACGACACAGAATCATGAGCTTGCTTCAACAAGCAATATTAGCCATGTGAACAACATCAAAGCAGAGGGAACAGGAAACGAGTAAGAGCTCCCGATGAAGCAAGCCTCGTTCGTCTTTAAGATGCAAAAAGTCGATGTCATAGCTTGCTAAACAATAAACAGCGGATGGATTGTTGGACGGATCGGGATCGTCCATCCAAACTTATTGCTTCTCTGCGGCAAACCGAAGCTTTTAGCACTCGATGTGGTTGCTGATGATTTTAGTTCTTTTTTTCTATTTAATCTTTAAGCAGCTGCTTAAGAAGTTACGGAAGTCGCTAGCATTGCCCTGGTATAATGCCTCCATACGACTCTCCAATAAGGTTTAAGACATTTTGGATAATTATCCCTTTATTTTCCAATTATTGGTGTAGGTATATGAACACTACTTTTCGTTGAACCAGCCTTTTGATGTAAAAACCAAAAGTGTAAGTGTAAAAAAATATACTAAAAAGCACATGACAAACAATTCAACCTAAACAGAAAAATTCATTAACCCGTGGAAACACTCGGAAATGAACTCAGCGAGCCAAAGAAGAAAACGAAATTATTTAGGAGGACTAAAACCTGTTACAAGAAAATCCATCTTTTATGCCCCGCTGACAGATTCCTCGCCATTTTCCCGGAATAGGACCCATCCCGTCATCGTTAAAGCTCTTCGATTCTGGCCAAACACCTATAGCAAAAAAGACAAGAGAAACCATAAGTATCTACTGCAAAATGTCAAAAAAGAAATCATTTGACAAATTCACAGTGGGATACATGTATTATGCACAAAGGAAGCAAAATCATTTTGTGAATAGTCAAGATTCAATTTTTGAGACCCTACCACCATTGCCTGAAGCATTTCCATGAAAAAGTTACGAACCCTTTTGTAAGAACACTGAGATCAGTCGTTTTGAGTTAGTGGAAAAAGCCAAGAAAAGTTGCAAAGCACGAATACAATATGAACCTTTCCATACTCTATCGGAAAATGACGTAGAAAGTTTTTTTTTTTTGGTAAGAGTAGAAAGTTTATTCTTGGGAGAATCCTCAATCATTGTTTCTCTCTGTTTTTTTTCTTATTCTTATGAATAACTAAAACACCAATTTCCCAAACTCGTGAAACTCTTAGGAAGATAATGACAAAGGGACATTTCTCTTGATTTGGCATCTTGTGATTTTTCCGATAGGAACAAAAAAGTTTTAAGGTCTCACTTTTCTTTCCCCGCGTGCAGAAGATGCTGATCTAGAAATAGTCAGTACCGTAATGTCTTTTTTTTTGGGTCAGGCAGTACGGTAATGCTTGACGTAGCAGAATTGTTGTGCTCAACTTCATGCACTCATTAAATGATCAAAAACTAAAAATTTCTTGAAAACGTGCAGCCATTATATCAGGTTAAAAAAACTCATGCAACTAAAGCGAATTTAGGGGTCAACGGAGATATGATGATATATGTAGTTAAACCAATTTGAGCCAAAAGAAAAGAAACGAAAAATAATTCCACAGTTGAATTATAAAAAAAAACTTCACACTCCCAATGATAACGAAAGAAACCTGTGTCGAGGTTGCCGATAATTGTATCTTCCCCAAACCTAGCCTTCCTCAAGATGGAACTCTTATGAATCACTCCATTTCTCTCTAGCCTCAAGAAATCCCATGACCTTGTTGTGTGCAATTTCCTTCCTTTGCTTAGAAAAACTGATAAGACATTTGGGTGCTCTGCATCAAAAGATAAAGCCATTAATTTTGTAGGTGGAAAAGAGGAAAACAGAGCAGCATTCTCTCGCCTTCACAGACCAAATCATTGATCACATCATAATATAGCCAAACTCTCACTGGCAATTTTTGTCGCGTCATCCTCTTCGAGAATCGCAGCGAAACCATTGATGTGATGAGTGTATGAATAGAAAATTGCCTCCTGGGCCTTCTCATTGCTGTCGAAATAAGTCGAACGACGGAACAAAAAAATCACATTTTACTTAAAATGAAGAAAAACTTCGAGTTTCATGCTTGCGAGTATAAATTCGAACTATACCTTCCCAAGTACGATCCGAGTAAATCATAATGAGAATTGGTGACACTATCAATATCTGCTGCAGTCGGTTTTGAGCCGTGTGCATGAGATCCTAAGTACACGATGTAAGGCTAAAGCAGAAAGAAAGGAGAAAAAATGAGGCCATTGAAAAGCAAACGACCAGAAATGACCAAATTGAGAAGCAGAGAGATAGACAACAATGATGGAAATCAAAGGAAGTGCCATAAAATAAAGATTTTGGAGACTGAAGGTATTAAAACTTATAACGACTTTCAAAAGGTCCAAAAGCTAACAGAAATGTTGACACAGACTTTATTATCATTAATTTCTCTCTCTTACATTGTGCTGACTTGGCTAAACATAAAACATATGGCTGAAACGAGTTGTTTGGATCCAAATATAATTTTTAACTCAAAATTTATTTAAATGAGATTAAAAAAATAAGAAAAATTTAAAAAGAGGGGAAAGGTAGGCCTTGATGCCGTTGCCCCACCATCGCTGGAATCCGGCGATGGCCGGCAACCCTCGCCTAGATCTTGGCGATGGCTAGCCAAATCTGGTAAGTGTCGTTGACCAATGATCACTTCAAACTCACCTGGTCTTCCCTTTTATTTAAATTAACTTTTTTTCAATTTAATTTGAATTCAATATAGGTTAGAAAATCAAATTTAGACTAAAACTAGTGGCGTTTGAAAGAAAAGTCAGATCAACATTTTTCAATAGCCAAGTTAGAAGGAATTAATTATAAGACTCGATTGCACCAACCTAACAAATTTTTAGATTTAAAGTAGCTTTTGAAAGTTTGAGGAATCGATTCCTATTCTAAGATTTTGGGAAAAAAACTTAGATAAAAGATGAGAAAAGTAAACCATTCTGCCAAGAGAACTAGCGATCAAAACGGAAAACTAAACAACAAAAGTTCAATAGATCTTATTTTTGCATAAAACAAGGCAAAAAGTGAGCATTACCTTTTTCAAGGCAAAGGTGGGTGAATGCACCAGACACAAAAGCAAGACTGAGAGGAGAAACTGGGAATGAGAGGAGAGCCTCATTGCTCTCCGTTTCTTCTGCAGCTTGAAACAAACTCGAATATAATATGAATTCCTCTGTCTTCAGACGAGAACTGCAAATGAAACGTCTTGCTCTGCTCTCCCCTTTTTAAATCTCTGCTTTCGCCTTTTTATGGAAGATTATCCTTACATTTCCTTCATTACCTGTCAACACCACCATTATGGAATGTGAGGATTATGCAAAAGGGTTTCGGATTTCGCTCTGTTGATTTTCAGCAAGATCATTGTGCAGTTATGGACCAAGAATGTGACTATGGAAGGAAATTTATAGTATTTGATACTCATAACCAAAATTAATAGCTTTAAAAGGGGAAAGAGGGAATGTGAAAGACCAATCCTAATTTTGTAAAGTCGACGCGCTCTTATCAACTCAAGTTGGGGGAAATTTCAAGTAAGGATTTGGAGTGAGATTATTTTTTCAAAAGATAATCCAAAGTAAATCTTGTCTCAAATAATAGTATAAAGTTGCCACTTTATATCAAATAAGCACTAGAGAGTACATCTCACGTCACTTTTCAAATCCTTGACTGGGGGAATTTTTTTGTTTCACCATTTTCTTTCTTTCTTTCTTTTTTATTTTCATTTTTTTTTATCTTTCATCTTCTCCATTCACCGTTCTTCCTTCCGCCGCACCTGCACCAAGCTACTTCCGGTCCCTGATCTCCCTCGACATCATGAATTCGTTTTTGAGCGTTTATACAAGCATCATCGACGATAGCTCCACTTTCAAGCGTTGCATCGACATTGTGGCCGTTCTCTCTCATCTCACTTGCGGCCATGGCCACCAAGTCTCCAAGCTCTCAAGCATGGCGATGGCCGATTACACGCACAACTGGTTCAGGGATACTCTTGTCAAGGCACGCGTTTACACAAAAATTAACTAAGTCATTATAGTCAACATGATATCGATTCAAACAAGTACATGGCTTGGGATCAGTTGAGGTGTGGCCATGGACGAGTCACTGGAGTTCTTGTCGATGGCTATACTTATTGATGACCATGAGCCATGGATATACAATAATAGTTGGTTGACAATTGTACATTCGAAGTTAGAAATGTTTGGCAAATGTTATGTGACGTTTCTAGATTAACTCACTTGAGATATTGTTCCTTTCGGCCTGTCTCACACCGAATCTTGTCATTTTGTCCTTTGGCGTACATGTAGACACTTTTCAAGAAGGTCACCCATACTGGTAGTGCTCTAGCTTGAGCACGTTTAACTTCAGAGTTCCATAGCAAAGCTTAGCAAAGCTTGCTGTTACGTCAAAACGCGCCTTTATGAGTTAATTCCAATTTTCACACACACAAACACATATTGTAGAACACTTTCCCTTATTTGGCATACAATTTCGTTCACACCTGCCTCATTCGCCATCCTAGAAGTTTGGTAGACGCTACTCCTTGTTTGAGCCATCTGGCCTCAGCCCTTGTCAAATCGGGTCGTTATAGGCCTACTAGCTTTCACGTGGTTCATCCCCGAACCACACGCCTACCGAAGAGGGTAACGCTTTGATACCATATTGTGAGGCCATTGAATTAACTCAATTGAGGTATTATCTGCTTTGGCCCGTCTTGTACCGTGCCTCTCGGATTTGTCCTAAGCACTTTCCTAGGAGGTCATCAATCTTGGTAATGCTCTAATTGTGAGGCTTAGTATGGGACGAGTCCAAGTAAATAATATCTCAAGTAAGTTAATTTAGGACGTTACAATATGGTATTATGCGGGATCCCTTTCAGTAGGTGTGTGATTTGGGGAAAAACGACACACAAGCTGGTGGGCTTGTAATGATCCTGTCCAACGAGGGCAGGGACCAGAGGGCTTAGACAATGAATGACTCTTTACAGGCTTTTAAGATGGCGAAAAGGGTAGTAATGAAATGAATTGCACACCAAATAAGTGAAAAGCGCCTTGAGATATATATGTAAAAACTGTAATTAACTCACGGAACCCCCTTTTGAAGTAATGACAAGTTTTGCTTTAAAACTTAAAAGCTAAGCATACTTAGGCTAGAGTGCCACTAAGATGGGTGACCCATTGGAAAAGTGCCTCATTATACGCCAAAGGACAAAGTTATGACGCTTAGATTGGGATGCGCCAAAGTAAATAATATTTCAAGTGAGTCAATCCACGAATGACACAGTTTGGTATGAGGGTTAGACCCCCTTCAATAGTTGTGTAGTTCAGTGGGACTGTAATGATTTGGTTCGACAAGAGCATGGAGTGGCCAGTTGATAGCCTTCTAGGATGGCGAAATGGGCATGAATAAAGCGATTTATACACCAAGCAGGAAAAATCGTACTTGGGTTATAAATGTGAAAATTGTAATTAATTCATGGAGGCATCTTTTAATGTGACAAGGTTAGATATTTATCAGGATGATTAACCTTCTAGGAAAGTGCCTGCTTGTATGCAAAAGAAAAAAAATTGTGAGGGGTTTGGAATGGAACGAACCAAAGAGGGCAATATCTTGAGTGAGTTAAATCCAATGCATCACATGTTTGTCTTGATTGACGTGTCTAATCTAGATCGAGTTGGTTATGCAACAGAGTATTCATAGTTCCTCTCGTATACCTTTCTTTTATGAATTTACAAACTAGATTGTGCTAACTGAAGATTTTTCGGGACGTTAATATCAAATAGGACTCGAGACTTAAAAAATAAAGGGCAAATTGGACAGCGATTCAGTCACTTTAACGTTTTCATCTTATAGCACTTCAGATGCCGACAGCATATTTGGCTTGTGTATTAGCTCATGAGAGATAAAAGTCGATTGATGAACCCTTTCTTATCATCTATCCAACTAGAGATCTTATTTTTAGGAAATAGTTGCAGCAATCCACTCTTTGTGCTTTTTTCTTGGCATTGGCATCTTCGAGCAAATATTGGATCTGACGGCAATGGATATTGACAGAAACACTTGTCTCTTGGGTTGACATTTTGATTGAACCATGTTGGAGAAATATGTTCTAGGGACAAGCAATGCAGTCAAGTTCTGTGCACGGATTTCCATCAATATCTTTGCTTACTTATGTTGGCATTATGTTGATCGTACAAACTAGGGGACCGCAAGAGGATAGTTTGCGAACTCGAAATTCATGCGTAAAATTATGACACCCAGTAGTATTTATTAATTGTGTTTGGGTTGGACTTCGAGGGCAGAAATAATGCAACAAAACAGAGCATAAGATAGATTGAATCATTGAAGACGGCTCCACCATTTTTTCGAACAGGATCTATACTTCCTTTTTATTAGCCAGTAAACTTGTCAATACATAAAACAATCCATTTTTCTCCCCCAATTAAACGAAATACTTTGTTCCCACTTGATAGAAAGGGAAACAAAAAACGTTGTCCCCGAGGAATCCCTATACCCTAAAGATAAAAGTGAAGGCTACCGCAAGCTACCATCAGAGCCTATTTAGCTTGCCAAACCCCAATCTTCATTGTAGTTGTCATGTTCACTGGTGCTTCACAACCAGAAGACTCCTCACATAGTGCACCCCATCAGACCAGATCAACCGTCCAAACACATAATCAAAGGGCTTGCCAGCAACATTAGGTTTCAACACCACCTTGAATTCCTTCTCTTCATCAAACCTTTCGAACACCAGGCTCTGCGGTTGGACGGAGACTGACAATCCAGCTGGTGCCTTAACGCGCGCATAATACGTGCCAGGAGTGCCCACATTCCTCACCCTTCTTGTGACCACCACGGTGCTGTTGAGATTCGGGACAGTGATAGAAGGATAGTTCATATCCACCGCATTAAAATGTTTAGGGCATGTGTGGGTCTCATTGGTGAATAATCTCAGTTGGGATTCATTGTAACCTCGGGCGCATAGGAAGTCCAAGTAGTCGTTTGCCATCAAGTCATACACGAGACCAGGGTCCATCGCACGGTTTGGCCGGATGTGGCCAGCACCATACGAAAATGGAGTTGCCTTAACAAAAGATGAATCGAGCATCTGCTCCACCTTGTTGTCTCGTGTTCTTGCTGTGAAATGGTTAAAGTCAAAATCAAAGATGCAACAAAGAAGTAGAATCTGCTTGCCGTTAACACAGTTGAAAAAGAACTAAAAGAGACCACTTGAAAATAGATTACCGGTTGTCATGATTGCCGATCGTATCGCGGCAGGACTCCAACTGGGATAGAGGGTTTTGAGGAGACCAACGATGCCGGACACATGAGGACAGGACATTGAGGTGCCGGACAATATATAGAAAGGCGTTCTACGCGTGTCGAAATCTAGACCTGTTGGACTAACTGCCAGTGTATAAGCAGCAATGATCTTCACTCCGGGTGCGGTAATATCAGGCTGAAGTACATCAACGACAATTAGATCTTTTGGAATGGACTTACAGTTAAAAAAGGTAGTTGATTAACCAAAAAGAGCATAGATGCCATAAAAGCTGAATAAACGAATCCCACTAATATACCTTCAGGATTGCTGGCTCTACGATGTTCGGTCCCCTGGATGAGAAGGAAGCCATAGAAGGAGCAGGTGTCGTGTTCAACGTTGTCTTCACATGAGTGATGTAAGCCATAGGAAACCTGAATGAGACAGATGTGTGCACGCGTGCGCATGGAGAAGTAAAAGCATATATAAGAACTTGAGAATCCTCAAGAAAAGTGGGATGAACCCGGAAAGACGGCTGCGAGCAGGCGGAAAAAAAGAAGGAACTGCTTAGAAAATTTACTTTGTGGAGTTGATGTACGTGAAGAGAACCTTCCCATCCGCGAAAGAAATGTGAGCAGCGGGAAGAACATGAGCATCAGCAGCAATATCATTTCCATTCGCTTCATCGTTGGCCAAAACCATCCCAACAGCACCAGCAAGGCCAACTTGGTGGCCCTTGTCAATTCTTGCGTTATCACCGTGAAGCAATGCCAAGATCTTCCCCTTCACCTTCTTGGGGTTGAGGGTTCCAGCCTTGCAGAGCAATCTGCAACAACTCAAGCAATACTCAGTATTCCTGTCATAGTTTATGAAAGTGAAATGTACTATACAGAAGTGGATGACCGAGAAAAATATCAGCAGATTAAACTAACCCTTCTGCAGCCGACACGTCTGCAGCCTTTGCATCTGCACCCGCTGATTAGTGGATAGAATTTATTGGATGGCAACCCTTTGGCCGAAAGGCTCGACCCCTTTCATAAAATTCATAAATACAGTACAGTGTCAAGAAATAGCACAACTATTTGAACTACAAGGACCTACAAAACGAAAATTTTAGAAAGCCAATTTACGAGAACCGAAGAAAGAAGTTCCTTCGGGGCAGCAAGATCGACGTAACAAGTTTAGTCATTACACTGCACCTAGGCTCGGAGACCAATGTAGGACGACTTGGAAGCTCATCTGAGTATAAGAGTAGTCTAATACCTTTAGGTGCTGCTTGTCTCCAAAAGCAACGTAGGTCGTGAATACCTGGTCAATCGTGCTTGCAGCAACGGTGATCATCCATGGAGCAACATTAGACACGGTCCCCGGTTGGGGCCCGAAGTTGCCGGCAGAAGAAACGACCACAACCCCATTCCTAGCTGCATAGAAGGATCCAATGGCAATTCCATCCATGAAAAACTCGGCGGCACCACCGCCTAAAGACACCGATAGAACATCAACGCCATCACTTATCGCAGCATTAAAGCCTGCCAAGATGTCAGCGTAGAAGCACTCATTTTGATTGATTGGAGGCCAGCACACTTTTTATGCCACAACACGGGCCCTAGGAGATCTCCCTTAGCTGTTCCATTGCCATACCCAAAAACATTCGCTCATGGGACAAAGCTTCCTCCCGCAGCCGACAGAGTGTGGGACACGTGATCCTCATGATCCCGTGCCATGTAGAATGTGTAGTTAAGGTGTCCGGCATATGCTGCATAGCCTTTGTTGAAGTACCTCGCTCTGATCAGCTTCCTTAGTACAGAGAAATGAGAGATTAGATGCAACAAGTTGTGAATGTCACACGAAACAATTCTTCAAGATTCATTTATTTAAATTTTGATCATTTAGAGTTTAATATGGCGAAATCAATCATTGTGACAAGCACATATAGAAAACAAAGGAGTCCGATTGCTGTAAGTGAAAGCCTTAAAAATAAGTAAAATTAGGAGCTCTAACGTTTCAAGAGAAACACAACCCTTCTATGATAAAACCTGCAAAAGGAGAGAGTGAATCTCCTGCAGGGTTGTAAAACTCTGGAAAGTTTCAGCAGATTAAACAATGTTGCAGAAGATAAGGGTAGTAATGATCACATTATAACGACAACACAGAATGATGAGCTTGTTTCAACAAGCAATATTAGCCATGTCAACAACATAAAAGGAAGAGCGAACAGGAAACATGTAAGAGCTCCTGATGAAGCAAGCCCCGTTCGTCTTGAAGATTCAAAAAGTCAATGTCGTAGCTAAACAACAAAGTAAGAGGCAATTGTCCCTAGGTGGCAGCCCATTGCATGTTATAAATGGACATAAAATAGCTGAGCAGATCAAGTGCTCACACTTTAATTAATACAGTAAAAAAACATAGGTTTGTGTACTTTTCTGACATGATATGGCTGTAAAGATAACCATTTTTTTCTGTATTACTTCCAAAGGCGCGTCCTTTCTAATGAAATTTAAACTTTTGTTGCTCTACTTGTTATAAACATCAACCATTCCCTCGAAAGTGGTGCAAGCAACAACTTCGGAAGAACACCTTCCTGCGCATACTTTGGACCGATCTCTTTGAAAGTCACTGTAATTGGCCACAACTAACAATGTTCTGGTATAACTTAGCTTTCAAATTGGTATTCAAGTAAGGATCACACCATCTTTCTCATGAACCAGTGCCTGTATAGGCAATTATTGGTGTAGTTATATGAACACTACTTTAATTAAACCAGCAGAAATACATTTTTCTCTTTTTTGCTGTAAAAACTAAGAGTGGAAGTGTAAAAAAATTTCCTGAAAAACACATGACGAACAATTCAACCCAAACAAAAAAAAAAATCATTAACCTGTGGAAACACTTGAAATTAAACATAGTGAGGCAAAGAAGGAAATTATTTAGGAGGAATAAAACCTGTTACAAGAAAATCTATCTTTTATGCCCCGCTGACAGACTCCTCGCCACTTTCCCGGAATAGCACCCATCCCTTCATCGTTAAAGCTCTTCGATTCTGGCCAAACACCTGTGGCAAAAAAGAAAAGAGAAACCATAAGCATCTCCTGAAAAATGTCAAAAAGGAAATCATTTGACAAAGTCACAGTGTGATGCATGTATTATGCACAAAGGAAGCAAAATCATTTCGTGAATAGTCGAGACTCATTTCCTGAGACCATTCCCTGAAGCTTTTCCATGAAAAAGTTATGAACCTATTTATAAGGACAATGAGATCAGTCGTTTTGAGTTAGTGGATAAAACCAAGAAAAGTTGCAAAGCACGAATACAATATGAATCTTTCCATCCTTTACCAAAAAAAAAATATGAATCTTTCCATACTTTGTCAGAAAATGACGTAGAAAGTTTATCCCTGGGAGAATTCTCAATCATTGTTTCTCTTTTTTTTTTTTTAATTCTTATAAAATAATAACTAAAATTATTGTTTTTTTTAAAGAACAGAAGGAGAATTGACAGCAAAATCTGTATTTTGCAGCAAGACAGAATGTATTGGAAGGGAACTTCTATATATTCAGAAAACTGAAATTGCTTAAATACAAAACTAAAGCTTTTCCATAAACACACGTTGCCCACTAACTACATATTGCCCACTAACTACACTTTGCCCACTAACTAACAGCTTGCTTGGTCCACAAAACCAGCAACAAACTAACAGAATAGTTAAAGAAAACATGCAGCTAAACACTTCTACAAAATAGGACCGACCAAGTAAAATCACGACTAATTACTCCTAGAAAACAGAACATTAGCAAACTAACTTAGAAGAAAATAGATAGTGCAGTCTCGATACAACAACACTCTCCTCTTGGATCAAGTGCTGCACACTCCTAGCTTTGCCTTGAGAAGTTCAAATTGACCAACATGAAATGACTTAGTGAATATACTGCAATTTGGTTTTCTAAACTACAGTACACTAGCTTTACCTCTCTAGCCTTCTGCACTTCTCTCAAGAAGTAATATCTGACCTTAAAATGCTTTGTTTTTCCATGAAATACTGGATTATGTGAATGGCCAGAGTAGCTTGATTATCCACAAATACTTTTACGCCTTCTTCTTGCTCCAAATGCAGATCATCCATAAGCTTCATTAGCTACAATGAACTCAGCTTCTGCAGTTGATTGAGCCACTATTTCCTGCTTCTTTGAACACCAGGAAAAACATGCCGACCCAAATGTAAAGCAATACCCTGAAGTGCTTCTCATGTCATCCATTGATCCTGCCCAGCCACTATAAGAATATTCTTGCAACTTAAACTCTTGAATTTTGCAGAACTTAATTCCATATGAAAGAGTACCTTTCAAGTACCTCAACACCCTCTCTGCAGCTACCATATGCAACTCACTTGCACAATTAAGAAATCTAGACAAGACACTTACGGTAAACATGATGTCTAGCCTAGTTGCAGTGAGATACATAAGACAGCCAATCAAACTTCTATAAACTCTTTCATTTGCAGGTTCTGATCCATCCTTCTTTTGAAGCTTTTCCTTCTGACCCATTGGAGTACTCACACTCTTGCACTCCTCCATATTGAATCTCTTCAGGATCTCCTTCATGTACTTCTTTTGATAGATAAAAATTTCATTCTGAGTCTACCTAACCTTTATCCCCAGAAAGTACGACATCTCACCAAGATCAGTCATTTCAAACACCTTCATCATCTCTTCCTTAAATGCAGTAATCTGAGTACTATTACTCCCCGTCACCAGCATATCATCTACATAAAGAGACACCACCACTAAGTCAGATACTAACTTCTTGACATATAGAGTGGATTCACTGAGGCTTTTCTTGAAACCCAGGCCTAGTAAGTGCTCATCCATCTTACTGTACCATGCTCTGGGAGCTTGCCTCGAGCCATGGAGAACCTTTCTTAGCAAGTAAACTTTCTCCTCCTGGCCTGGTGTGAGAAAACCTTATGGCTGCTCAACATAAATCTCCTCCTGTAACACTCCATTCAAAATGCAGATTTCACATCTAACTGATACACCTTCCATACTTGTTGAGCTGCCAAAGCAAGAATCATTCTAATTGTATCCAGTCTTGCCACAAAAGCAAAGGTTTCTAAGAAATCAACTCCCCAAACCTATGCATATCCCTTCACCACCAACCTGGCCTTATGCTTATTCACTGAGCCATTAGGATTGAGTTTGGTCCTGAAAACCCATTTTACTCCAATCATCTACCTGTCTTCAGGCATCGCCACTAGCTCCCATGTCTGGTTTTTTTCTATCATAGCCAACTCTTCCTTCATTGCATTCATCCACCTCTGATCACTTTTAGCTTCCTCATAACCTGCAGGTTCCAAAACAGCCACACTGCACCTCTAATATATATCAATAAGAGATTTGGTACCTCTAACTGGAACATCATCCACCAGCTCGTCAGGTTCCAGTGAGACCTCCTTGTGCTTGCCTTGTGCCTCATCTGTCTAGTCCCATTGCTCATCTTCCAGGAACTGAACATCCCTGCTAGTGATCACCTTCTCTGTATGTGGTTGATAGATCCTATAGGCTTTTGACACTAAATTGTAGCCAACAAAGATCCCAAGTTCAGCTTTCTCTCCCAGCTTGTCTCTCTTGACTTGTGGAATATGAGAAAAACATAGACAGCCAAACACCTTCAAATTTCTTAAAATTGGCTTGACACCAATCCAAGCTTCAAAGGGTGCCTTCTTCTCCAACACCCTTATAGGCAGTCTATTCAGCAGAAAAACTGCTGTGTTTGCTGCTTCTGCCCAAAATTCTTTTGGTAGATTCTTGTCATGCAGCAGACACCTAGTCATCTCCATAATGGTTCTATTCTTCCTCTCACTAACTCCATTTTGCTGTGGAGAGTAAGGAGCAGTAAACTGATGCTCAATTCTAGCCTCTTCACAGAAAGAGTTGAACCTCTGTGAAGTGTATTCCATTCCATTATCAGATCTGATGACCTGAATCTTGCAACCGCTTTGGTTCTCAACCCATCTCTTAAACTTCAAAAATACCTCAGCAACTTTTGATTTTTGCTTCATGAAGTAAATCCAACACATTCTAGTATAATCACCAATGAAAATAATGAAATACCTACTGCCATTTAGTAAAGGAGTCACTTGTGGACCACAAAGATCTGTATGAATCAGCTACAGCTTCTCTGTAGCTCTCCAAGTGGATTCCTTGAAGGGAAGTCTTGTCTGCTTGCCCAACAAACAAGCCTTGCACCTTGTGATATGCTCCTCCACGCTTGGTAACCCAGCTGCCATTTCATTCCTCTGCATGAACAGCAAGCTTTTGTGATGAAAGTGGCCCAACGTCTTGTGCCATATCTCTGAATCACTGGCCTAACACTTGAATGCCACCTACTCCTTCTCGAGAGGATTCAGAGAAAAAACTCTTATGTTGCATCTTTATCTTGAACAACTCATGACCACTGGAGTCAAAGATCAAACACTTTCCCTCTTCAAATATCACCTTAAATCCCTTTTCTACCAACTGCCCTACACTTAGCAAATTCTGATCAATCTCAGGCACATACATCACATCAAAACCAGCTTAGTTCTAGCACAACTCTCTATTGCTACAGTCCCTTTACCTTTCACTTCTAAGTACTCTCCATTCCCAATCCTCACTCTTGACCTCAATGACTTGTCAAGGTCTATAAATAGCTTTTCATCACTTGTCATGTGGTTTGTGCAACCACTATCAACAAGTCAACTGTCACATGAAGTACTAGAGGAGAAACAAGAGGCAACAAACAGTTGATCTACCTCTTGCTGGACTGCAGCATGTGCCTCACCTTGCTGTTGATCTCCCTTCTCTTTGCAGAACTTCTCAATGTGTCCAAGCTTATGACATTTTCTGCACCTTACATCTGGCCTCTTCCAACACCTAAAGTGTGGATGATTCTATGTTCCACAGTACTGACATGAGGAATACCTTCTCCAATTGTTCTTGGAGTTGCTTGCATTATTCTCTCCTGCAGCAGCTTCTGAACCACTATTGCCATTCCCTTTCTTCCCTTTCCACTTCTTGCCTTTCTCTCCTACATTTTGTTGTTCTTTGGCCTATAAAGCTCCTTCTGTACTTCCTTCTAGCCTCATTAACCTCCTCTACTCTTGTGCTTGCAGAGCACTTAGCAATTCTGCCAACTTGATCCGAGACAAATCCTTGGTATTCTCCAAAGAGGCAATGGTTGCCTCAAATCTTTCAGGCAAGGAGACAAGAATTTTCTGCACTAGCCTATTATCAGAGAGGTCAGTGCCTAGAACTCTTGCCTGATTTGCAATGCTTACCAACTTATTAGAATACTCCTTAATTGTCTTAGACTCCTTCATCTACAGTCTCTGGAATTTTGTGATCAGATTTAGCCCCTTCATGCTTCTGATCCTCTCATCTCCTTGATACTTAGCTTTGAGGAAGTCCCAGATAGCTTTGGCTAATTCACAAACCATAATTCTGCTGAAAATGGCAGGTGAGACAGCAGCATATAAACAAGACTTTGCCTTTGCTTTCCTTGTTGTCCTCTCCTTGTTATACTTGATTTGATTAATGGTTGGATTGTCAGGAAGGGGAACAACTTCATAATCTTGTTCCACAGCTTCCCAAAAATCACAGCCCTCTAGATAGGCTCGCATTCTCACTGTCTAGGCTTGATAATTTTCTCCATCAAACACTGGTGGAGCCATTGCTAAAAAACCACTTGATCCTGCCTCCATTTTACCTTCGGCTTCTATGGATGCATACACACCTCTCTATCAATCTCACAAGTCACTCATAGCCCCTTAAGATCAAGAGGGCTCCGATACCAATGTTGTTTTTTTAAAGAACAAAAGGAAAATTGATAGCAAAATCTGTATTTTGCAGCAAGACAGAATGTATTGGAAGGGAACTTCTATATATTCAGAAAACTGAAATTGCTTAAATACAAAACTAAAGCTTTTCCATAAATACATGTTGCCCACTAACTACATATTGCCCACTAACTATCAGCTTGCTTGGTCCACAAAACCAGCAACAAACTAACAGAACAGTTAAAGAAAATATGCAGCTAAACACTCCTACAAAATAGGACTGACCAAGTAAAATCATTACTAATTACTCCTAGAAAATAGGACATCAACAAGCTGACTTAGAAGAAAATAGATAGTGCAGCCTCGATACAACAACAAAAACACCAATTTTCCAAACTCATGATATTGATAAAGGGACATTATTTGGCAGCTTATGATTTTTCAGATATGAGCAAAAACGCTTTATGGTCTCACTTTTCTTTCCCCGTGTGCAGCAGATGCTGACCTAGATATAATAAGGTCAAGTCAGTACAGTAATGCTTTTTTTTTTGTCAGGCAGTACAGTAATTGCTTGACGTAGCAAAATTATTGTGGTCAACTTCATGCACTTATTAATTGATCGGAAAACTAAAATTTTCTTCAAAACGTGCAGCCATCATATCGGGTAAAAAAAACTCATGCAACTAAAGCGAATTCAGGGGTCAACGGAGATATAATGATAAATGTAATTAAACCAATTTGAGCCAAAAGAAAAGAAAAGTAAAACAATTCCATAGCTGAATTAGAAAAAGAACTCCACAATCCCAATGACAATGAAAGAAACCTGTGTTGAGGTTACCGATAATTATATCTTCTTCAAACCTAGCCTTCCTCAAGATGGAACTCTTATGAATCACTCCATTTCTCTCTAGCTCCAAGAAATGCCATGACCTTGTTGTGTGCAATTTCCTCCCTTTGCTTAGAAACACAGATAAGACATTTGGGTGTTCTGCATCAAAAGATAAGCGATGAATTTTGCAGATGGAAAAGAGGAAAACAGAGCAGCATGCTCCTGGCTTCACAGACCAATTCATTAAACACGTAAATCAATATCACATAAAAATATAGCCAAACTCTCACTGGCAATTTCTACTGCTTCATCCTCTTTGAGAATCGCAGCGAAACCATTGATGTAATGAGTGTATGAATAGAAAATTGCCTCCTGAGCCTTCTCATTGCTGCCCAAATAAGTTGAAGCACAGAACAAAAATAATCACATTTTACTTGGAATTAAGAAAAACTAGGAGTTTCATGCTTGTGAGTATAAATTCGAACTATACCTTCCCAAGTACGAACCAAGTAAATCATAATGAGAATTGGTGACACGTTCAATATCTGCTGCGATCGGTCCTGGAATGTGTGCATGAGATCCTAAGTACACAATGCAAGGCTAAAGCAGAAAGAAAGGAGAAAAAATGAGGCCATTGAAAAGCAAACGCCCATAAATGATCAAACTGAGAAGCAGAGTGATAGACAACATATATAGAATCAAAGGAAGTGCCATAAAAAAAATTTGGAAAAGTATTAAAACTTATAAAGATTTTCAAAAAGTTCAATGAAATCTTAAAACTTGTCAAATTGGTGTAATCAAGTTTGCTAACTTCGATTTAAGTTGGCTAATCTAAATGTTGACAAACTTATTTATTATTATTTTCTCTCTTACATTGTGCTGACTTGGCTAAAATATAAAGCATATGGTGAAACTAGTTGTTTGGCTCCAAATATGATTTTTAAACTCAAAATTTATTTAAATGAGATTTTAAAAAAAATTAAAAAAATTAAAAAGAGGGGAAAACCAATCCTTGACCCTCCTGCCCCACCATTGCTGGAAAGTTCCGGTGATGGCCCAACCCTCGCCTAGATCTTGGCGATGGCAGGCCAAATTTGGTGAGTGATTCGGTCGGCTTGCTAGATTTGGGCGAGGGCCGCTGATTAGCAACAAGTTCACCTAGTTTTCCCTTCTATTTAAGTTAACTTTTTTCAATTTAATTTGAATTAAATATAGGTTAGAATGAGTGACATTTCAATAAAAAGTCACATTAGTATTATTTAATAGCCAAGTTAGATGGAATTAAAGTAAAGACTTTATTGCACCAATTTAATAAATATTTAGACTTAATACACCTTTTGAAAATTTGTGGACTCGATTCTTATCCTAAGATTTTGGGAAAAAACCCAGATAAAAGATGAGAAAAATAAACCATTCTGCGTAAAGAACTGGTGATCAAAACCGAAGAGTTTCACGATTGAAAACAACAAAAGTTCAATAGATCTTATTTTTGCATAAAACAAGGCAAAAAGTGAGCATTACCTTTTTCAAGGCAAAGGTGGGCGAATGCACTAGAGACAAAAGCAAGACTGAGGAGAAAACGGGAACGAGAGGGGAGCCCCATTGCTCTCCGTTTCGTCTGCTACTTAAGACAAAACTCGAATGTAATATAAATTCCTCTGTCTTCAGACGAGAACTGCAAATGAAGCGTCTGGCTCTGCTCTGCCCCTTTTTAAATCTCTGCTTTCGCCCTTTTATGGAAGAAAATCTTGACGCAAAAATAGGGAAGCTTCCTTCATTACCTATCAACACAACCATTATGGAATGTGTGGATTACACAAAAGGGTTTCGGGTTTCCCTCTGTTGATTTTCAGCAAGATCATCATGCAGTTATGAACCATGAATGTGATTATGGATGGAAATTAATAATATTTGATACTCATAACCAGAATTAGTGGCTTCAAAAGGGAAAAGGAGGAATGTGAAAGACCGATCCTAGTTTTGTAAAGTTGACGTGATCTCAAGTATGGATTTGGAGTGGGATGATTTTTTCAAAAGAGGTCCCCAGTGAATCTTTTAATTCAGAGCCTGGAGTGATGTCTTAGTTTTAAATAAGGGTTCAAGAGTACATCTAACATGCCACTTTCCAAATCCAAGATCGGGGGCATTTTTGGGTTTTACCATTTTCTTTCTTTTTTTATTTTCATTTTTTTAATCTTTCGTCTTCTTCTTCATTCATTGTTCTTCCTTCCGCACCTCATCTCACTCAACATCATGAAGTCATCTTTGAGCGTATCATCGACAATCGCTCTTCTATCAAGCGTTGCATTGACACTGTGGCCGTTCTCTCTCTTCTCAATTACAGCCAGGGCTGCCAAGTCTCCAAGCTCTCAAGCATGGCGATGGCCGATTACACGCACAACTGGTTCAGGGGCACTCTCGTCAAGGCATGTGTTTACACAAAAAATTAACCAAGTCATTATAGTTGACATGATATCGATTCAAACAAGTACATGGCTCGGGATCATTTGAGGTGTAGCCATGGACGAGTCACGGGAGTTCTTGTCGATGTTTATACTTATTGATGACCATGAGCACTCATCGATGTACAATAATAGTTGGTTGACAATTGTAGGGATAAAGTTGACCAATTGTTGGGAGGAGCAGAAATACCTATTAAAAAGTGTCAATTGGCAGCGGTACGAGAAATCATTTGAAGACTAATCATTTTGAGAGGAAAATGGGCACGAGGTCCAGGTACATTGACATTTGACTTCAAAACTGCTTGCGAAAATGATGGAGCATGAAGAATTGTGATTCAAGGGTGAATTTGAAGGAATAACAATTCGGATGTAAATCGGCGTGGCGTCAAACAAACTTGGAGAATCAAAATGCAATTTCAAAAGACTAACTATCCAGAGATAAGACATTACGACATAAAAAAGTCGAACCGAAAGCCTTGAAGATGTGAAGAATTGGTTGAAATCACCAAAGAACCGAAAGAAATATGTCACGAGTATACCGATTTTGGAATTTGGGTTTTTAGTAACCAAAAAATTAGTTTCGGTTAAATTTGTCATGGTATACTAGTTTTGGATTTTTCGTGGTATTGATAATAAAATTTATTTTTTGAGGGGTTTTTCTTTTATAGTTCTCATTTTTTATGTTTTCTTTCTTCTGTGAAGACAAAGGGAGTTTTTTTTTTGGGGATTTTGCCTTCCCTATTCTGCCCATTCCACTAGTTTCTGGTTATTCCTCCTCCTCCACGCTCTTCATTTGCTGTACATCCGAAGTTAGAAATGTTTAGCATAGGTTTTGTGACGTCATTGAATTAACTCACTTGAGATATTGTTCCTTTTAGCCCGTCTTATACCGAATCTCGTAATTTTTTCTTTTGGTGTACAAGTAGGCACTTTCCAAGAAGGTTACCCATACTAGTAGTGCATTAGCTTGAGCACACTTAACTTCATAGTTCCAAAGCAAAACTTGTCATTGGGTCGAAAGGCGCCTCCATGAGTTAATTCCAATTTACACACACGTACGCACGCACGCACGCACGCACGCACACACAGCGTGATTCATCCCCGAACCACACGTCTATTGAAAAGGATCCTGCTTTGATACCATGTTGTGATGTCTTTGAATTAACTCAATCGAAGTATTGTCCGTTTTGGCCCATTCTGTACCAAGCCTTTCGATTTTGTCATTTGACATACAAGCAGGCATTTTCTCAAGAGATCACCCATCCCGGTAGTGTTCTAACCGTGAGGTTTAGTATGGGACAAGCTAAAGCGAACAATAGCCCAAAATATCTCAAGTGAGTTAATCTAAGACTTTAGAATATGGTATCAGTGCGGAACCCTCTTCAGTAAGCGTATGATTTTGGGAAGAGCAACACACAAGCTGGTAGGATAGTGAAGGGGGTAGGAATGAAACGAATTACATACTGAATAGGTGGAAAACATGTATGGGATATATATGTAAAAATTGAAATTAATTCACGGAGCTGCCTTTTGATGTAATGACAAAATTTGTTTTTCAACTCCAAAGTTAAGTGTGTTTATGCTAGAGTGCTACTAAGATGGATGATCCTTTGGGAAGTGCCCATTGTACACCAGTGAAGCTCAGAATGGGACGCGCCAAAACAAATAATATCTCGAGTGAGTTAATCTACGAATGTCGTGTTATGGTATGAGGGAGAGACCACTCTCAACAAGTTTGTAGTTCGAGGACGAACCGGGAGGAAGCTAGTGGGCCTGTAATGACCCAGTCTAACAATAGTAGGGAGTGGTCAGCGGGGCCAAAGGACTTGAACTAGAAGCGGCTCTAGATAGGCTTTTAGGATGGTGAATGGGACAAAAATGAACCGAATTGCACACCGAGCAAGGGAAAACCGTACTTGGATTATATATGTGAAAAGTATAATTAATTAATAGAGGTGCCTTTTGACGTAACGGTAAGCTTTCCTTGGGAAATTCAAAGTTAAGCATGTTCAGGCTAGAGATCTACCGGTATAGTTGACCTTCTAGGAAAGTGCTTGCATGTACGCCAAAAGATAAAACTGTGAGGAGCTCGGAATGGGACGGGTCAAAGAAGGCAATATCTTGAGTGAGTTAAATCTAAAGTGTCATATGTTTGCCCTCATTGATGTGTCTAATCTAGATCGAGCTGGTTCTGCAACAGAGTATTTGTAGTTCCTCCCGTATACCTCTTTCTTTATGGATTTACACTCTGAATTGCGCTAAACAGATGATTTTTCAGGACGTTAATGTCAAATAGGATTCAGACTTAAAAATGAAAAGGTCAAACAGGACAACGATTCAGTCACTTTAAAGTTTTCATCTTATAGCACTTCAGATGCTGACAGCATCTTTGTGACGATTAGCTCATGACAATTGATGAACCCCTTCTGATCATCTACCCTACTGGAGAGCCTCTTACTTTTAGGAAATAGTTGCAAAAATTTAGTCTTTGTGCTTTTTTTCTGGCATTAGCATCATCGAGCAAATATTGGATCCGATGGCAATGGATATTGACAGAAACACTTGTCTGTTGGATTAACATTTTGATTGTACCATGTTGGAGAAATATGATTGGACAAGCAATGCAGATCATGTTCTGGGTACCCATTTCCATTAATATCTTTGCCAATTTATGTTGGCGTAGGGATTTCGAGACCACAAGAGGATAGACTGCGAACTCGAATTGCATGTGTAAAATTATGACACAGTAATATTTCTTGATTGTATTTGGGTTGGACTTCAAGGGTAGAAATAATGCAAAAAAACAATAAGTTAGATTGAAGACGGCTCATCCATTTCTTCCATCTGGATTTCTACTTCCTTTTTATTAGCCAGTAAACTTGTCAATACATAAAACAATCCAATTTTCTCCCCCAATTAAACGAAAAACTTTGTTCCCACTTGATAGAAAGGGAAACAAAAATCATTGTCCCCGAGGAATCCCTATGCCCGAAAGATAAAAGTTGAAGGCTAGTGCAAGCTACCATCAGAGCCTATTTAGCCTGCCATGCCCCAATCTTCCTTGTAGTTGTCATGTTCACTGGTGCTTCACAACCAGAGGACTCCTCACATAGTGCACCCCATCAGACCAGATCAACCGTCCAAACACATAATCAAAAGGCTTGCCAGCAACATTAGGTTTCAACACCACCTTGAATTCCTTCTCTTCATCAAACCTTTCGAACACCAGGCTCTGTGGTTGGACGGAGACCGACACTCCGGCTGGTGCCTTAATGTGCGCAAAGTACTTGCCAGGAGTGCCCACATTCCTCACCCTTCTTGTGACCATTGCGGTGCCATTGAGATCCGGGACAGTGATTGAAGGGTAGTTCATATCAGCCGTATTAAAATGTTTAGGGCATATGTGGGTCTCATTGGTGAATAATCTCAGTTGGGATTCATTGTAACCTTGGGCACATAGGAAGTCCAAGTAGTCGTTTGCCGTCAAGTCATACACAAGACCGGGGTCCATTGCACGGTTTGGCCGGATGTGTCCAGCACCATAGGAAAATGGAGTAGCCTTGACAAAAGATGAATCAAGCATCGCCTTTACCTTGTTGTCTCGTGTTCTTGCTGTGTAATGGTTAAAGTTACAATCAAAGACGCAACAATGAAGTAAGAATCTGCTTGCTGTTAACACAATAGAAAAAGAACTAAAAGAGAGAACAGTTGAAGATAGATTACCAGTTGTCATGATTGCCGATCGTATCGCGGCAGGACTCCAACTGGGATAGAGGGTTTTGAGGAGACCAACGATGCCAGACACATGAGGACAGGACATTGATGTGCCGGACTCTGTATTGAAAGGCGTTTTACGCTCGTCGAAATCCAGACCTGTTGGACCAACTGCCAGTGTATAAGCAGCAATGATGTTCACTCCCGGTGCAGTAATATCGGGCTGAAGTAAATCAAGGACAATTAGATCTGTTGGCATGGAAGCATGGATGCTATAAAAGCCTTACTAATGAATCTCACTACTATACCTTCAGGATTGCTGGCTCTACGATGTTCGGTCCCCTGGATGAGAAGGAAGCCATAAAAGGAGCAGGTGTCGTGTTCAACATTGTCTTCACATGAGTGATGTAAGCCATAGGAAACCTAAATGAGACATATGTGCACGAGTGCGCACGGAGAAATAAAAGCATATATAAGAACTTGAGAATACTCAAGAAAAGTGGGATGAACGGAAAGATGGTTGCAAGCAGGCAGAAAAGGAGAAGGAACTGCTTGGAAAATTTACTTTGTGGAGTTGATGTACGTGAAGAGAACCTTCCCATCCGCAAAAGAAATGTGAGCAGCGGGAAGAACATGAGCATCAGCAATAATATCATTTCCATTCGCTTCATCATTAGCCAAAACCATCCCAACAGCACCTGCAAGTGCAGCTTGGTGGCCCTTGTCGACTCTTGCGTTATCACCGCGAAGGCATGCCAAGATCTTCCCCTTCACCTTCTTGGGGTCAAGGGTTCCAGCCTTACAGAGCAAACTGTGACAATTCAAGTAATACTCAGAATTCCTGTCATAGTTTATGAAAGTGAAATGTACTATACAGAAGTGGATGACTGAGAAGGAGAGGACATTTTGAAAACTATCAGCAGAATAAGCTCACCCTTCTGCGGCCGACACAACTGCAGCCTTCGCATCTGCACCGCTGATTAGTGGATAGAATTTATTGGATGGCAACCCTGTGGCTGAAAGGCTCGATCCCTTTCATAAATTTCATAAGTACAGGACAGTATCAAGAAAAAGAATAACTATTTGAGCTACAAGGACCTACAAACCGAAAATTTTAGAAAGCAAATCCACGAGAACTGAAGAAAGTTCTTTCAGGGCAGCAAGATCGACGTAGCAAGTTTAGTCGTTACACTGCACACAGATTCAGAGAGGACGAACTGTAAGCTCATCTGTGTAAGAGTAGTCTAATACCTTTAGGTGCTGCCTGTCTCCAAGAGCAACGTAGGTCGTGAATTCCCGGTCAATTGTGCTTGCAGCAACGGTGATCATCCATGGAGCAACATTAGACACAGTCCCCGGTTGGGGCCCAGAGTTGCCAGCAGAAGAAACAACCACAACCCCGTTCTTAGCTGCATGGAAGGATCCAATGGCAATTCCGTCCATGAAAAACTCAGTTGGATCCCCGCCTAGAGACACAGATAGAACATCGACGCCATCACTTATCGCAGCATCAAAGCCTGCCAAGATGTCCGCGTCAAAGCACTCATTTTGATCGATTGGAGGCCAGCACACTTTGTATGCCACAACACGGGCCCTAGGAGATCCTCCCTTAGCTGTTCCATTGCCATACCCAAAAACACTCGCTCCTGGGACAAAGCTTCCTCCCGCCGTCGACAGAGTGTGGGACCCATGACCCTCATGATCCCGTGCCGTGTAAAATGTGTAGTTAATGTGTCCGGCATATGCAGCATAGCCTTTGTTGAAGTACCTCGCTCCGATCAGTTTCCTTAGTACAGAGAAATGAGACATTGGATTCACCAAGTGGTGAATGTCACGTGAAACAATTGTTCAAGATTCATTAATTTAATTTTGATCTTTTGAAGTCTAATATGGCAAAATCAATCATCGTGACAAGCGCATATAGAAAACAAAGAATTCCGAGGGCTGTAAGAGAAAGCCTTAAAAATAAGTAAAATTAGAAACTCTAATGGTTCAGGAGAAACATAACCTTTCTATGACAAAACCCGCAAAAGGAGAGAGTTAATCTCTTGCAGGGTTGTAAAACTCTTGAAAGAGGGTAAACTTCAGCAGATTAAACAATGTTGCAGAAGATAAGGGTAGTAATGATCACATTATAACGACAACACAGAATGATGAGCTTGTTTCAACAAGCAATATTAGCCATGTCAACAACATAAATGAAAGAGCGAACAGGAAACATTTATGAGCTTCTGATGAAGCAAGCCTCGTTCTTCTTGAAGACGCAAAAAGTCGATGTCATAGCTTGCTAAACAATAAGCAACTAGGCAAAAGTCCCAGGTGGGCAGGCCATTGCATGTTATAAATGTACATAAAATAGCTGAGCATCAAGGGCTCACACTTTAATTCATACAGGTAAAAAAACATAGGTTTGTGTACTTTTGCAACATGATATAGCTGAGAAGATAAAAAAAAATTCTGTAATAATTCCAAAGGCCCGTCCTTTCTAGTAAATTCAAACTTTTCCAGCTGTGCTTTTAAAAAAAGTCAACCATTCCTTTGAAAGTGATGCAAGCGACGACTTCGGAAGAACAGCTTCCTGTGTAGACTTTGGACCATTCTCTTTGAAAGTTTCTGTTATATAGCGACTGTTATTGGCCACAACTAACAATGTTCTGATATAATTTAGCTTTCAAATTGGTATCTTAGGATCACACCATCTTTCTCATTAACCAGTGCCTGTACAGGCAATTATTGTAGTTATATGAACACTACTTGTCAGTAATACAGTTTTCTCCTTTTTGCTGTGAAAACTAAGAGTGGAAGCGTAAAAAAATTCATTAACCCGTGGAAACACTTGGAATTAAACTCAGTGACGCAAAGAAAAAAAATAAATTATTTAGGAGGAATAGAACCTGTTGCAAGAAAATCCATCTTTTATGCCCCGCTGACAGATTCCTCGCCACCTTCCCGGAATAGGGCCCATCCCTTCATCATTAAAGCTCTTCGATTCTGGCCAAGCACCTGTAGAAGAAAAGAAAGGAGAAACCATAAGCATCTCCTGGAAAATGTCAAAAAGGAAATCATTTGACAGTCACAGTGCGATGCATGTATTATCCTCAAAGGAAGAAAAATCATTTTGTGAATAGTCAAGATTCATTTCCTGAGACCCTACCACCATTCACTGAAGCTTTTCCATGAAAAAGTTATGAACCCTTTTTTAAGAACAATGAGATCAGTCGTTTTAAGTTAGTGGATACAACCAAGAAAAGTTGCAAAGCACGAATACAATATGAATCATTCCGTACTTTGTCAGAAAATGACATAGAAAGTTTATCCTGGGAGAATTCTTGATCATTGTTTCTCTCATAACTAAAACACCCACTGCCCATACTCATGAAACTCTTAGGAAGATGTTGATAAAGGGACATTTTTCTTGAATTGGCAGCGTATGATTTTTCCGATATGAGCAAAAAAGCTTTCTGGTCTCACTTTTGCTTATCCGTGTGCAGAAGATGCTGATCTAGAAATAATAAGGTCAAGTCAGTACATGCTCTTTTTTTTTATCAGGCAGTTCGGTAATGCTTGACTTAGCAGGATTGTTGTGGTCAACTTTATGAACTCGTAATGATCAGAAAACTGAAATTTTCTTGAAAACGTGTAGCCATCAAATCAGATTCCAGACACTCATGCAACTAAAGCAAATTAAGGGGGTCAACGGAGATATGATGATAAATGTAATTAAACCAATTTGAGCAAAAAGAAAAGAAAATAAAAATAATTCCATAGTTAAATTAAAAAAAGAAGTCCGTAATCCCAAAGATAATGAAAGATACCTGTGTCGAGGTTGCCAATAATTGTGTCTTCCCCAAACCTAGCCTTCCTCAAGATGGAACTCTTATGAATCACTCCATTTCTCTCTAGCCCCAAGAAATGCCATGACCTTGTTGTGTGCAATTTTCTTCCTTTGCTTAGAAACACAGATAAGACATTTGGGTGCTCTGCATCAAAAGATAAGCGATGAATTTTGGAGATGGAACAGAGGAAAACAGAGCAGCATTCTCTTGGCTTCACAGACCAATCCATCGAACGCATAAATCAAAATCACATAACAATATTGCCGAACTCTCACTTGCAACTTCTGCCGCTTCTTCCTCTTCGAGAATCGCAGCGAAACCATTGATGTGATGAGTGTATGAATAAAAGATTGCCTCCTGAGCCTTCTCATTGCTGTCCAAATAAGTTAAAGTACAGAACAAAGAAATTAAATTTTACTACGAATTAAAAAACAACGAGCTCCATGCTTGTGAAATATAAACTCAAACTATACCTTCCCAAGTACGATCCGAGTACATCATAATGAGAATTGGTGACACTCTCGATGTCTGCTGCGGTCGGTTCTGTACCGTGTGCATGAGATCCTAAGTACACGATGTAAGGCTAATGCACAAAGAAAGTAGAAAAAAATGAGGCGATTGGAAAGCAAACGCCCAGATATCATCAAACTGAGAAGCAGAGTGAGAGACAACATGGTTAGAAATCAAAGAAAGTCCATAGAAAAGATTTTGGGAGAAAACCCAGATAAAAGATGAGAAAAATAAGCTATTCTGCCAAAAGAATTGGTTATCAAAACTGATGACTTTCATGATTGAAAACAGCAAAAGTTCAATAAATCTTATTTTTGCATGCAACAAGGCAAAAAGCGAGCATTACCTTTTTCAAGGCAAAGGTGGGTGAATGCACAAGACACAAAAGCAGGACCGAGAGGAGAAAATGGGAATGAAAGGAGAGCCCCATTGCTCTCTGCTTCTTCTGTAACTTAAAACAAACTCAAATGTAATGCAAATTCCCCTGTTTTCAGACGAGAAGTGCAAACGAAGCGTTTCGCCCTGTGTTCCCTGTTTTTAAATCTTTGCTTTCACTTTTTTTATGGAAGAAAATTTTGACGCAAAAAAAACGAAGCTTCCTTCGTTACCTATCAACACCACCATTATGGAATGCGGGGGTTATGCAAAAGGAATTCGTATTTCACCTCTGTTGATTTTCAGCAAGATCATTATGCAGTTACGAACCGTGAGTGTGATTATGGTTGGAAATTAATATTATTTAATACTCTTCTCCAAAATTAGTGGCTTCAAAAGGGAAAGGAGGGAATGTGAAAGATCAATCCTGATTTTGTAAAGTCGTCGGTGATCTTATGCGTTCAAGTTGAGGACAGCGACCACGGAGTGAGGAATATTTTGTATTTCGATTTTTTTCTTTGGTTCTCCATTGTTGGGAAAGTTCTTTTTGCTTCTGCTTTTTGTTATCTTTTGGCAAATGCTATATCTCTATATCTATTCTCTATGTTATAAGACAAATAGAAAGCATCTTTCAACCTCAACTTTCTTTGGCAAGAAATTTAACGAGTAGAGTCAAAAGTTCGACGAATAATAACTTAAATTGATCAATGTATCCCTGATCCTACCCCATATAACCTCATCTTCCCCAAAATATTATCGATTATGATCCTTTCTTTCTTTATTTGTTTCTCTGCTTTTGGTACATATATTAGGTTTGTGGCCCCTTTCTATTGTGCTCCTAGTGTTTACTAAGACTCGTGGACTAAATGATGGTAGCTAAGCTGGATTGGGATTGAGTGCACTAGGCACATGACCACTAACTAATTAGGTGCAGACGGTATTCGTAAGTCGCTTGAGAGTACTCGTATCATAAACAGGTCTCTGTAAAACTTCTAAATCCATATATGTGTAGATTTGATTGCAAAACTAATAATATAGGTAGAAAATTTGATTAGCAAGAGTCAATTAATGTATCATGAGGAAAGAAGGGGGAGGGGGGGGGGGGGAGGGGGAAAGGAACGAGCTGGAGGCGTAATTTCGGGTGGAAAGTCGATGTTCTCGTACAAGATTGTCATTCTTTTCACCAAAGAGTGCGTCGGCGATGGCGAATAACCTTACCGGAACCCTCGAGCTTCACTCCGCTCCAACCCAGACACGTTTGCCTTCTGTCCGGTGCTATAGATGGCCGAACTGTATAACAACACTTTCGCCGTTAATGCTAATCACTTCCCAGACTTTCAGATTTGGGCAATTTTAGGTGTCATGTCAACTCAACAAGTTTAGCTTTGTAGATCATTAATCAATTAATAAGCCAGCTTTACAAAGTTAGTCTACGTCGAATACTATGAATCCTGTGCGGTGATTGGTCTGTGAATAATAAACATGATGGGAGGGATTAAAACATGCGATGATGTCTGAGACACCGCCCGTCGCTATCCGTTAGGCTTTTCTATATGCTCGAACCATAATGCTCATAACAATGCTGATCACCAGATATCGAAAACTCAGTCCGCATCGCCTGTTAAATCTTGGACAATGTCTCAGGATTCTGGAGTATCCTCTGCATTTATGTTATGAAGGTTATCAAAGTCCAGCATAATAAAAATCAAACCCAATGTCTAGCATAATCAAATCTGCTGAGTCTCTTAAGATGACACGGACCGAAACTTCTGTTTCTTCCCTTCTGCTGAGTGTTTTTCTTTCGACATAAGCAAGGTGGCGCGAGAAGGAGACGGAAAGTCCCAAGTATTACTACGCATACCTCCTTCAACTCAGCCGATCGCTGCACATTTGATCATGTGCTTCTCACGTTCCTTCCTCTTACGCTAATAAGCAGAACAGCTACAATCGTCAGTGATTCATCGCCTAATGCATATGGCTGCCACATGACATGCTTCATCGAGGGTCAAAACGTTATTTATGTCCCCATTAAGCCAAACAAACAAAAGGAATTGTCGTGTTAATTCGTACATTTTCATTTTCCTCTAAAATGATATTACTTTTCAAGAGATAATGGGAAAGCTAATCATATTTCTCTCCCTCTTTTCCTTTACCCCCTTCGGCCGACCCTCCTCCTCCACCCTCTCACTTTCTTCTTCTCATTTTCTCTCTAACACAAGTTCATTCTCTCCCTCTTGCCACTCACGCCCTCACTCGCCGCCGCGCCCTCACCGCCGAACCACCTCCGTTTCCAGCTTGTTTTTGTCGTTTTAGGCATGGCCAGCACCTTAGAGGCAGAGTTGCCGGTCCTAGACAGCCCAAGGCAAGGAGATGATGCTTGTTCCTAAGCCTATCCATTTCTCTATACCCTTGGTTTTGCTTGTTTGTTGTTGTGGATGGATGTTTGATCTTGCACGTGGGTTTCATGATGTTAGAAGGGGGCAAAATGACACTAAGTGCCATAAGTTGTGTACGAAGGTCACTTTGATGTCATAACTTTTTTCGGATCACTTTGGTGTCAACTTTTTTGAAAAACGATCACTTTAGTGCCAATACTGACATCGCTCACCGGAAATCTGACGTGGCTCTTTTTTATTAATATCTGATGCTAACGTGGCTGGCCGGAGAGTCTAGTCAGCCCTTATAGTGAAAACGATGCCATTCAACCTTTCTCTCCCTAATATAAGAACCCTAAATCAGCTAATTGGACATATTCCCCAATTGTAAATCCTAACTGGCCATATTATTTCTCTGTTTTCCCCGAAATTGACAGCTGAAGGTTGGAAATGGATGGCAGGAGCTTCACTAGCGACTCAAATTCGTTTGAACCAAGGGAAGAAGAAGGTCGGTTCTTCTGCTATTGTGGGTTACCGAGTCCAAGAAGAACATCTTGGACTCGATTGAACACCAGGAGAAGATTCCATGAATGCACCAGGTATAGAGAAGGCTCGAAGTGCAAATTCTTCAAGTGGGTTGATGCGAAATTTTCAAATCGAGCAACAGAGGTGATAGTGAAACTACTTGAAACTTGACATCAACCTCCACCTACATTAATGGATGAGTTGGACGATGTCGACTCATTGCAAGCTGAAATAAAGGCTTTAGCATCTCTAGCCAACCATTTGAAGAAGGAAGTTCGAAGGATGAAAATTGAAAAAAAATGTTATCGATTGTTGATTGTGTTATTGATATTTTTTATAGCCTATTTTATGGTCAAATGTAATGCCAGTGATGAGCAAAAGTTTCTTAGTCTACCATAATTTAAGATAGGCTTGTACTATGTACTTGTATTCAGCAATTTGTAGTTACGGTTGTGTTATTAGTTTGCTACAATTTATGTATGTAACAAGAGGTTTGCTGCAATCTATGACAAATGGAATGTTGGAATTTATTGGTTCTCAATCTTGAGTTGCTTAGTATTTTATTGCTGCATATTTTGATGCAATTTTGCCCCATTGGCAACATATTTTGCTGCATATTTTTGCTCATCTGCTGCACTACCTCATTTGCTGCATATTTTTGCTCATTTACTGCACTTTCTCATTTGCTACATATTTTTTGCTCATTTGCTCTATATTTTTGCTCATTTGTTGTACATCCTCATTTGTTGCATATTCACTTGCTCATTTATTGCATTTTCTCATCTGGTTAGATGGTCGCATATTATGGAGTAAGGCTCACTACTGGAAAATAAGGTGCTGCAAGTGCTGCAACTCTGCATAGCAGCAAATCATAGAGTCTTCACAAGTTCAACAATTGACATTTTAGTGCCAAATATTTATAATCGTGATCACTTAAGTGCCAGTCGTGGTTCAAAAGTGATCACTTAAGTGCCAGTCGTGGTTCAAAAGTGATCACTTAAGTTCCAGTCGTGGTTCAAAAGTGATCACTTAAATATCAATTGTGGCAGAAAGTGGATCACTTAAGTGTCATGTCGTGTGTTTCTTTGAAAAGGAGAGACTTTGGTTCCAACAAACCAATCTTTAAACCGGATCATTTCGGGACCAAAGCAGTAACTGTACCAGCACTGCTCACCAGCACCAAACCGCCCCGGACCATACTCATAAACTGGTTTAAACAGCTCTCAAATCATATCCAATCACCAGCACGAAACAGCCCCCAAACCATTTAAAAAAACCCGTTCAAAATGCTTGCACCAGCATGTGCTGGCATGCTGGTGCAAGCACCATACTGCACTTCCAAACATGACAAAATCAGTAACTGTCATAATGCACTCCCAAACAGCACAAAATCAGCATCTGGTGCAAGCACCATACTGCACCTGAAAATAGCACAAAAAATCAGCATTGGCAACACCATTTCCCACCCTCCCTACCAACTACATTTCAGTGTCAAACAACACATACTGAACCAGTTTCTTTGAATATTAACTTACTGGTGCAACTTGCAAGCACCCCATTACATTAATACTATACTAAAACAGAATAAACACGTGTGCAAAAATATGAAAATCACAACCACCTTAACCATGGTAAACATCGAATTTAGTCTTTATGCACAACATCTCATTAGTCAATAACATTTTAGGACCACAAAAAATCAACCTCCCATTAGTCAATATGGTAAACCTCCCTAATTTCCCAAAAACTAACAACCACCTCAACACTTTTCCATTAGTCAATAGTGATAAGTCCACCCTTTCCTTTTTCTTTCGACAGCTTTTTGAATTGGTTCATAATTCTTTGACTCTTTCGAACTGGAGTAGCTGCTGGTTGTTCTTCTGAAGATGCAGATTCTTCAATAGCTGGAGTTGTTTTTTCTTGAACTATTGGAGCTACTTCTTCTTGAACTGCTGGAGCTACATCTTTTTTAACAACTGGAGCTACTTCTTCTTGAACTGCTTGAGCTGCATCTTCTTTAACAATTAGAGCTGCTTCTTCTTGAACTGCTCCAACTGCATCTTTTTCAACTACTAGATAAGCAGGTTGTTCTACTCGCCTTCTTGCTCGAGATTTCTTCTTTGGTGCAGCAACTATCTTCCTCTTACTGGTGTTGGTGGTTGTTTTGGAGCTGTCATTATGTGCTGGTTGATCAGGAACTAGTGTTGGATTTTTTGTTGGTGGCCGTTTACAAACACTCTTCTCTGTAGCCACTCTTCTTCTCTTCGGACCAGCCGCTTGCGATGTTGGTTGGGTTCTTTTTGGTGCAGCCCTTGACTCTTGGCTTGGGCCAACTTGAGATATGAGAACCTCTGAATTCCTCTCAGGCTATAACAACATAATCATAGATGAGAAGAAGCAATATTGTCATGAAAGTGAAAAACACAAAAATAAAATGCATGAAATGTACAAAATTTACATGCAAAATAGTCATTTCAGTATCGAAGTCCGTATAATTTCATAACCATATTGCCTTAATCTTCTGCCGAGGACCCCTCTTGTTTGATATAGTGCCTCATTTTGAGGAACCTGAGCTGCTTGTTCTGTTAGTCTTCTTCTCACCTGATAAGGACAAAACAATGTCAACTAAAGCCAAAGTCTGCTCACCAAAGATTAATACAAATACATATACTGTATATCTTACTGGATATTTTATCCTAGCCTGTGCAATAGTCGAGAAGGGGGTTGCCCTTGAACCTGGGCCTCCAATTGGCTCTTCAGCTGGTTCTTGAACTTGGCCTTTAGCAGGCCCTTCAGCTAGACAATCAGCATGCCTATCAACTGGCCCTCCAGCAAGCATTTCAGCAACCCCTTCAATAGGCCCTTTAGCTAGTTCTTGTGATGGCGCTACACTTGATCCAATTTGAGTCCCTTCACTTGGTTGTTGAAGCAACATTAGTTACTTCTTCAATGACAATCACTTTTGTTGGGACCTTCCTCACGACAATATGAGCATTTCACCTTTGTACCTGACCTGCTCATCTTCTTACTTTCAGGCTCTCCCTCTTGCTTTCTCCGTCTCCTTTTAGGCCTTCTTACTTGCTTCTTAAGTGGCAAAGGGTGATGGGCTTCATGATTTGTCGACTCCCAAAATTTTGTACTTCTAATAGGCTGCATCATGTACTGGTATGCAACAAGATATGTGCTTTTGTGGTAGAAACCATGCAAGTATTCCTCGGGATTTTGATACTTCACTTGGATGGCATAAATGGCATGTGCGTAGAGAATTCCAGAAAGTTGCCAAGCTCGACATGAGCACTTTCTTTTGTCCAATTGGACAACAAACTTATCTGTCTTTTCCATGACCTCATAGCCATCATCTCCATTCTAGATAGGATGACAGAACCTACTACCCGCCAAGTTGTCATCCAATCTTTTAGCAATCCTAGGACCGCACTGTCTAGTCCACTTCGCAGCCTCATCTCTCTATTTTTGCAGCTTTGTTATGACTATCACTCGAATATCCTCAAGCATGCTAATGATTGGTTTGCACATTGCCTCTAAAATTTTGCCATTAAAGGCTTCACTGAGATTGTTATCGATGATATCACTCTTGAATTCTTCACTGAAGAAGGCCTTGCACCAATGCTTGGGTTCAGTTTGGAAAAGCGCTTCATAATCGTCCTTCGTCAAGTCAAGCAGCTGTTGTTTGTGAATTCTAAAATCAGTCATATTAGTGCTCTTAGCTATCATACAAATTTGCTTCTGTAGTTTCTCCCCTTTGTAGATCTTTGCCTAGTTTGCATATTTGTGCCTCGCATACATCCTATGTTCAGCAAATGGCATCAACTCAGCTAGAGCAAGAAGAAGTCCCTACAAGAATTCATACATCAAGGCATATGCAAGATAACATATGTCATAAATATTGTTTGTGCAGTTGCACCAGCATTACCTTTTGTTGGTCGCTCATGAATGTCCAACCTCCTCCATTAGTGATCTCAAGATTTGCCATCAAATTTTTCAGGAATCACGACTGAGTGTCCTTGCTCTCTACCTTCACAACAGCCCAAGCAATTGGAAACATCTGGTTATTACCATCCCTCCCCATGGCAGCCACCAATTCTCCCTTGCACACGCCCTTCAAGAAACATCCATCTAACCCTATGACTCATCTACAACCAGCAACAAATCCCCATTTGCATGGATCAAAGCAAATATAAATTCGGTCAAAGTTAGTCCCATGATTAGACACTGGCCGCTCCACAACCTCAACATAAACTCAACTAGCCGGGTTTTGCAGCTTACATTCTCCAGCATATTCCCAAATTTGACCATATTCTTCCTTGTACCTCCCTAGAAGTTTTCTCATCACCTTCTGCTCGGCTTTTTTGAACTGATTGAGTGACACATTAATCCCTACCTACTCCTTCACCAATTGCTTCAGCTGAGGACACTTCACATCAGGCATCGCTTTGATGGTATTGAAGAAGTGCTTCAACAACCAAGCACTCGTTACCCTTTTATTGTCAAACATGATGGAACAAGTATGTTCCTCCTGGAGTGACCTAATTTGAAATAACTTGTCCCTCTTTAAACGTGCATCATATATCTTCTACGAACAACTAGGTTGAGAACACTTTGCTCTAACATAGTCCTTCATATTTTGAGTGAACTAAAGACTTCTTTGTTTAGTTATTGAATACTTAATAATCTCTTCTTTGAACTATTTGGCATCAGAAAATTTCATACCTACAATCAACACAAAAGAAGAAGAGCCAGGATCATAGAACGGATACTTACATTTCCTTTTGCGCACAACGAGATCATCATCTTCATGCTGATTTTCAGAACTATCGTTTTGTTCATCAGAGCCACTTTCTTCATAATCAGTGTCGTTACCTTCAGCTGGAGCTCCATCAGTACTATGTCCTGGCTCAGCTTCATACAATCCTCCAAGTGCAGCTACTGATTTTTTTTCCAAATTCACTTTGCTTTTGCCTTGATTGTGCGAGTTCCTCATGGTCATCATCACTTGGGAAATTTACATTTGCCACACCCTCATCATCTGATTCACTAGATGTAACAACTTCCCACGAAAATCCAGTGAACTCAAATCCAGTGAACTCTTCACTCGTTGCATGATTTACCTCCCTCTCCTCCCTCTCTTGTCTCTCATGTCTAGCTTCATCTATAATAGAACTAGCACCAACCTGAGTACTAGGTAAAGCAGCACCATCTCTTACGTCTTCTCCCTCAACCCCTTTATTAGATTCACCATCACTATAGGACTCAACGTACACAACAGCTTCTTTTCCATGAAGATAATGGTAGATGATATCCTTAACACCATTATCATCATGAAATTTTCTAATGCCGTCCTTCAAGCTACTTCCAGGGACACAATAATGTAAACTTCCTATTTTGCATCTTAATTGTTGAACTATATCCCTCACGAGATTAAAATATACCGGCTTGCTTCTATCAAAATAAACAGTACCTTCAAGTCCCCCAAAGTATTTCCACTCGTCAGTGCCGATGACAAATTCTCCTCCATGACGAACAATGATGCCCAGAATGTTGACCCTGCATTGAAGGAAAAAAGCAAAAAAAAAGTCAATATTTTAACTTTCGGGACCACACCACATGGGAAAAAGAGCACATCTTCACATGGAAGTCCCCTACATGGTTGACAAGATTGAAAAAGCCACCATCAGACCACACGGGTGACAATGACAGAGGTCCCCACATGGACCACAGTCTATAGCATATATTCAGCTCGGCACCAACACAACCGAATCCACTTCAAGCCTTACTATCCGAATAACTAGCCATAATTTATGAAATTCAAGCTTTAATTTCAGAAGTTCAAGACCTAATTTCAAGTTCGAGCCCCAATTTCCCAAGTTCGAGCCCTAATATCCCGAAGGCAGCCCTAATCTACCAATTAATTGAGTGAAACATAGAACAATGAGGCACAATGTGTCGATCAATTCAACAAAATAGAAATTAACAACCCTTATTTGAAAACTGACCTTCGTAATTTGCCACAAAGACGGGACCGACGCCGATAGGACGAGTGATGCTCAGTCCATGGGATGAGAGAAAGACGCCGACCGACCATGGAGGGAAGGCAAGAGACGGCGACGGCAACGGGATGAGGGCGCCACGAGCGATGAGCGACGGGCAACGGGCGATGGCGACGGGATGAGGGAGCGACAAGCGACGAGCGTCGGTGACTGGACGAGGGAGACAAAGCAAAAGAGTGGGTGTGACTCGCGACGAGATGACAGCTACGACACGATGCTAAGACCTTTGATTGAGCGACGTCGTTTTGCTCGTCCACATAGAAATCAAATTTTGAACTGAATATCCACGTCACACTCTTTTTTGAAATGAAAAATGCCAGGTTAGCTTTTTGGCCGGAATTTTAGCCGGAGTCACTAAAGTGATCTCTTTTCCTCCGATTTGGCACTAAAGTGATCCGAAAAAAAATTATGGCACCAAAGTGATCTTCCTACACAACTTATGCCACTTATAGTGTCTTTTTGCCGTTACAAGGGCATGCATGTGGCTGTTCAAACCTAGATTGGGTGTGTTTGAGGCTCTAATGGTCTTGTATGTGGATGTTTTGGTCTCTAATGGCCTTGCATGTTGGTGTACTAGCTCCTAATGGCTTTGCATGTGAGATTTGGGTCAAGAACTTGTGTTGCATGTGACATAGATGGGTAAAGGTTGATGAATAGAGGTGGAAATGGGTGTTGCATGTCTATTCAAGTTGCTGGGTATGAGTTTTGTTGAATCAAATTTGGTGGTTTTCCATTTGGACTCATTTCTTGCACCTTGTTTTGGAAAACCCAGATTCGGGTTGTTTGTACCTCTTCGGTTTGTTATTTTTGTGGAGATCTTTATGGATCGAATTTTAAGAAACTTCCCTTCAAAGCTGTTCCAAATATCTTAAAGTTTAACATACTTTAAGTTCAGAATTTTTGGACTTGATTTGAGTAGTATGAAAGCCTACTTTCAAACCGTGCTAATCTGCTTGGAATTTGTTGTTTCTATGACCTCTACATCTTCTTGATTTTCCACAAATTTTTCTAGGATGATTTTGAACAAAATTTCTTCACAAAATTTCTTTAGGACTTCTTCCTCTACAACATATAAGAGTTTGAGAATTTTTTGAGATGATTTGGATACAATAAGAGCTGATTTTGAGAAACAAAGGTTTTGCTCCAGCGAACAACTTTTGGTTTGTTTTTGAGCTAATAAATGAGGTACGTACAAAAGATTTGGACTTCGAGTTCTACATGAAAAATGTTTAACCAGGTGTCTTTTATAACATTGTCAAAAATTTATAATTTTTGGAGTTCATTTACTATTTATTTTTAAAAGATTCCCGTTATTGTGCAAAACTGCTCAAATTTACCTAATTTCAAAGATGCACCATTTTTCACGTGAAAACATTGGAATCTTAATTTGATATCTTCTGGAGATGTAATGCACACGTGCTGAGCTTTCTAATGATATATGATAAACCTTGATTTGATGTCAAATGGTGGGATAAATGAGGTTATATATGTTATGGCAGAATCTGGAATGTGACGTAACAGCTACTACGAGTAAAAGAATGTGATATCATGGTAGTGGCGTGTTGTTATGTACACATTTTCATCTTGTGTCATGTACTGGTTATGTGCGAGATATTTAGGCAATGTTTACGTGATGCCTACGGTTGATGGACCGTGGATACCCCGACAGAGGATTGTTGTTTTGTGGAGGAGAATGCCTTGGTTTTGAGAATCAAGATGCCCCAGAGTATGGGATGATGAACCATGAATGCCCCAACAAAAGGTTGTTGTCGGGAGGAGAATGCTTTGGTTTTGAAAATCAAGATGCCCCAGAGTGTGGGATGCCTATGGTCAACGTGCCATGGAAGTCCGGCTTGTGCGCCAGAAGTGACCTGCACGGGCCGGCTTGCCACCGATTGTACCAATACCAAATTCAAGGTTGTCACATCCCAAGCACACCCCACAACTATATGGCGTTCTTTTAATCATCTTTGGCGATTTAATTGAAGCGGAAGCTAAAACTTAAGTTTAGACTTATAGTATGGATAAGACCCAAGCACTACAATTAACATAACTGAACGGGGATTTCATATTACCATTTCTTCCTCTATACATATACATGGGCATTACCATCAAAAATCAGCGTGAGGGGACCCAAAAAGTTACACTCCCTGCCGTCACTCAGTGGCTCTATACATATGCCACCACCAACACCATGCCCATCATCACAATCCATACCAATAAGTGGCAATTACGACATCTTGAAATGGCATCCCCATCCACACACCACCACCACCATCCAGCCAAGTCTTGATAATCTTCTCCGGGTCACTCTCCTCACTTGGGTCACTCTCCTCACTGCTTTCATCATTTCCTCCGTCATCTATGAACCGAAGAGGTCCTGACAACTCGCCTCCAAACTTGACATACCACGCAACAAAACGATACGGCACCAATGGTGCCCGACCAACATCCACCCATACAACAGAAACGTATTAAGTAAACAGCAATGTAGAAGTCGGAAAAGTTACATCTTTCCATGAGCTATCAAAGTATATGGGCGATCTATATCGGGAATTTCAGTGACACCTAAAAATCTTTTTTCATACAGGGAAACACGAGTCATCCACTAATCAATTGATATGTTCATTTAGGAAATGATGGTATACAAATTTGGGTATTGCTCCTCACCAAAAAAAATTTTTTGGGTATTGCTATCTTGGCTTTTGAAGGTACAAAAGATTCATGGAATTCTTTACCAAAAAAAAAAGATTCATGGAATTTCGAAAATTGGGAATAAAATAAACTTTTCTTTTGCCCTAGAATAGAATGTTTATTTAGATATTGTCAACCCTTTTGCCCTAGAGCTGTTTATCTGCAACCCTTGCTTGCATATAGCCATTTGGGCCTATATCCTTCCAATCACCTTAAAGGAACTGTGCTTGTTTAGCAGGTTGGTCACTCAATGGGCCTGGCTTAACCTGTTTAGGCGCACTTAATAACCAACATTTTGTAGCCTAAACATAATCAGGAGCATTATTATCCTATGACGACCCGGTCCGATGAGGACAAGAAGTAGTCGTTGAGGCCAGACATCCTGGACAAAGAGCGGCTCCTGACAAGCTTATAGGATGGCAAAGGGTGGAAATAAACCAAACTGTGCACCGAATAAGGGAGGATTATATGTGTGTGTGTGAAAATTAAAATTGACTCACAGAGTCGCCTTTTAATGTAATAGCAATACTTTACTTTGGGACTCCAAAGTTAAGCGTACTTAGGTGGGAGCACTACTAGGATGGATGACCTCCTATACGTCAAAGGACAAAACTTTGAAACTCAGAATGGAATGGGCTAAAGCGGACAATACCTCAAATGAGTTAAATCCATGGCGTCACAATATAGTATCAAAGCACGACCCCCTCTAGTAGGTGTATGGTTCGGAAACGAACCATGGCGAAAGCTAGTGGGCCTATAATGAACCGGTGTGACAAGGGCGGGGAATGGTCGCAAGGGCCAGAGGGTCTAAACAATGAGTAGCTCTTGGCATAGCAAATTGGGCAAGAATGAACTAAATTGTGCACCGAACAGGTGGAGAGTGATTATAAGATATATATGTCAACACAGGAATTAACTCACGACGACACTTTTTGACGTAACGATAATTTTTAACTTTGGAAGTTCAAAATTAAGCGTACTTAGATGGGAACACTATCAGGATGGGTGAACTCCTGGAAATGTGCCCATCTGTACGTGGTAGAATCAACACATGAAGCACCCAAGGAGGAATTTTCCAGCACGGATGCTGTTTGTCATGTCGAAAACTTGGAGCCTCCACCGTGTATCGGCGAGGAGCGTGGACTTAGACAGCGTTACCCTATTGACTTAGTCCTACCTTTGTTTTTCCTCTTTCCCGGCAATAGAAAACCTAGTAAACCCCCACCGTCCGGAAATCAGCTGGTGCCCACTGCCCAATCCATAGAAAACGACCCGGTTGGCTTTTTCTCGAGAAGACCATAAATCATAAGCTAGTAATATTTCATAAGTCAAGTCAACCAATCAGCATTCAATCATTTGAGACCAATGACTCCCTGTGCACGCAACAGCAAGCCACCGACAAGAGCCGGGTCGATATGGCCGTGGAAAGGTCAGAAACTTGTCGTACTAAGCACCAAATACAAGTTTTTAACGAGATTAGTTTATACAAATGATGTGATTAAATATTGAACGAATATTATGCGATATTCATCATCCTGATATAAGATAGTCGATTCCTTTTTTTTAGTACTTAACTCAATTTCATTCTACGTCGGATAACCAATGATCTTCAAATAGAATCTTGGCTTACACTCAACATTATATTAAATTCATGACTTAAACCAAAGTAATATCTGTCTTGTCCCTATCAATGGAAGTTGCGTCTTCCAAAAAGTCAACTTCGGTTTTCCTCCTTTTGCTAAGAAGAACTGTGCTTCCTTAATCAACGCAACTCCTGTTTGGGAGGATACCAATCATTCATGGGTATGTGTTGTCAATCCTATTGGACATTTTTTCATTCCCCCCCCCCCTACTGTGAAGCTGTTTAAATCCAAATTATTCTAGTGGTAGGTATATAGTAGACACTATATTTACCAGCTAGACTACTAATGTATTGAATAATTTATTTGTTAAAGAAGATACAAGTTGAATTTGCCAAGTCCCAATTGACGTCACAAGGAGAAGTCAGCTTTAACGAGGTCCGTACATCAAGAAGATGATCATCATCTGCCAAGTAGCTGTCAAGTTGCAGTCAGATCTAGACAAAGCTCTGGTCTTTGCCAACATTTCTTTGGACTTTTAGTTAATGGAAACAATTCTAATTTTTATGAACGTTTTCATCATGCTGAAATTATTGTTGAAATGTTAGCCAACTGGTGGTTCTGCAAGAGCAGACATTTCCTGTATCATGAGAAGTTGGTCATACACGGTAATAACATGGAAAACCCACGTCATGTGATTTTTTGGCCTGAATGTAATTCAGTTATGAACATTCAACATAGAAAAGCCATTTCCAAGATCGAGAGTCGTTAAGAATTGCAGCATTGCAATTGATATCTTTTGAACGTTTAAATGACTTGTCACGCGATATCTAGTGGTGATTAGAAATGTTTCTCTCCTCCTTAATTAGGTTCACATTACTTACACGCACATAAACAAATATTTTCATTCTAATCTTCTCGTTGATGTACAACATTTGTTTACAAGACAAAGCTTCTGTTGATAATAAGCAGTTTCGACTATTATGTAGGTTACTTTTCGTCCCTATACTCTTGTACCTTTTTCTGATCATGTTTTTATATTTTCAATTTGTCTTATCATGTCCTTCTATTTTTACGAATTTTCTAATCAATTTTCTAAAATATCAAATCCTGCTATATCCAACTGACGTGACTATTGAATATTGCCAGGCCATGTATATATAATTTTGTTAATATGGATGCCACGTGAGCGCCATTGTGCAAATGAAATAGGCAAAAGAAAAATTCTCATGCTTGCCAACTTAGATGCCACATGGACTTCCACACTGTAAAATTTTGATCACATCACATCAAACTTCCCTATGACCATGTCAGCTGGATTGATCTAATCGATGTTGGAGGGATTTGATTAGAAAAATATTTGTGAAAGTGGAAGGATTTGAGTAGACAAATCGAAAGCACAAGAATTTGATTATAAAGGACATGAAAATATAAGGTCGAAAGACAGAATTTTTCCTATCATGTATTAGGTCGACTTGAGATGTACCATAGCGGATTTTAGTATTGGTTATGTCTGACTCATAAACGGCTGGCCGAATGTCTTTTCACAATAGAAGGAAATAATTTCTTCACGCATCACATGACAAGACAAAATGTGGAGAAGTGAATATTTGGTGTTGCCGTATCTACCAGCCGCCTAATGAATGACTTGCCAAATCTACAGAAAGTGGCCGACCCCTTGCATTGTTTCTGGACAAGATATAGCTGCGAAATCAAGTAGAACGAAGAAGTAGAATTGATTAACTCTTATCAACCTGTCTCCATACATTCTCAAATGGGATCACCGAAACAACAAACTTCATGCGGAATTCTTGGCCAATTGGCTTCATCAAAGATTGAAGCCACCACTGTCATGTCGAACTTAGATCAAGATCTCACAATTTACCAGGCACAAATTGTTGTGGATGGCCTCTCTCACATGATAGTACAAGGAGGTGGGTCTTGATCGTAAACCACACCACAAGCAGGGTACTGAGCACAACAAAGTTGCTTCTGCAGACAACAAAGCAGCTCCTTCTTCTCTTCTTCTTCTTTTTTTTTCTTATCTTCAGGCTTGACTTCCGCGACACTGACGATGGAGGCAGGAGCGACCTTCTTCCTCAGCGCCTTCGTCAAGCAAGCTATATCGACTCCATCCCCGGTCACCACCAGCTGGTTCTTACCTATTTCTACTGCCACCGAGGTCACGCCTGTCACATCATCACCATTTTAATGTTGGTAAATAGGGAGATTTTTTCCTTTTAACCACATTGAAGATTATTGACTCTCGAAGCTAGGGGTGAGCAAGATGGACCATCCAAACTGAAATCAGACCGAACCGACCGGTTTGGTCCGGTTCTCGAGAATATCGATCCGATTCCTGGTTACTAAAAATGGAACCGGTTTTCTGGTGGCCCGGTTTCCGGTTCTAGAGTGGGAACCGGACCGGATTAATAAATATATATTTTTCTAATTTTTTTCATATATATAATATTTAATATTGATCCCATTGGAACCGATTGTTCAATTTTTTCATATATTATATATTTTTCCAATTTTTGCCATGGCTTTATGGGATCAAATCAAAATTACAAAGAAAAGAACGGAGCAATCGGTTCTCGGTTCACAAAAAACATTTAATATTGATCCCATTGGAACATAACCGGATTGGAAACCGCTCACTCCTACTCAAAGCCCTCAAACGCTAACTTCATTTGTTGCCACGGTATGACAGTATCTTTGATCTTGCCAATCACATTTCAAAAGTCAAGTCAAGTGCGCATAGGAACATATATGTTTCACCCTCTATCATGATCGGCCAAGAAAGAAAGAGTTCACTGACCATGAGCATCGGCAGCAATCTTCATGGCCTTTGATCTTGCTTTTTCACAGTCCATGCACAGTTTGATCACTATCTTTTGCTGCAGGAATGGAATAAAATAAATGGTAGATGAATAAAGATGACTTAGATAAGAAGCACCATGACTGTGATGTGCAAATTGCCATTAATAATACTTGCCTTCATCTTCAAGAAAGCGAAGAGGAGATAGCTATGGGACAACCTCTGGTGCTTTGTGAGATGAATCTTTGAAGATGACCAAGAAGCTATCAAGCTCTTTTGCGTGTGTATATATATGTCGTTTTCTTAAGGTTTAGTACATTAGCTAACTTCATGATAATAAATTATGCGGTTTGTACTATAATAATCGGGACGGGAGTTTCCCCATCGAGCAAATTAACTAAACTTTAAATCAACTTGAAAAGACACGGTACAACGGACTGAGTCAGTCCTGACATTCTTGACTTGGGTTGTTTAGTAGTTACATCGCGAGGAGAAGTGGCACCTCTTATTCCACGTGATATGACGTGACACTTCCATGGCCGGTAGCAAAGACGACCGATTCTTCAAGCGTTGTTAATATGCTCAAAACAATCTTTGCTGAATCAAAGGGAGAAAAATAACAAAAGTGTTAAAATTTATGTACGGCGCTCACTTTAGTGTCAAAAATTTTCGTCGGCTCACTTAATTACTAAATTGGAGGAAAAACGATCGCTTAAATGCCAACGGCGAGATATTCAGGCCAAAATGTATACGTGGCATTTTTAATTAAATCTTATAAATGACTTGGCAAATTTTTTTTAAAAAATAAAGTCCACGTGGACTTAAAAAACGACGTCACATTGCCTACGTGGCTTGGGAGAAGAATGCGACGTCGTTTCCCACTTGATAATTGAACGACGTGCATGAAGAAGACCAAATTAGGGCTCGTCTGGTCGTCATTCAAGTGAAGGAAGTTCCCGTTGTCGTCGCTGTGCTCCATCGCCGTTGTCGTTGGCTGCCGCTCATGTATCATCTCTTATCCTCAGTCATTCAGGTTTGTCATATTCTCTCTATGACTCAATTGGATGGCAAAATTAGGGCTCCGATGGGACAATTAGGGCTTCAAGGGCACAATTATGGTTCCGAGAGCAAAACTAAAGCTCAGGGGGAGAGATAAACTAGGCATGACAATAGTAGAGAAGGAATTACGAAATAGTGATTGTGGGGACCTCAAGTTCTGATTATGAAGGCAAAACTAAGGCTTGGTACCAGCTATGTTGCTTCATTTCTACTAAACGACAGCGACTGAAATTATTTTATTTCGATAATGACAATTTGTTTAATCATTTAGTTGCGGTTGTGGGATTCTTCATGTGAACTTGTTGGCTTTTGTGCGTTGTAGTCCCAAAAGCTCATTATTTTGTTTTCTTCTGGGATCCTCCAGAGTGTAATGCACGCGTCTCTTTCTTGTGTTTTACTCACATGAGGCCAAGTAAGCGGCGAATTCCACATGTACATAATCGTCACCCTTATGTTGTCACAACAAAGAATTGGTTAAGCAAATAGCAAGTCTGTAGGCGACGGAAGGATTGAATTCCTTATGGACAAGGTCTCTTCAGAATGGCTATGCACTCTAGGGATATGTGAAATCTTATTGAACTTCAGAAGAGTGTCAATCTGTCCCTATTCAATAACAAAAATCTTGTCAAAAGTTGGCTATGTTCTAAGGGTTTAATTTGAGTAACATTAATGATCAGAGCATACTCAAAAACTGTAAGTCTAAATGTTATTTATTAGGTTCTAGCACAAGCATATAAATTATGAACTTAGATGTACTCCTACATATCTTATGAGATTCGGCAGACCTGTGAAATGTTTGATTTGGTGCATTGTAACTCAGCTATCTGCTTCTTCATTGGGTAAATTTCATTGTGTCTCTGTACATTGAAATAGCTTGCAAGGGTCTTGACTCAATCTAACGAGACAATTAGAGCAACTTGTTGGCTTTTATGCATTATGGTCCCAAAAGCTGATTATTTTGTTTTCTTTCGGTGCAGCATGGGCATAAGGGACAATGTTGTCGCCATCATTATTTGCTATGCTGGGCAATTCGTCATTGACACTAAGGAATGGGAATATGCTGGTGGAAATGAAGGTACTATTTTTTTGGATGTAAGGAGGCCATCATACATTGAATTCATGAGGGACATAGTGCATTATTTACAATGCAAAGTATATAAATTGCATTATTGTGTTCCTGAGAAGGGCTTGAAGGACGGCTTGAGATTCTTCAATGATGATAATGGTGTTGAGGACAATATTTACCATTATCTTCATGGCGAGGAAGCTAAAGTCTATGTTGAGTATTACAGTGACTGTGAAGATGATGAAGATGATGAGAGCATTGAAATAGGAAAAGTAGGAGAATGTACTCAAGCTGGGGACGAAAGACAATAGCTGAGGCCAGAGACGAAGGCAAGTCATATAGAGCGAGTTGAGCAAAAGGGAAGATGTCACCAAGTTTCTAGTGAAGACATGCCTGATAAAGAATTGACCGGATTAAATTGGGAAGTTCTAGCGAATCGGATGATGAAGTTTTGGCAAACATAAATTTCCTAAGTGATGACGATGACAATGAAGAACTTGCACAATCATGGCAAAAGCAGAGAGACTTTCTGAGAAATAAATTTACATCATTGAGAGAATCGCATAAACCACAACCAGTGAATAGGAACGAAGAAGCTCTAGCTAATGATAATCATATTAAATATGAACAGAGTGACGGTGAAGATGAGAGTGCTAGTTTTGAGAACGAGCTTGAAGATAATGAAATACATGTCCGTAAAAGGAAAAGTAAGTATCTTTCCTATGATCTGACTACTGCATGTTCTGTTTTGTCTGTAGGAATGAAATTTGACAATGTGAAACTATTTAAAGAAGCTATTGTCAAGAACTCCATTGCTGAATAAAGAAGTGTCGAATTTATTAGAAATACAAAAGAATTTGTGAGAGCTAAGTGTTCGCAACCAAATTGTTCATGGAAGATCTATGGTGCACCAAATAGGAAAAGCGGGTCATTCCATATTAGGTCATTACAGGAGGAACATACTTGTTCCATTATATTTGGCAATAAAAGGGTAACAAGTGTATAGTTGTCGAAGCACTTCTTCAATACTATCAAAGCGATGCCCGAGATTAAGAGTCCTCAGTTAAAGCAGTTGGTGAAGGAGCAGGTAGGGGTTGCTGTATCGAGGAATCAATACAAAAGAGCCAAGCAAAAGGTGATGAGTACACTGATGGGTCGGTACAATGAAGAATATGGCCATGTTTGGGATTATGCTTGCAAATGTATGCTTCAAAACCCATCCAGTAGAGTATATATATAGGTTATTGAGAGGCCATTACCTGACTGTGGGACTAAGTTTGATAGGTTTTATGTTTGCTTTGATGCATGCAAATGTGGATTTTTGGTTGGTTGTAGAAAAATTGTAGAATTGGATGGATGTTTCTTGAAGGATTTATGCAAGGGAGAGTTGTTGGCTGATATTGGGAGAGATGCTAATAATCAAATGTTTCCAATAGCTTGGACTATTGTTAAGTAGAGACCAAGAACACTTGGTCCTCGTTTCTAAAAAATATAATGGCTGACCTCGAGATAACCAATGGGAAAGGTTAAGCATTCATGAGCGACCAACAAAAGGTAATGTCATTTAAAACTGTTGGCTTTTTAATATTAATCGCATATTTTTTCTTACAAGTATTTTCTAGTTTGAATTATTGTAGGGACTTGTTCCTACATTATCTAAGTTGATACCATATGCTGAACATAGAATGTGTGCAAGGCATATATATGCAAACTGGGCAAAGAATTATAAGGGGATAAGCTGCAGAAGCAATTTTGGCATATAGAAAATAGCACAAACATGGCTGATTTTATAATAGCCAAGCAGGAGTTGTTTCAGTTGTCAAATGAAGGTTTTGAAGCATTGTTCAAAACGGAACCTAAGCATTGGTGTAGGGCCTTCTTCAGCGAAGAATTCAAGTGAGATATCATTGACAACAACATTAGCGAAGCTTTCAATGGTAGAGACTAGAGGCTAGGTGCAAACCCATCATTAGCATGCTTGAAGATATACGGGTTATGGTCATGACTCGGCTCCATAGACAAAGAGAAGAGGCTACAAAGTGGACTAGATAATGTGGTCCCAAGATTGCAAAGAGATGGATGAGAACATAGCTGCTAGTAGGTTCTGTCATCTAATTTGGAATGGAGATGATGAATATGAGATCATGAAAAATGCTGGTAAGTATGTCGTCCATCTAGAGAGGCTAAAATGTTCATATCGAGCTTAACAACTACATAGAATTTCTTGTGCACATGCCATTTGTGCCATCTAGTTGAAGCAACAAAACCCAGAGGATTACTTAGATGATTGATACAAGAAAAGCACATATCTTGCTTCGTACCAATTTATAATACAGCCTATCAAAAGTAGCAAATTCTGGGAGCCAACAAACCATGAAGCCCCTAAACCTTTGCCACTAAAGAAGAAAATTGGAAGGTAAAAAAAAACGAAAAATGTAGGAGGGAGAGATTTCAACTCAGAAGATGAGCAGGACTAGTGTAAAGATGACGTGCTCCTATTGCCAAAAGGAATGGCACAATAAAAAGGGTTTTGCTTTAAAGAAGCAACATCAATATCAATAACAACAACAATATATAGGGGCTAATACAGGGCCAGCCCAAGGGCTAATTGAAGGGCCTACTGTAAAGTCAGGTGTAAGAGCTGATGTAGGACCAGCTGGAGGGCCAACTCAAGAGGCTAATGCAGGGCCAGCTCAAGGGCTAGCTGGAGAGCCAGCTCAAGGGTAAACTAAAGGGTCAGCGCAAGAGCCAACTGAAGGGCTAGCCTAAGGGCTAACCATTAAGTCGACTATTAAACAGACGAGGAGAAAATATCCCGTAAGCTGTACAATTGGTGTTTATGTTATTTTTTTGGCTGAAGTTTAACTGTGATATGTCTTTATCAGGTGAGAAGAAAACCAAATGTAAAAGTTACTGAAAGTGAGATGCCACTACGAACAAGAGGGGCTCTCGAGAAAAGGCTAAGACAATATGGTTATGGCCTTTTTATAGACGAGTGTACTGGAATGACTATTTTGAATGTAAGTTTATAGGACTCCTACATTTAATTTATTTATGGTATTTTTTTATTGACGATATGATTATGTTCTTGTAGCCTAGGAGAAGTTTGGAAATGCTTATCTCTCAAGATGGCCCAACTTAAGAGTCAACGGCTGCACCCAAAAGAAGAACCCAAGTGGTAGGAAGAAAGACAAAGGGGATGGCGCCAAAGACCGTTACTCCAAAAAAGAAGACAACCGGTGCAACTCCAAAATAGCCACCAATAAGGAACCCAACACCAGTTGCATCTCAACCAAGTGATTCTGGCACCAACAATGACCTTACTCAGAGCTCTCATCAAATGACACGGCCTACAAAGAAAATGGCAGCTGTTAAGAAGAAGGTGCATGGGACGGGAAAGCCACTTGAAAAATCTACACATAAGGTGCATGGGACGGGAAAGCCACTTGAAAAATCTACACATCTAATTAGAAAGAGTGCAAGGATCATGAATCAAGTCAAACGTCTATTTAAAGGAAAAGGAACTGGGGGTTGTTCATATTGACTCATAGAAATGTGCTATATATGGTAGTTTTTATTTTTTGTTGGGAAATTATGCTTATTGACCAGTGAAATTGACATTGTACGTCGTTAAGTTGGTTTAATGTTTTTGTTTGGTGGGTAACCATTCCCTGGATGTGGATATTTTAGTTGGTTATTCATATTGACCAAATGTAAAAACTAATGGACCGATGTTTATTTTATCTATACTTTTGAAATTTTCATATTTTGTTATTAATTGTGCTAGTTCTGCTGTTGGTGTGCTAGTTTTGCTAGATGTTCTAGTTGTGCTAGTTGTGTTTGGCTGGTGCAGTAGTAGTGGTGGTGCTGCAATGGTGGTGGTGGTGGTGCATTGGTGATGGTGGTGCAGTGGTGGTGGTGGTGGTGGTCGGTGATGGTAGTGGAGCACTGGTGGTAGTGGTGGCGACACAGTGATGGTGGTGGTGGTGGTGCAATGGTGGTGGTGTTGCTTGGCTAATGTAAGCGGTGCTGCAGCGGTGGTAGTGTGGCTTGGCTGGTGTAGGTAGTTATGGTGTTGATGTGGTTGTGTTGGTGTACTGGCGGTGCTGGCGGTGCACTGGTGATGGTGGTGGCGCACTAGTGGTGGTGGTGCTTGCCTGATACAGGGCTTGGTGAAGGTGTTCAGTGTGCTTGGCTTATGCAAGGTTTGGTGTCGGTACTGGTGGTTGTACTGGTGCAAGGCTTGGCAGAGGTGTTGATGGTGCTTGGCTGATGCAAGGCCTAGTAATGGTGGTGCTTGGTGGCTTATCACTAATGAACTTGGTACCACTCCTTCATTTAACAAGCGTTTGCAGCAACAATTGCAGCAAACCAGCATCCTATTACCAACAAACACTGCAGCAAACAATTACCAGCAAGCCATTACAGCAATCCAAACATCTCAAGCAAAATTAAGCAAATAAGAATTAAGAATACACAATTGAGAAAGAGAACTTGTAAATGCTCACAACCAATGAATTTCAATGTTCCATTTCCACCATAGATTGCAACAAACTTTTGTTCCATACAAAATAGGCTAATACAACTATAATTACAAATTACTCAATACAAGTAAATATTCCATTCATCTTCAATTATGGTAGACTGAGAAACTTCTTCTCATCACTCGCTTTACATTTGACCATAAAATAGGATATACAACAAAATAACAACACAATCAATGCTCCTTACCAAAAAAAAACAACACAATCAATGCTCGATAACACTTCCTTCCAATTTTCATCCTTAAAACTTTCTTTTTCAAATGGTTGGCCAAAAATGCTAAAGCATTCATTTCAACTTGCATTGAGTCCACATCCTTCAATTGATCCATTAATGTAGGTAGAGGTTGATGCCGTCCTTCAAGTAGCTCCAAGATCACCTTTGTCGCTCAACCGGAGAATTTCGCATCAACCCATTTAAAATATTTGTACTTCGAGTCTTCTCTATACTTGGCGCAACCATTAAATCTTCTTCCGAGATTCAACCAAGTCCAAAATGTTCTTATTGGACTCGGTAACCCACAAAAAACAGTAACATTCGGCCTCTTGTTCGCTTCGTTGAAATGAATTTGAGTCGCTGCCGAAACTGCTGCTCTCCATTTGCAAGATTGAGCTCGTAATTTTGGCGGCGAATTCTCTTTCAATTTGGGGATTTATGATTCTTATTTAGGGGAAAGAGTACTAAATGGCCTCATTTTAAAGATAGGATGCTAATTGAACCCTCCGGCAAGCCACGTCGGCCTAAGAAACTAATAAAAAAAGGCAACGTCAGATTTCCGATCAAACTGATTCGAGTTAGCACTGAAATGAGCGTTTTTCAAAAAAATTGACATTAAAGTGATCCAAAAGAAACATTTGGTACTAAAGTGAGTATCGTACACAAATTTTGACATTTGTACTATTCTTCTCCCCTGAATCAAATTACCGAATACTTTAAATGAAGAGGTTATCTAGCAGGATTAGAAAATGCATCTCCCTCCCGAATACTTTAAATGAAGAGGTTATCTAGCAGGATTAGAAAATGCATCTCCCTCCCTCCCTCCCTCCCTCCCTCAAGCTGGCATCGTCCGATCAGGATGCGAAAGGAAAGTTTGTAAGCTGGGGAACAGCACAGCTGGCTACACTCTCGTATCCCTCGCTGCTTTTGTAGACAAGCAAATGATATGAAGCTGACTTAGAAACAGAGAGGCCGTGATAGCCCAAATTCAGGAGATTTGGCACGAATGAACCACGTCTTATTATGTTGTCATCGTGACAAAGATTTCTGCTTGATGTACATTGAGACATTTCATTAATACTAACACAACCCCTGATTGCGGGACAACTAAGAGCAAAGGAGATTGAGTAATGTATATTCTTATTAACCACTTCTGAAAGGTAGAGCCAATCTAACCAAAAGAAATTTAAGCGGCTTATCTCAATCAAATTCTAAATTCCTCAACGCAATATCAGGCCACAGCAGCTTCGAATAACTACGATGAAGAGGTGACTACCGGCTGGTCATCTTCATCCGTACCAAAATATCGGTCTCCAAACTCGCCGATGCCAGGTATAACGCGATAATCTTTATTTAAACCAACTTCAATCTCAGAAGTCACAATCTTTATTCTTGGAAAGGTTCTGCACACTTCATGCACACCCTGAGGCGCCTAATGGAATGCAAGCAACAAAGAAGTCAGTCCATTCTTCATTAGGAAGGATCCATAAGACAATTAAATAATTATGGTGGAGCTTATGATATCAGAATTTACTTTTTCCACTTACAGATATGAGGTTAAGAAATATGATGTTGGACTCTGGTACACCCTTCCTTATGAGTAAATAAATTGCTTGAACAGCTGAATTGCCTGGGTAAAGAACATACAAACGACAATAATGGAGTGATCCCGGCCAATTCTCAGAAGAACCGATAGAGAAACCAGAGACTGTCTAAAACTATAGATAAATTATGTGTTACTATAATCAGATAGAGAAGAAAAGAGGAGCCTAATGAGCTGTTCAATGAAGTGTATTCAGAAGCAAAAAAGAATGTTAAAGCTTAAGGAGGACCCCCCAAAAACCTGCAACTATTTATCCACCCATACCTCATCAGATAAAGAATCTAAAACATAGAGACCACTTGTCGCGAGTCAATATTTCAAGGCAGACCAATGTTTCTTAAGTATATATTATATTCTAGTGAACATTTAATTGCACAAGCGACAACCAAAAATCACATCAGCTTCACCAGACTCTGATTCCTTTTTTTTGGTCAGACATCAATACTATCATTCAGCTAAACGGGACAAACCTGTTCCAAGAATAGGATCCAGCAGCAAAACATGCCTCTCAGCTATGTCTTTGGGCAATTTCTCATAAATTAGCTGCCGAGATCAGCAGAAATAAAGGGTCAGGAAAAATTGGCAGAGATATGCACAAAACTTCATGCTCTAGTGTGTGTGCACGAGAGACAGAGAGAGAGAGAGAAACATACATGTTGGCCATTGTCCCCTTCCCTGTGAATAAGAATTTTCCCTATTTTTATACCTTTACAACATGCTCGCAGAGCATTCTCCATACTCTCCCCACTGGCATCAATCAAAAGATTGATTAGTCCATCACAATGCCATCATGGACAGAAAGAAAATCCGACAACAGTTCATAAATCAACAAGTAAATGGAAACTAATCCCAACCATCTCTCAAATCCATTAAACTTTTATCAGTGAATCAGTGAAAAATGGAAAGACCTAATCAAGGCTCGCGAGTTCCATAAGTTTCTTATCCAAAATCCAGTTATGAATCACTCATGCTGTCATCACATCAGTAGCCAAAATCCCTCCATGTTACAAGTTGAAAATAGAGGCAATGTAAGACCAGAAGTCGTAAGAAATGTCCATGGTATCTATTCCACCATCAACAACTCATTTGGGACATTAAATATGTCATCTAAAACTTAAAGTATCTTATAGTGAGTGCTTACAGATCTGGGACATGAGAAGTACCTCCGAATAACAGAAACACCACATAATCTCTTACAGAAATCCACACCGGTATATACAGACCCTGTAGTCACAGAAAGAAATTGAAAAAGGAAAAGTACCAAAGTCATTCACATCAGAAAGTTTGAGCAGAAAATTTCCCACGATTGAAAGATGAGATAATCCACTTATAAATTATGTCACTGAGTTTGTTAAAATATGTCTCGAGTTTAAGCCCGAAGTGAAAATCTAAATATTCCGAATTAATATTTTGCGGACATCCGAAATCGAGCGAAAAGGAAATATCTGAAATTTACTTTCCTTTCGCACGTTGGAGTCTCTGTTCTCAAGCTAGAAATATTGGACTTTGACTGGGATCAACACATGTCAGACAAAGAAGGAAATAAAATTTCTTCTGGAGTCAGCTAAGGCAACGAAATAGGAAAGTTCGGCTAGACTTGTTTCCTTATTCAAAATTCGGTGTTGACTTCTTTGACCGAGACAATTATCCACATCCCTTGGCGGTGACTTATATATATACTCGAGGGTGCATGCCGTAGAAAAAAGTGAAGAGAAGTCTTGAAGCGCCGCGGTTGACGTGAAGACGTTCGTGAGTGCTTGGCAGTGGGTTCGTGATTTTGTTCGTGAAATTACATCAAGAGTTCAAGTGTTTGTAGCGATTAAATCTTGTGATAAGATTTGTGTATAATTCCTTTGCGAGATTTTGAGAGATTATTTCGTGAGGAATTGTGGGCTAAACACTGCGTGAGTTATTGAGCGTAATTGGGATTTGAAAAACACTGAGAGTGTTTGAGTGACTCGAGTGTGATTGTAATCTCCGTTGTATCGCTTGATCTATAGTGAAATTCCGTGCTACTCTCCCCGTGGATGTAGGTCACTACGACCGAATCACGTAAATCTGGTGTCCGATTTATTTTCTTATTCTGTCAATTTTATTGTTCGATCGCTTGGCTTCCGCAACAGAGTTTGTGATTCCAGGTAACACATATGATGATTCTGGTCAAGAGATCTCTCCTGCCAACCCCATCCCTGTTGGGAAAGCTATTAAATAACCTACTAAAAGTTCATGAGACCATCATACTATAACTCACCAGTAGGTGTGACCACCTGCTTTTCAGTGAATGGCAGGTGCCCCAGACCGTGTTCAACCACCTGAGTTAGGAAAAGAACTGTCAATTATAAGGGAAAAGTTTTCACTTTCAGCAAATAATGCATAGAATTGTTTAAATCCAAAACAAAAGACCCACCAATCGAATTAATCGATCAGCATAGAAGATGAAGTCATGCTTTGTTATCTGAGAATCACGTATTAGAGTATGCATACCCCGAATCTGCAAAGGACGTAAGTATTGATTGAATAAACTTTAGCAATTGGAAGCAGTATAATATTCCACTTATGCATATTCATTTAGAGCTTGGGTATATACAATATAGACGAGAACTGAAAGTAGTTTACCAGATACTAGGAAAGAAAGCTGTACCTTACCTGAAAAGTCGATTGAATGACGTACAAGTTTGGATATATTTTACATAAATTGTGCTGGCCAAGCTTTGTCCTGATATGTTGAACTATTAGATCAATGGCCACGTGATTGTCTCCACCACGGGGAATAATGATATCGGCATACTTCTTCGTTGGAAGGATAAAATCATCAAAAGCAGGCTTCACAAATTTTGAGTACTGCACCAAAACTAGGTAGACTAAAAACTTTGGGCTAATAGGTAAACAACAGAAAAATCAGATGCAACCTGTTAACATGAAGAAACGCCAATTTAGATGCTAAAGATGATGACACATGGAACACAGTAAGACAAAACCTAAGACTGGCCGAATGTTAACATTAGAGCACTCGTACATTAATTGTCTCTTTTCTATTGTAACATGCATAACATTTTCTTTTCTAGCACAGAAAAAAAAAAGCTCTATGCAATTCTTTCATTCCCAAAAGGAAGAGCAAAAAGATTAATCTCGTGAACATTAAATTAGCATTATCGTGCAACCAATCACTACTAGCAGGCTAAAGTTCCAAATATTGGAACAAGTTTGAGCTCGAAAATTGGTACCCAGTCTTAACTAAACAAACTTAATGCAGTGAAGCAAAAGAAACAAAAGAAGATGCTGACTTGATCAAGTACAGAACCAATTTCCCGTCCCTTTTCAACAGTATCACGCCGTATCCTCCTTGCAAGACGTACATCAGCATCTGCACTAAACATATACTGATTTCTAGTAAGCAGGCTAGTATTATAAACAAGATCAAAGGAAAGTTCACATGAGGGGAACAATAGATAATTTACTCAAAGAAGGGACAACACCAGAAAAAACTATACAAAATTGTCAGTGAACAGCATAACTATGTATGAGTAGAATAAGATAAAAAAGTGTATGTTGCATAGGAATTGGAATGTTTATGAGTAACAATTCAAGGTGAAAATACAAAATGCATTTGACAATATTTTTGTTGCAGCTTGCCCAAAGGAAGGACAGCAAACTATCAAATTTTATCACCCTTCAGCAGAAGACATCATCCTCATCATGGCTAGCCAATAGGAAGGGCTAACCAATGTCTAAACCTTATCTTAATCAAGTTCTTTTATATGCATCACCAATGCTCGTTACTAGGGAGAGAAACGAATGAACTCACTAGGTTAAGCACTAGTAATCAGTAGTCGGTTGTTTGAGGTTAATAGTGAAACATACGATAGAGTAATCTCGGTTGTTCAAGCCAATTACTTCAGATGACAAAAGCAGTCATGGAAGTATTTAATCCATGATATGTATCACAGACTTTCAGTCACTCGTCCAATCAATTCACATACAATTTATATTTAAGCACCTGATCTGAAGTTTAAATTCATCCCACTTTTGGATGCTTTAACCATAAAACGTAAGACAACCATCCAGCCCGGCTAATGTGCCCGAAACTACCCTAATTGAAGCTCCTTTGCAGCTAGGCATTGTGCAAGGTCCATGGGGCAGATCTTTCAGCCAGATACCCTAGTGAAGACTAAGAAATTTTGATTTCAAAGTAGAACAGATATCACACGGACATGGTTTCAACAATGTTCAAGTATGTAAAGAGTCCAATAATAATAGGATTATGGGGATATTTAATAATAAAAAGAATAAGGTGATGGTGAACCTGAATCAACAAATATCTTCATGTTCATGAGCTCACGGACACGAGGATCATGAAAAATCAGTATGCCTTCTAAGATTATAACATCTGAAGGATTCACCTGCATTTGATGTCTCAGTAGTGAATTCTTTTGAAAGTGGACTGCTCGAAAGAGCACATGTAGCAAAAATGATTTTTCTCAGCTTCGTATTTCACTACTGTACCTATGGGAACATATGTACAGACATAATGACAGAAGTTAATAAGCCCTCAAGAAGTAACGAAGCTTTGGTAAATTGTACATGGTTTGTGGCATTAGATAGTATTATACCCTTATAGATACCATCATTACTTCATCTTTTTGCATATTATATGGGAAAGATAAGTATTCTTTGAGTTAGAAGCTATTTTGACAAACGACATAAGCCTAATCAGGACAGGAGATGGACAACGATACAGATGGGTGGTGCTCCATAAGCAAATAAAGAGTACCCTTCTTGCTGGATAGACATTACTCGTGTGACTCATGAAGTCATAAATGGGTACATCTACAGCCTGACCATTCTTCAATTTGTCCATAGAACGGAGCAGTTGCTCAGTGTTGAATGCATCTGTTAAAAGTTTAACATTATGTTAAAAGAAGATCAATTCTTCTCTAGTGAAGAATATGCAAGAGGGAATTAGAGAGAATCAATGACATACTGAACTGACAAACTTAAAGCTAATTTTCCATCTCAGGAGAGTCTGCAATAATGTTAGCATGAGCAAATTAAAAGTTGTGAAACTAACCTACCACAAGTAGCTAGCTAAGTAGTAAAACCATTGGGAACTTAGTGTGAGGTCTTAGGTTTGGTTTGGCACGACTTTTTGGGACAAGGCCACAAGGCATGGGGCCTCCAGGTGTGGATGACCTGCCTTTGGATGAACTAGGCTGTTTAACTTAGTTTAATGTGAAAAAAATGGCAACGATATCACTAGCCAGCAATACCAAAAGCAAAGGAAATTTCTCAAACTCTCAATTACTGATACCTCAATTGTGCGTTTGCAATAACAAATAGGAATATTCGCCAGATTGTCTTTTAATAGAACTGACCAGCTTTACTCAATCAAAGTTGTTATCTATGTACTCTAGTATCAGTTTTTGTGTAACAATTGTGATTAACCAAGAATTAATAAGAAATCCGTAAGTAGGAAATAAGGATGACTGAAGAAAGACAAAAATGAGATGGTTTCAAATGAGTATATGGGTACAATCTCAAGTAAAAGCACAAAGTAAAAAAGTGATGAACAAAAAAAAAAGACAAAGGTAGAGACTGTGATGAGGGATCTAAACGTGACAGGTACTATGCTTATCCAAAGAGCCAAATGACAGAGAAGATTTGCCTAACCTAAAGAGCAAGACAATATAAAATGGCTTAGATCAACAAAACCTATATAAAGAATATAACGAAAACATTGCTCATTTGAAAGACTTCTCACTCAAAATAGGGAAATTTCCTCACCGGGATGGTCAAAGTTGTATTCATGAACTCGTGGAAGTTCCTCTTCGCTCAAATGATGATAGAATGAATCCTGCAATGCGGAGTATTCGTTTCAGCTTAAAATGCCAAAGGCATCGGATGCCATGTTCGAACAAAAAAACCTTACCACTTGATGACGACACCATCCATGTACAAGGAATATTACCTGATTAACAAGTACAACACGCTGATCATGGAGCTGCTGAATAATCATGTCACAAACTGTAGTCTTTCCAGATGCTGCTCCACCAGCAACACCTGCCGTAAAAGCATTGATAAAAAACATTCAGACAAAAGCAAACATATATCTAATTATAACATGCCAGAAGAATACCATCATCTGATTACAAGAAACTGAGTGTAAGGCCATTTACAGAAATTGAGCACAGAATTTCCAAAAGATACATGATCATGTTCTCACCGATGACAAACGGTTGCTTAGCCATGTTCTCAGTCACTGAGGTTGATGGTTGCTCCACTGCATCTCTAGGCTGCAAACCATCCATGTGAAAACCGGAGAAATGGGCACTTGATGAGGCCTCTATCATATCCACAACGGACTTAGAATCCATAAGCAAGGACCTCGATGAAGACTTCTACATAATTCATGAAGCAAGACAGTAAACAAGTATTATTGCTTAGTGGTAGTGCGAACTAAGCTCTCCTTGATAAAAAAAACAGTACGGTTCCAAATTTCCAATTCAATGAGTTTCCTAACAATGCAAGACCCATATGGTCATCATCTATGTCAAAACCACTCATGCACAGTCAACATCTCAGTTCCGTAAACCTAAGAAACCTGGTACTCAATTACACAGCACTCAAAGACAGTATCTTTTCCGGATACTTTGCTTTTATTTGAAAGAGAGAGAAAGAGCTTAGAATGCGTAGAACACTGTGCTTCCTCTTACGTATGCCATAAAAACATCAATGTCCAAATTACAGTTGATTCCTAAAGCCACTCGTCTTTAGATACCGAATCAGCCAAAACTGCCATATGCTTAAAAGCTTTCTTGGGTACGTGAAGCCGACATAACAAGCAACACCAGCCGGCACCTCAAATGAAACCGCGGAGGTCAATCAACAGCATGCCTTTGCCATTCGAATTCATCCGAAAACAACGTCGATACGCCATAGCTCGCGCACGCAGTACTCATTCCTAGGACACGATCAATCAAAGAGAAGGCTTTCAGTCTGAACTGATTTTGGAAAGCTCGACGGTCGCAGAGCCAACCACACAAACTCCAACCACCTTGGACCCCCCCCCCCCAAAAAAAAAGGCAAAAAAAAAAAAAAGAACTCCGACCACCTCAATCACCAGAAACACTTTCAGACAGGAAAACCTGAAAAAAAAAACGAAAAGAAAAAGGCGGACCCTTTGAGTGTACCTGGCGAGTTCGATTCAAAAAGAGAGAGATTTCTTTCGAAGCTCGCGAGCGGACGCAGCAAAACCCACACACGGTCGCGCGCAAGTTGGCGTCCTATTGCAATAGGGACAAAAGCGGAGTGACGGAAGCTTACTTTTGTTTCGTGTGGATAAGGAGGAGAAGGAGGAGGAGGAAAAGCAAAAGGCCCACGCCCCGTCGGGACTCGTCGCTATCAATCGTCCTCGAGCATCGAAGCTTTTGCTCTCTCTCTCTCTATTGAGTCATCTTCCTCCTTCCTACCAAAACGGTCGCTGTTTGGAGCGCGCCCGCGACTTTCTGCAACTGCAAGCATCGCTACAAGACGACGGCTCCATTATTGTCGGTTTAAGAATCAAAGAATCAAAGGCTAATACCGCGAAAAATCTCAAACTGATATATTTACGATAAATTTATTCTAAATTATTTTTTTATCATAAAAAATCTCACGTTGATATATCTGTGATAATTTTACCTCCGACCTAATTTTTTGGCCATCAAAAACCCAAAACTGATATACCTGTGACAAATTTACCTTTCGTTAGTTTCCGTTAAATTTTATTATCAAATTGCGAAGTTTAATGACACATGGTAATTGACATGTGTACCAGTTTTGGGTTTTACCCCTCTATTTATCACAAATTTATCAATTTGTGATTTTTTGTAATATTAATATAATTTAACAGACATTAACAGAGGATAAATTTGTCACAAATGTACCAGTTTGAGATTTTTAGTGGTCAAAAAATTAGTTCGGGGGTAAAATTATCACAGATTTACCAGTGTAAGGTTTTTGGTGGTCAAAGAAATAGTTCGGGGTAAAATTGTTACAAGTATACCAATTTTGGGTTTTTGGTGTTTAAAAAAATAGTTAAGGGTAAATTTGTCACAGGTATACTAGTTTGAGGTTTTTTGTAGTCAAAAAAATAATTCGGGATAAAATTATCGCAAGTGTATCGGATTAGAGTTTTTCATGGTATTAATCCAAGAATCAATAACTCGTCTTTTAAGCCAATAAATAAAAGGTCAAACATTGTCAACGGAGTATGTATAAAATTAAGATCTTGACTCACATTAAAACTATTTAGGGTTAATCGCTCAAAACCCCGTCAACTTTTGACGCCCTTGCACAATGACCCTTGCATCTTGAAACGTTACAAATTAATGATGCCCCCATTGCACAATAGCTCCGAACTTCGAAAAATTACATATTACCTCGAACTTTAGGTTTAGTTGCAGTTGTTAGTTTTTCTATCTGCATAGCCGTTAAGTATCACTAGAAATTAGGTTCTTGTTAAATTTTCTTAACTTATCGACCATGCATCATCTCTATTCCTTTTAACTTTACGTAAGGTGGGTTCTTTTTTATCAACAAAAATAACTAATTTTAGGAGTGAGCAACAAGTCCAGTTTAAATTAAGAATCGGAGGGTTTTACGTGGTTCCTGCAGAAACCGGTCCGATTTCCCATTTCAAAATTTTGAAATGATGATAAGCAATTCGGTTCTCAGTTTCTTGTGCCGTCCATTGGAACCAATTTAGAGGCAACCTTAAATTAAAATTGGGGCTTTCTCTCTCCCTCTTTTAGATCTCAAGCTTTTCCTCGCTGCTCAAAGAGGCCTCGCTCCCAATCACTCCAAGCCAGTCCCCTTCCCTTCCATGCTTCTCCATTCAAGTCTCAATCCTCTCTGTACTTGACAGGCGATCGCACAATTTTTCTTCAATTATCAAAATTCCAATCTCAATCACCCAAATTTGATATGATTTTTTCCGTAATTTCACAACTTGTAGATTCCGGAAGGGATGCGGGAGACTTAAGCGTCAATCAGAATCAAATATGTTGGTTTCTCGACTTCATCGTTCCTGTCGACTCTTGTTCTCCTCTTGTCCCTTGTCGATTATATGGATGACTTGTTGCATAAGTGTGATGAATTTCATTAATGTCCGCGAAATGTTTCTCTTAGCTTTTAGGAATGTTGGCAACTATGCTTAATTGTTGTTTTATTCAATGATTGGATTCCATCAATAATCACCCATAATTTTAGTTGCACATCCGCCTATATAATATAAAAATTTTATAAGCACAAGAAAAAAACACTCGGCCGATTTGGTTCCAAGGTCAATAGGGTCGGTTTCTGGTTCCACAAAGGGGGAACCAACCTCAACCGGATAGGTTTCAAGTTTTAGGGTCGGAAAACCGATTCACCCCTAAAAATTGAAGAGTCTATGTTGTCTTTAATGCTAGAGCAAGCGGGGCTAGGAAAAGAAAATCTTAGATTGAATAAAATGCACGTAAGTTGTATCCAGACTACAAATAATTTGGATTTATTAGATCCGTGTTATTCAACGATTTAGATGTTCTGCGTACGCTTATATCGAAACTACTCAATAATGTCTCTTAACCTCCACTCTCTAACCCCAAAATTTATTTATGATAAAAAAAATGTCATTTCGTTTGGAGCCCATTGAAAAGTATTTATTTGATATAAAAAGATGGAGGAAGTCTTTTTTCTCATCGGAGCCACCGCAAAGGTTAACCGGCGAGAACTATCGATGCTTTTATTAGAAGCTCAATTGTGCTTTCGGCCAAAAATATACGTACGATGATGGTGTGCTTCTCAATGAGGGCGTTCGTCGACCAATGTGATTAGGTAAGTGTGAGCCCAAGAACTAGTTTTTGTTTGTCTTTTTGCTCATTCAATTGGGTCGTCACTGTATGCTAAAGGGAATTTTGGGCCCAGCACTCTCGTAGAACTTCTTTTGGGGTTGTTTATTTAGGGGAAAATTTCGTGACGGGGGAAAATACTTGTCGGAAAATCATTTTTTGGGAAATTATTTTGCCATTTTCTAGTTATGGAATTCATTTTCCTGACTTTAAGTATGCATATTTCTACGGCGGTAAATTGTTTTCCGTCGATTAATCATTTTCAGTAAATCAAACCGCGCGAAAATTTAGAAAATCAATTCGTGAAAAATTCTTTCGCTCAAAACAAATGCAATCTATTGGGACTAGAATCTTTCTCTATTTATTTATTTTTGCTATGAATTTTTTGGTCGACGTGACTAGGAAAATTAAAAGCAGGAGAGTTATGTAACATCTAGCACCGGAAGAACCTAATTTTAAAGGGGACTTGCTTGTGGCCTTGGCATTCGTTACTCCACATCGAAGTGAATTTCTTATGGACGATGATACCCCCTCGAAAACCACGTCTTCAATAAAATTCCGTCACTAAGATTACGTAAAACTGTCACCCTCGCGAGCAAGCATGGAATGAAAATTGAATGGATGGTGTCGAGTAAGGGTAATGTCAAGAAACACATATTGATCGACAATTGTGTACATGGGAAAAAAAATTTCGAGGTACGATAGTGTACCCCGTAACATTTATTTTTTACAGCACTCGAAGGTATCGTAAAATAATTTATATATGGGCCTCGCAATAAATTCTTTTTTTTCCTTTTTTTATGCAACTACTCTTATCGTACTCACTTGATTTACGTAATGGACGACCCCAAAAAAAAACATATGTCCAAATTATGGTTTTTTGATTCGGGCCATGACAAGAGTAGTCAATAAAACATCTTCATCTTCATGCTGGGGCGTGGCGGTCAAAAGGCAGCATGCGTAAATCATTCCTCTTTTCCACGACATCATTTCTCTTTGTCAATATTGGGCGGCTATGTGTGCTTCTCGTCTTTTGGCCCGACGTGAATATATCTGTACTTTAATTATAGTAAATAATATGAACGATCTTCTTTGATGATAATGTCGATTTGACTAGATCAAACTCTATTTATTCTTGATACTAATGATATGTGAGAAAAGCATAAAAAAAGTCTCGAATATATTACATTGGTGTCAATTTAATCCAAAACCTTTTGACATAATGCCAATTTGATTATTCATACTAATTTTGGCTAGATATTGTTAACATGGACACTGACCGGTTATGTGACACTGTCAAGGCTAACATAGATAATTTTTAATAATTATTTCAATATTTTTTTTTCAAATTTTACTTAGTTTTCTGATTTTTTGCTTTTTCTCTTTCTTCTTCCTTTTACCAATGATTGGCTACGGGCGATGCCCGAGTGGGTTAGCCTCGCCTAGGCGAGGGTCACCGTTGCCCGCCACAAGCGAGGCCTGATCGGGCGAGGGCAAGCCCTAACTAAGGCTCCCCTCGTCAAGCGTTGCCCGGGTGAAGGTAACACTCGGTGAGGTTGCCTTGGCCTTGGTGAGGGTCAACCTCGCTATATTTGGCCTAGGTAAGTCGGGGCTTGCCCTCGCCTGGCCAAGTCATTTGTAACGGGCAAAGACGACCCTCACCCAAGCAAGACCAGCCTTCGCCGGCAAAAAGAAGAAAAAAGGAAAAAATATAAAATATAAAAATATATTAAAAATTGCCCGCGTCAACACTGGCGTCTATGTTAGCAATATTCGGCTAAAATTAGCTAGAATGACTGAATTAACATTAGGTCAAAAGATTCATGACTAAATTGACATAATTAAAATGTTTAAGACTAAATTGGCATAAATATAATTTATTTATGACTTTTCTAACACTTTTCCCAATAATGTACAGATTATAGCAAATGAAAAATATCGCAAAAAAGCTATTTTCTAGCAATTGCAAAGAGTAGCAATAGCACATTTGAAAATGAAAATTAGAGATCATAAGCTAAAATATGCTTAACTGAAACTATCGTAATATTTATAAAAAAAAAAGTAACTAGAAGACAGCACGCTTTTTTTTCTTTGTTGATTTAGGAAATAGATTGAAATTGAAAGATATTCTCAAACATGGGCTATGGTGTAATAATGAAAACTTACGAATAACTTTATCATGGAAAGACAATGGGACCAAATTGAATAACTTGAAAGTTCATGGACGATTGCATATTCCGCGATAGTTTGGGCACTCGTTATGTTCTTTGCTCGATAAAATGAAATGACCACATTCAGGGACAATTCAAGGACCGTATCAAACAAATTAAAAATTTAACAATGACATTGCAAGCGGGGTCAAGGTTTACGGATTATTGGTGCCGTTGTCCCTGGTTAGATTTTTTAACCGCAATTCGCGATGACATGCCACCGAAGGAATCCTTCCCCCACACACAACCTCTAACCTAATCCCAACAAAAAAAAAAAAATCAAAGGCAGTAAAGCAGCAACAGAAGGACCATTCCGTGGCTGCAAAAGAAAGAGAGAACCTTCTCTCTCTCCCTCCATCCCTCAATAAATTGTCCATCAAATGGGCAACAAATTGGAGGAGGACCCATGAAAAAGCTTCCCTCCGCAATCATTTGAATTCGGGGGATCCAACGTTCCACGATGGCCGCTTTGAACTTTGCCTCCTTTTTCCATTCAAAAGACCCCCCAACGTTCTCCACTTTTTAAAAAAAAAACTTCTATTTACTTTTTTTTATTCGGGGTGTGCCTTTATTCCATTCTGGTGACTAACAACAACCGAAGACAGCTGGAGGGTCCGCGAGGCATGATGATAGTCGCAGCACCCGGCGCATAATTAACCTTAATTGAGGAATCTCTATTAGCATTTCTCATGCCCTACCTACTTTCTTCTCCTCCATCCTTCTTCACCCTTAGCTTGTTTTGTTATCATATTGCCCATTTGAAAGGAAAATTATATGCTGCAAAAAAGTATGGATAAAAAATCGAAGGCTGCGAGATGACATCAAGCCTGCTAAAATGGTTTCAAAAGAGGTAAATTTACATACCTTAACGATGGTAAGAAATGAAACAGCCCCTTGACGAGGTATTTTATGCTCTTATCGAGTTAAAACCTTTTGAAATACTTTATAGAAAAGAGGAAAACGATACAAGACCCATCATCAATCTTATATTAAATGTGTGAAGTATGCTCAGAAAACTATCTATCCGCAACCAAGACGTACAATCCAGGGATCGACAAAGGGGAGGAACGGTGTTCTTATTTAAAATCGAGCGATTTGCAAAACAAGTATATGTGAGTATCGATATTAATTACATGATAGAATGGTTAGTTTTCTTAGGCGTTACAACTTGGTAAACTAATTCAAAAGTCCAGCGACGAGAGATCAATGCTACGTATGGAGGGTGATCAACTGATCATCATGAATCTCTATTAGTGTCGGCATCATAATGGTGGAATGGCATGCGATTGCGCATGATCAAGGGACCAAAACAAAAGTGGCATTACGAATAAAATATCATTGAGTCCGACACTTTCTCCAATCGCTCTTTTGGGGGGGGGGGGGGGGCGATCATCCCTTGGCCACATCTTGCCGTCCAGTCCGACGATCGGTGGGCCCCCGACCCAGGCCTTTGCCTCTTGACTCGTCGTCGGTCGCCACGTGGAGCCTATTTCCCTCGAGTCAAACGAAAGTCTCGCCTAATGCGACGGGGGATGATCCCACTTCCGTAGCTGTAGGAGTAGGAGCCGGTACAACTTCGGAACTGATTTTCTCGAGTCAAATTCAGGTTGTTCCTCCGTCCTAACAAGCGTGTATCGGTGCCAAATTAAAAAAAAGAGAAAAAAATTATCAAAAATTTCAAACTTTACCCTTCTGTAATACATTTACCCTGAATTTTTTTTTTGTGATATCAAAAATCTCAAACTTTACTTTTTGTGACACATTTACCTCAATGTATTTATTCCATGGGCATTTTCGTCTTTTTTGTTTTTTTTTCTTTTTTTTTTCCTTTCCAGCGAGGGGCCCTCGCCGGCGTCGGGCCATCGACAAGTCAAAAAGATTTCTAAATTGAATTTCTTTAATCAAACTTCGTCATTTTGTCATGATTTGAGGTTATAGACCACCACCCATGACAGACGCCATGGGCAAGATCCATCAAGCTCACGATAGAAAGTCAATAGGGGGCCAAATTTAGGATAAGGGTGAAAGTTGGTAATTTTTTATGAGACAAAAAAAAGTTTGGGTTAGAATTGTCACTTGACCTAAAGTTGGTGCTTTTTTAAGGTACAAGAAAAAGTTTGGATCAAAATTGTCACTCGACCTAAAGTTTGTGCTTTTTTTAGGAATTAGCCCCATGCATCGAATTTTATCCAAACTGTTCTCCTAAAAGATAAAAATAAGAATTCACAACACTCGACATTTGGTAATTGACTGGGTAGACGGTCACGCTTTACACTCGGTAATGAAAATGCTATCATCCATCGAATATCCAACATAATACAAAGGAACACACTTTAAATCAGTGGAAGAAGGCATAAAATTTACACACCCTATATTTTAGTTTCCATAGTGATGTACTTTAAATTGATAGTCTTTTTTTTATACAGAGATAAGTATATTGGAAGTCCTAAAATTTATTACGAAGATGCAATTAAGCCTTAATTTTTAAAAAGTGCAATTAAATTTTATTTTGAAAACTTTATGATTCAATTGCATTTTTATGATAAGTCTTGAAATTTCTAAGGCACTTATCCTTTTTGTATAATTATGCTTCGACTATTACTTTTTTTTTTTTGGTTAGCCACCTGTGACTTTTTTTTTACCCCCATCTGCGGTGGAGACAATAAAAAACCTCTTTTCGAAAAGGCTAACGTCTCACTTGAGAGTTCTCTCTCCTTTTTACTATTTTTGTTGAGAGCTCGGACCTCTCCGCCTCTCCCTCCCTCCCCCTCCCCTTTAACTCTTTTTTTTTTTTTTCTCTCACGCGGAGTTGCATTGAATGAAAGCCTTCCTATGTTCCTTTTGAATTCTAGTTCTCGAGAGCACGAGAAGCTCGCCTCCTCTCCGAAATCTCCGTTAGATCCGATCTGCCGAACTCGAACTCAAACTCCGGCGAGATTTCCAGCTCCAGCTCGAAGCTTCAGCTGCCATCCGGCGATCGTCCACTGCAGGTAAGAGAATGCGGGATCAGCTTCGGTTTTGTGCTTCCTTACACGTCTCGGGCTTCGCTGAACTGGACACTTCCGTTTGTCGAAGCGGAGTTTGAATTGGCGAGTGGTACGGCGGAAGGCCGACTCCGGCGTGATATCTTCTATCTCCGGTCTCCGCTTGCTAGTCAATGACGAGTTTTCTTGGAGTCTCATCTCCGATGCAAATAGCAGCGATTTTTTCTCTGTCGATATTTTCGAGAAGTTTAGCTGAACACGAGGAACTGTGATTAGTTGAAATCCGATCGACGATGACGACGGAAAACGCGATTCCGGCTCTGTTTTGCAGTTGATCACACCAAAGACGATCGATCGTTTTGAGCTGAAGCACTGCATTCCGGGGGGAAAGAGAGAGAGAGACAGATGCGGCAAGAGAGCAACGGCAACGCGGCTTTCAGCTCGCCTGGAAAGAGCTTGCGAGGATTGAAGTCTCTGGTCTCAAATGGCGATCATCAGGCATCGGCCGCGGAGGAGATAATCAACGACCACGAGCTTGCTCAGAGGAAAGCCGGAGAAGCAGGTGCATTCACTCCCCTCTTCTCCTAATTCCTGTTTTTTGCACTGCTATCTATGAGCAACTTACCTTGAGAAACTCAGTCGCATTGATCGTTAACGATCCGACTTGATCGGAGATGAGCTCGTTCAGCTCATCGAACTTCGTGAAAAATCATAATAAAATATAAAACTAATTTCAGGTAATTTTTTTTTGGGTCGAAAATTTCAGCTAATTTGGAACGCTGCGACTTTACTTCCGGAACATTTAACGATAATTATAAATAAATAAAATTAAAGGATGCCTCTGTCACATGATAGGATGCGCGGCACTCGCTCTTCTCTGCGTATAATCAATACTTCGAATATTAAAATATTTCTCATTAAGTACATTCAATAAATGACTCTCGTTATTTCTCATTTTTGAAAATTTCTGATAATGATATGATTTAAATAATATTAACAACGAGTGTTTTGAGTCTCTTGTCGCATAAAAGAAGACGGGAAGTTGTGACATTTTCCTCCTGCTGCACATAATCAATAGAACTATAGGATTTCTCAAAGATCATCAACTCTATACGTGTAGTTTTCCACGACATGTAATCACAATGGGACACGAGACATATTATTCCAAGGACCATTTTACTTTCCACTATTTATTATTTCCGTTCGCTTTTTCATGGGTGTGGTGTTGGTTGGCCTAAGGTAGCCACCGTAATAATTGTGTTCGATTAACAAAAAGTAAAAGGAGGGGGGAGGGCAAGAAAAAGAAAAGAAGGAGGGGGGGCACTTCGCGAGTCGTGATGATGGGCGTAGTCCGCGGGCCGATCCAAAGCTCCGCATTATGTTAAATCAAGATGGATCCACCTTAGATCTAACGAGGGACCCTACTTCAAAATGTGGTCCAACCGACGACATCAAATACCTTCCCTCCACCCAAAAAATATGAAAAGGGATCAAAGTTTGGTATTGCCTTGGAAGGTTTAGATGAGTTCTTTCCTCATGAATATTCGAAGGTGCAGCTTTAATTGCTCGGATTATGATAACTCTTTGACATTACTTAATGCCCCAGCTTCTTTTTTTTTTTTGGTCGAAGCCTTTGCCCCAGCTTTCATTAGGCTTTAATTCGTTTAATCGGAGAAACGTGAGCGATATTTCTGCAGCCACAATGGGCTTTTTTTTTTCCTTGGTCATTGTGAAAATGCTTCACGTGTCAAGTTTGGGAGGACGGTTGCAGAAGAATTTACAATGTCGTGAAATTAAAATGACAAATTTCAAGTTGATTATTGCTTGAAAGTATCATTACCCACAACTGCATTTCGATAAAGTAATTGCATCTTGCCATAAATTTTGATCGATTGTTTTAATTTTGAAGTATTTTTCAATTTAGTTGATGATAAATGATGTATATCAAGCATGAGATGTTTTCTAACCTAGTCGAGCTCCTCTTTACGCATACACGATACAAGAAGAGAAAGAATGACACCGAATCCGAACTAAAATGGACCGATTAAGCGTTCATAATATTATCCATCCCTTGATTTCAACAAATTGAAGCATGTCCTAAATGAATTTTTTAAAAATTTAACTCAAAAGCGAGCTCACTTTTGACTTTCCAAAATTCTTCTTACATTATCTATTACTTTTTAGAGGAATTATCTCCGTTTAGTTCTCCACTTTAATTTAATTTTCTCATAAAAAAACTTCTTCAAATGCTAGAATTGTAAAACCGTCAAAAACTAGAAGATTACCTTGCCTTTTTATATCTAATAAATACCCACTACCCAAAAAAGAAAAACTATTCAAATTTATTTTTAAAATGCAGGTGGGGCGCGTCGCACGTTCAGCTTGGTATGATTTATTAGAGTTTTGATCAAGAAAATTTTCCTGAAAAAAATCTTAGAACTGAAAAGTTCCGAGCATGACACGGTGGCTTACTTTCAGCTAATGTTCATCATGATTGGGAACAGAGATGATTTCGAGCTAAAATAATACAAAGAACCCCGTATTGGTCCACCAAACCAAACCCACCTTATGCCGCATTATTATGCTTTAAAAACCGGAGCATTTGCACTCTGTTAGCATAACATACCAAAAATTGCTCCAACTACAGATGGAATTTCTGAATTTGGTTCAAATAACAAAGCACTTCTCGTCACCAACCAAATCTGAGATGTTTGGTGAATTTTGGTGGCCCTGTGTGCGGATTACGAATCCAAATGGTTAATGCAATCTTGACAGATACAAGCAAATGAACTGATCATAGAAGTGTGGGTGGAACTCAGAGCTGGCTGATGGTCAGTGTTTGGGTTGATTCACATTTACGCAATTGAATAACATGCTTAACGCGCTCGATAATTCTTGGCTCAACACTCGAATTGATTCAACTAGTTCGCTGACTTGATTTGATTTCTCAAGGTCAAACTCTAATTGAGTAAGTTTTCAATAGCTCAACTTGGTCCAGCTTGATTTGCAAGTAAGTTTTAATCGAAGCTCAAACTTGAATTATTAAAATAGAATATAATTAGAAGTTAATGTCTTTGTATGTATTTACAATACTTATAAATGTATAGATATAATTAAAAAAGTCAAAAACTCAACTACTCGATTAAGTTCACGAGCTACTTAAGTCAAGTATTTTCAAGTTGGAGTTTGACATGATGACTTGACTCAAACTGGAGAAGAATCGAGCCGAACCAAGTAATCTGCCTATCGAGCTTGAGTAGCTTATGTTGACTCATTTAGTCATTACTTCACTAGTCATTGCAACAGCAATTAGGATCTCTCAGATGACTATTCTGATTAAAGTGAATACGATCTTGATTGCCAATCTGATATATTTAAGACTACCTCCCTGACTGAACTCAAGCTTTTATCTCAGAGGCTCAGCCGATCTATTGTCTGATTCGTCACCCCTCCGTTGAACTTTCATCAATGCACTAATACAATACATGTCATCATTTTTTAATGTGTGGTTGGGTTAATGAATAGATGCAATTGTCTGTGTGGATTAGGCGCATTGAACTGGTTCATTTCCAAACAATCAAGTGCCGATGCAACATTATTATGCCATGTTTGTCAAATGACAGACTTTTTGATCCGACGCTAGCATTCATCATTTTCTAATGGACCCAATGCTCCCCTGGATACTGAAAGTGAATCTTGCTACCCAATTACTTAGCTCTTTCAACAACTCGAGCGTAGCTTCTCAACTTTGCTAATGTTCATAACTGTCCGGATATCTTAATGACTATGTGGGCTTCGGTTCAGCTTCACGGAGGTATCAAGCAGCAGAATGGTTGCGTCAGATGGATCATGGTGCATCAGAGACACTGCCCAAAGAACCCTCTGAAGAGGAGTTCTGTCTTGCCCTCCGCAATGGACTCATACTCTGCAATGTCCTCAACAAAGTCAATCCCGGGGCCGTCCACAAGGTACCATTACAACAGGCTCATCAACCTTCAGTTTTTAGGCCTTAGTCTTAGTCTGGTACACGAAAGCAATGAGTGCTTCTTAATGTTTTGCCTGCTCATTGTAATCGAGTAGGTGGTGGAAAGTCCTATTTTAGCAGTTCAGGCAACAGAAGGAGCAGCACAGTCTGCAATACAATATTTCGAGAACATGAGGAATTTCTTGATGGCTGTCAAAGACATGCAGCTTTTAACTTTTGAAGCATCTGATTTGGAGAAGGTTCGTCGTTATTTGGATGTGTTATGTACTTCCTAATATTTCTAGTCATACTAAAGACTTGGAGTAGGACAGAGTTGGAAAGTGGTTTAACTTGGTCACTGTTCATTTTTACATAAATGCTTTTTATCTCCATAGAGGCAGAGTTATGCCAAATAAACAATTGAATCCCATGAGAGATGATTACTTTTGGCATTAAAGCATTAGGAAAGTTTAATCTGCATGAGTTCTATGAGAGTTTTATTTATGTGTTTTGTCAGGAATTAAGGCATCTTTTTGTGGGTTTCTGGTCTCTGTTATAAGATGACTCTGACTTTGCCTCCACAAATTATGACTAGAAATGATGAATTTCTCTTTGATCATTAAAAAAAATCAGCTCAAATTTCAAAAGGAAGCAGCTTTCTCATCCAAGACTTATATGACTTTAACACGAGCTGCACCTGTAGTTGTATTATCAGTCTTATTTGACAATTTATTTTTGAGGGAGTGGAATGTTCAAGAACTCTCTCCAGTTAAAACTCAGCTCATTATAATGGAGTGTCTTGCCAAGTAATTCCTATGGTATGTTTAGTTTGTCTCTTATATATTCTTTGCATTGCCTTTGTGGAATCTAAGAACTGCTAAATATTCAGGGAGGCTCATCGGGCAAAGTCGTAGACTGCATTCTTTGTTTGAAAGGATACTATGAGTGGAAACAGGCTGGTGGAATAGGGGTCTGGAGGTACGGGGGCACAGTGAGGATCACTTGCTTCCCAAAGAGTTCTCCGTCATCCTTGATCGGCAGTGAAAGTGCAGACGAGTCGATAGATGAGTCTGAATCATCACAATATGAGCAACTATTGGAGTTCCTCCATCTGTCTAATGTGGTCTCAGTGGAAGAATCCAGGATTGCCAATGTGTTGACTTTTCTTTTTGACCATTTTGGACTTGGACTTCTGCAGGCTTACTTGAAAGAGCTCGATGGGATGGATGACTTACCTTTGAATGCAATGGTAGGTAAGATCAATACCATTGTCTTGTACCATTGACAGTTAACTTTTGTTGTTTTGTCCATATTAATAATCACCAATGCATTTAGAAGACAAGTAATGGAAATGATCAGCAACAACATGAGGTGCTACCCAATTTGTATAAGCAAATAGGTGATCGCGCTGACAGCATTTGTGTTATGTTGCAAATTAGCATCCCTTCAAGGATAATATGCATACTGAAGTGCTTTGATCTTTGATCATAACTCTGACCTAACAGCATGATGAGAATGGTTGGTTCACACAATTTGCAAACACTCTACCAAGGAACATGAATCTAGTTTATCTCGAGTTCATTGCCCATCAAACTATTTCTTTAACTAACTATTCTGCATGTTAGTTCCCAATGCAAGAACATAAATCTTTATGTGGCTCATCTCTCGACGGAAAAGCAGGACAAATAGGATCTATAATGAAATCCCAATTTTCAATGAAAGTTTGGTCAAGTACTTTCACATCATAGGTTTTCCAATTCTTGGTTTGGCATCCCACTATATTTTTCCTTTTTACATGCTTTAGATCTCATACCTTATCTAAGTTGATCTATGGTCAGATTATGTGCTCAACTTATTTCAGTTAACTGAAACTGTGAACAGTAATCTGATAAAAAGAACAACATTGCAGGTAGTAGATGCTTTGCTCAGTAAGGTAGTTAAGGATTTTTCGGCCGTTCTCGTCTCTCAAGGCACTCAGGTAGCAGAGTATTACGGACTCATGATATCCATTTCCTCTTTAGAAAAATGTGTTTGTTTTACCATTTTATATCTTTCTGGTTTTTGAGTACATGAAATTTTCTTGAGATATTACTTAACTACAGCAAATCAGTCTAATATCCTCTGACACTTTCTACAGCTTGCACTACTTCTGAAAAAAATACTGAGAGGTGAACTTGGTTCCCAATCAAAATCTCAGTTTGTGGAATGGATTACACAGTATCTTCGACAAAGAACAAAGTTAGCAACAAGTGATATTTCAAAGTTCTGTAAATGTGGCGGAGAAGGCAAGATCACTCAACCCAGTATGAACCACTCTGCAAGTCATGTGGATCAGATCCATCAGCAACAGAAACAGCTTGAGGTATTCGAAAAATTTCCGCTTATCTTCATTATTTCTTCTGTATACATCCATAATTATGCAAAAGATACACTGTCCTCTAATAAAAATCTTTCTTCTAAGTTCTTCACAATTTTTCTGTTGTATGGCAAAACCAGCTCACCATTGGTTTGTGTTTGAGGTAGCAATAGCTCGTACTGGGATCTCCTAGTTGTTAGATAACCGTCCACCCAAAAGTATTAGGTGTTAGGAAACGGGCCAAATTATATAAACCCACTTTCCCACATTAAACTGGAACTTACATGTGGACTACCCACATCAGATAAACAACTGGAGGCAGGAACACTACTACAGGAACACAGTAATAAGGAGTGCCGGGATGCGACTCTTGTTCTTTATACTTCTGGTTACCCTGCTAGCTAAATTTTCTCCAGAGGTCACTATCTGTTTAATTTCAAAAACTGTTTTTGGTTTTCAAAAGAAAAGGAAAACAGTTCTAATTTTCTTACAATATGTTGATATGTGAAAATGAATATTTTTTTTTGAGTGTAAATGCACATGCTTATAATCCGTCAAGATTACAGGATGCCCGGTATTCAACTCCTCTGTGTTATAAGTTGTTATCCGGAAAGAGTTCCCATTGTTTACATTCGAGAAGTGTTTCCAGAATCTTGCCAAAGCATTATTTTGTCAGTTTCCTTTTCCAAGTGAAAATGTGAATTGAAAATTTGGAGAGTTTTAGGAAACAAATAGGGCCTGAACCTGTCAGGAAACGGGTCTATAGTACACGTGGGATATTTTTTAACATTAATCACGTTGCTTTCTTCTCCATGTATCTCCAAAGTTGTCTCATTATATGACATTGTCAGTGCTTTCTGGATGTTCAGCCTTTACTGAGAGCTTATGGAAGGAAGAAGAAAAGAGGGGAACATAAGGGGGACGACTAGTTAGGTTTCACTCTTCTAGATGTGCCTCTTATTGAGGTTTCTCTCTGCTAGATGTCTCACTTATGGAGAAAAAGGTTAAATCAGTATATTGCCTTTACTCTGTAGAACGACTAATAATTGATTGTGTCTTTAGCTTGATATCTCTAACAAAGCAAGTGGCATCCATAATCCTCTAATATGCAAGTAGATCAATTTACTTTGTTTTCCTTCTTATGATTTTCCCTTTTTCTTGGTGTGCATCACCAAGTACTATACCAGGTATATTGAAACCAACATTGTTCCAACCAACAGCTGGCTTGTTTTTTCAATCCTGCCTGCTTCATTTCTTATAATTTCCCATTGAATTGTCTGCCTTTTTGTAGGAGCTAAAATTCGTTTTCCAAGAGACAAAGCTAGAAGTGAAACAAATCCACTCAGATTGGGAGGAAGAACTTATACGGCTTTGTGAGAACCTGGACATGTTCTCTACCTTGAAAATTTTCTTTAGTTGGATCTTGTTAGAACCAGCAATCAATTTAGTAAGTTATACTTACTTATGAGACTCCCATTTCTCAGATAACCACATTAAAAGCCTTGAGGTAGCCTCTTCTTCATACCACAAGGTTTTGGAAGAAAACCGCTTGCTTTACAATCAAGTCCAAGATCTTAAAGGTGTCACAATCATCTCTCACCCTTCAACCTAGTTTCATGCATCTTATGAGAGAAATAGTTCCTCATGAGACTTTATTGATTGCAGGAACCATAAGAGTTTATTGTCGTGTAAGACCTTTCTTACCAAGCCAATCAAACAGACAGTCTACAGTAGACTACATCGGCGAAACTGGAAATATAATGATTGTGAACCCATTCAAGCAAGGAAAAGATTCCAGAAGAGTTTTCACTTTTAACAAAGTGTTTGATACCGATGTTACCCAAGGTACACTTTTTTTCCTGGAATAGGTTGATGCATATCTGTTGTTTACGGTTGCACTACTTGATGAAGTACAAGCTCATTCTTTCATTTTATTTGATTGCATCACATATTTCAATCTTAAAGCACAAGTCTGCTTTGGCTAAAAGAATAGAGATCTTCCATTGCCAATTCCCTAGTTAGTTAAAGAAAAAGAACATTCTAGACAATATCTTGAATGAAGGAGTGAATGAAAATAAAAACAAAGTATGGAAGTCAAATATGTGGAGGCCATATAGAGAGCTCAAAATGAACTCTGAGTCATAGCCCCTACTCGGGCTTCTTCATAGAAAGCATTATGATGGTGTTTTCATCATTCCCCTTTTACTTGCAGAGCAAATATACATTGACACTCGACCACTGATCAGATCGATCCTAGATGGTTTCAACGTCTGCATCTTTGCATATGGGCAGACAGGCTCTGGGAAAACATATACAATGGTAATTATAGGTGCTAGACTCATTATTGTTTTAGTATTTGGAACTGCTTAAAACAATTAAATAATCTGTTCCATATGGGACTTCATATTTGTCATTCAGAAATTTATGAAACGATCATGAGGGCATTTGTCAGGAGCTTCACTTACTGTACACTTTGCTATACAGAGTGGCCCAGATTTGACTTCTGAGGACACATGGGGTGTAAATTATCGAGCATTAAGGGACTTATTCCAATTATCTAAGGCAAGGCTCGATGTCATAAAGTATGATGTAGCGGTTCAGATGATTGAAATCTACAATGAACAAGTGAGAGATCTGCTAGTTAGTGACGGCTCAACTAGAAGATATCCTTTTAATATTTTCTTTCTCCATATTGTTGGCAGCATGTTAAACCTCATCAGATTTGTAACCTTCTTTCTTATACAGGAATTGATTTTACTTGTTGTGGGATTTCTTTTGTACTGCCTTAACTGCTTGCACATTAGATATACGAAACAGCCCGCAACTGAATGGTCTCAATGTGCCGGATGCAAGTTTGGTTCCTGTCACATGTACCCAGGACGTCCTTGATTTGATGAGGGTAGGCCAGAAGAATCGAGCTGTTGGTGCTACTGCTTTAAATGAGAGAAGTAGCCGCTCTCACAGGTACTGATATAACAACCTGATCACATGTTTAAAGCAATAAGTACTTCAGATGATGACTCCAAGTGCTCACTCTTCTGCTGGCCATCCTTTGGCAGTGTATTGACCGTCCATGTCCAGGGAAAAGAGTTAGTTTCTGGATCCATTCTTAGAGGTTGCCTTCATTTAGTGGATTTAGCCGGAAGTGAGAGAGTTGACAAGTCGGAGGCAGTTGGTGAGAGACTGAAGGAAGCCCAACACATAAATAGATCGCTATCTGCACTTGGAGATGTCATCTCTGCTCTAGCACAGAAAAGTACGCACATTCCTTACAGGAATAGCAAGCTTACGCAAGTACTGCAAGATTCTTTAGGTAATACATTAGTAACAAGAATTGATTTATTTGATTGCATTGTTATCCAGGCACCTGGCCGGACATGCAGACATTTGAAAAGCCTCTCATTTTATTTTTCAGTATGTCAGATTGAAAATGATAGAAAAACAGAACAGAACAAGTTAATTCCCCAACCAAAAAAATAATTATGACTGAATGTTTTGGTTATAAAGATCACAGAGGAGGACACTCCCAATTATTACTGTCCTTTCCTCTCGCCTTTTTGACAAATAGACTTGCTTTTGTTTCCTCTGACAGTGATACCCCCAATTTTTTTTTTGGTTGAAGACGGCAATCCGTTTACTTTGTTGTAATATTTGCATTATTTGACCAGGTGGGCAAGCGAAGACATTAATGTTTGTTCATATAAATCCTGAGCTCAATGCTCTAGGCGAGACGATTAGTACTCTCAAATTCGCTGAGAGGGTTGCCTCCATAGAACTGGGTGCTGCTCGATCTAATAAAGAAACTGGTGAAATAAGAGAACTGAAAGACGAGGTTTGTGATGATCTGTATCAGACAATTTTTTTTATCTACATTGGTTTCTACAAGACACAAATTAATGTTATGAGTGTTTACTATACAGGTTTCAAATCTTAAACTGACATTGGAAAGAAAAGAAGCAGAACTCCAACAATTCAAAGCAGGAAGCTCTCGGACCACCATAGAGTCTCAGAAAACAAGAGCTGTTTCCCCTTTCCGAATGCCCAGATGTGGTTCCGGTGTGAAGCCTGAGATTTCTCACAAGTCCAATGATGATGCTAGAATCCCTGAGGTATAGTATGTTGTTGATGAATGTCCAAATACATGGCCTTCTTTTTACGCACTAAAAGCGATAGAAAACTTGAAATTTTTTTTAGCATTGTGATGCATGGAATTGGAGGGACGCTTTAACTCTGTCTCATGATGATGTATAATTGTCAGGCTAGAAGTTGCTCTTCTGGTAAGCAGAGGAGGACGAGGTTGCCACCCGGCTTCCTGGAAAAGGATATCATACCTAAGCCAATATTTATAGCTGAGGACAAATTGGGTAACTCAGTGAAGCCGAGATCACCATCCCCTCCTGTAAGGAGATCGGTATCCACTGATAGGGGAGCAGTAATGAGGACCAAAATGAAGTCTGATACCGTAGACAACCAACCAATTGCAAGAGTACCTTTTCCAGCAAGAGTACCCGTCAGTAGATCTATGGTGGCGACATCAATATACCCATCAACAGATAACAACTCGACAAACAACATGAACTTACAGGAACCTACAAAGAAGGAAAATGTCTTCGACACATATTGCAGCTTCCAGAAGGTGAGCACCAGAAAAGTGCATCCAGAACATGAAGAAGACCATTTTAAGCTGGCTCTGAATGTAAGACAAGGTAGTATTAGGAAAAGCAAGTTTGAGACGAAGGCCAAGGCCAAGCATCAACCTCCGGCTAGAATTGAAAAGTATGAAGCAGCAGTGACATTGCTTCCCAGCATAAACGGGGGTGAGAAGGTAGAAGAGGGCCGAAAGAGCGATTTTTCTGAGCCAGAGAATGAGCATTTGCTTATGGGATCCCTAATGAATGGTGGTTTGAGAATTAAAAAGCATGAACCAAGCTTGAAGAGCTCTCATATTACTGAAGAGAGGTAAGATAAGATGCATTTACTCGAGCATGAAACATGCAGAGAAAAAATCTGGCGACGTTTTTGAGCCTATTCAATTTCGATCTCTTATCACTCCGTTCACAATATCTATGATTTGTAATCCTCTACAGGGTACATGTACTGGATATGGAAAGCTTGCTGCCAAGGAAACTGGAGAGTAAGCCTCAAAACGGTACTGTTCGCCATCCTAAGGAAGGTGTTAGTTCATCCATTCCTGAGTTTAGAAGGAGCAGGTCCACACCTCGCGGGAAATTTTTTAATATATCTTGAGATTTCATGGTACAGAGAGTGATTCTTTTCTTTTTTTACCTTTTTATCTCTGTACAGTGACTATAAGTATTTGAGTTCCACTTCGTTGTGAATTGTGAATGTGTGCGACTTTCGAGGGTGTCATGGAATGTTTACCTAAACCTTACACGCAGTATTTATATATGGAAATTTTTTTCCTTGTTTATGAGTAATTCTGCATAATGTTTCACGTACTTCATGCTCAGTATAATTTAGTTTCCGTGGATGATTCATCGTTAATAACTTCAAACATCTTTCAAGAGTCACTGTGCTTCATGTGCCCAACCCTCGCCTGATATGAATCGCTAACATTATTTGCAGTATCAAAGGCGTAACTGCTGAGCAAGGACCAGCTTTGAACTCGTTTCCCTGAATATCCGTCTTATTAGTTTTGCATGCCAACGAGGGTATCGGTCGGCCTTCACTTATATAGGGTGTAGTCGTGCCGGTGAATATCAGGCTTGGAGAAGAACTCTAATTCGCTCTTTACCACTGTCCAGAGATAGATAACCTGCGTTCGGGAGGATTACTGAGGTGTTAGTTTGTCGAACAGATTCGGAGAAAGCTACAGCAGTGGCATCAGAAGATCTTGACTCTAGCACGAAGGGCAATTTAGGTTCAGACCCTTAAAATTAGTGGTTCCAAATTCACAATGTAATCGTAATCAGGCCAGACATATAAAATGAAGGGTTTGTCCAACTTTGATGGCGTTTGTTACCCTCAAATTTGGGATGATCAGAATCTTCAAGCTCTTTCGGACAGCAAATGATGTCTCATTGGAACATCAAAAGGCCCTGCCGACGGCAAATATGTCCTGCATGTCCACATATTGATAAAGTGGCCCTACCCTAATAGCAGGCGCATTCCGGATTCAGAACATGTAGGATTTGGAAAAGGAGGAAACAGAAGAACAGAGCAAGAAAAATTGAGGATAGGGTTCAATGGCATGGGCTTTCAGAGTTAGGATGTGTGGGAGACAACGAGGGGTCACTCTAGGAATCCACTGGGACGTTCGTTTGGTCCAAATTGCAATCAAGAGGGTGGGCAAATTGGTTTTCCAAGTATGTATAAATTGATTTTTGCAGGACCAGTTCCTTTTCATGAATTTGCTTCTACATGCCACTGAACTCGAAATGTGTGGTACGGAAATTAGAGAGCTCAGGGCAAGAAAAATTGAAAATGAGAATTATAGAAGTTCTACTTTAGTGCGTCTACTCCTCTCTTCCAGTTCTAGCAGCAAAATTAGACCGAAATCCACTAGTTGAGTCAAGAACGTCATAAGTGTAGAAACTTACGTCACGTTGACTCGACTCCTTTCACGGCTACCCCCACTGTAAGCTAAGTAACAAGTAGACCCTATAATAGTCGTTCTCACACCTTGTACATGCAACACAATACAGACTCGCTCTGTACAAAATTATGAACCGCACCTCTAAGCGTTTACAAAGAATTCTATGTACACTTTATCCCTTGTCTGGACAACCTTCACTCTAAGTACAACAACTTCTCTCGCGGGTCTACAAATGCCACTCTTACTAACTCTTAGGATCAGCACTCAATTGTTTATAATTTAGGGGGGAATAGATACCTCTCAAGAACGCTCAGTATGCTTCGATTTCTCTTATTTTAAGCACTAATGATTCTACATACTTCCGCTCGTTGTTTGGTCTTCTTATAGGCCTCCAAAGTCAAACGTCAAATTCAAACGTTAAGCTTGGATCCACTTGCTATTATGTCCTTTTGTCTACTGGTTAAAAATCTCGCGAAGATCCCACCGAAATCAATGTAGAACTTCACTCAATCTGGCCAGTTAGACAATCTTCTATATATGGTAGCTTTTGAGCACATTGTTCATCAATCTTCAGACGAGATTAGTCTGTGACTTTTTGCTGCAACACACTTGAATATCTATATTATACAAACATGAGCTAGGTCATATGGTTTGACCCAACGGTTACGAAATCTATTAATGGAACGTCCTTCTGATACTTGTACTACTTGCTACTATAGTTTATTTTAACATTATCCGGCTGTTAATTATCCCTTCACAAGAAGGCTCTGATTCTTTTTAAATCAACGGTAATGAGATATAACTTTACACTAAATCATATATACTAAGAATTCAATTAATCTTTGTTATCATCAAAATCAATTGTGGTTGTTTCCCAATAGCCGCCTTTGGATCGTTGAACCCTGCTTCAGTCCCACTCAAACAAGCACAACACTAGTGGTATTACAAAGAGAAGATGATCATTTTGTCATTGTAGTTCGTTATGATGCATGGACACCAGCTATTTTCGACAAAAATCACAGTTTGATGCTTTCTTGGACTTAGTCTAAGCAGTCCTCGCTCGCTTTGCTTTGAACCAAGTTTCAATTGCGACTTGATCGAGTTTAAATCGAATAAATCTTCCTTGGAACTTTGGTTAGGAAAAACCCGAGTTCAGATAAGCCAAGGCCAATGGATTTTTCTTCAGGCAAATAGGCTTCCAAATCCAGTAGGATGGTCCCTGTGGTGTGAGAACTGGGGCATAAGAGTTGTGTTGCTGATCTAATGAGTTCAAATGGGCTTGTTCTTAGGAGTGCTTTTCTCTGCTGGAAAGTCTCTATCAGACAGCACATGGACACGTGAGCTGAGAAGCCTGGGACCATGTGAAACAAGCGAGCCTGGAAAGTTTGCCCACGCCCACAGGAGAGAGAGAGAGAGAGAGAGAGAGAGAGAGAGAGAGAGAGTCATTATTCTCTTTCAGTACATTCTAAATTACATGATTCCAAAAGTTGCTGTCAGAACATGGTTTCAGATTCTGCATTCTCTGCAGTGACTCATCTCCAGGAAAACACGGAAAATGAGAAGAATTTACTTCTCTGGAGATAATTTACTCTACTTCTGCATTGTTTGTTAGAATAATCACGAATTCCAATACTGCACAACCCCAAACTTCTGCTACAAATTGTGGCTTGAATTTTTTTTTCCCTTGACCGCATTAAATGCTATTGATGATGATGGACAAACTGTTTAACTCAAAGCAACCAAAAGAATGGACATATATAACAGTTAACTATTTTAACTGGAAATTAGAAACAAATCAGACTACAACTCTTTTGCACTATCCTTGTTTCACCTGGTGATTTTCCTAGAGAGATATTCACAAGCATGAAAACCCAATGCCTTTTACTAGGCTTGATGGTTAAATATCACTGGATGGAATAGTCATCAGAGAAAGGCTTGATGGTTAAATATCACTAAATGGAATACTCATCAGAGAAAGCAAATGAGCAGTTGGATGATCCTTGGGACACTGCGTGCCTTGGCTGAGGTGGAGATGAATAGATGGCTGGCAAACCTTTTGACATTTCGGACTCTGGCCTCGTCGGCTCCACGTGCCGGATTTCCTTTAGCATAGCGACAACATCCTTCATCATCGGGCGGTCATCCGCTCTAGAACTCACGCAGAGAAATGAGACGGCGAGTGTCTGCAGCATTTCGTGCATCGCCGGGTCAGCTCTCCCTCTAAGCTTCGAGTCGAGGACATCAACTGGGTCCCACTTGCTTGCTAGATGGTCATGGACCCACTGAACCAAGTGCGCACCCCCGGGCAGTGTTGGGTCTAGCGGGTGTCTCCCGGTTAAAACCTCCAGAAGAACCACTCCGAAGCTGTAGACGTCGCTCTTCTCTGTTATGCGCAGCATCGATGCATGTTCTGGGACCATGAGCATGAAAATTGATCAAAGAACTACGTAAAATTAAATCTTTTGAAACAAGAAAAGGTTAACTAAGCCAAGTGAATGACTAGTAGGAAATATTACCAGGAGCCATGTATCCATACGAACCAGCAAGCTGAGGCCTTTGACTTGGTTTCGACATCCCATCATCATCATCAGAATTCACAGTCCTGGCCAGACCAAAGTCAGCCAAGTATGGTTCAAACCTTGGACCCAGTAACACATTCATGGCCTTCACGTCGCCATGCAAAATTGCAGGAACACAGTCGTGATGCAAGTAGGCTAAGGCATGAGCCACACCCAGCACCACCTCATATCTAGCCTCCCATTCTGTTCCTCCCTTCCCAACGCCATGAAGCAGAGAGCTCAAGCTCCCATTGGGAAGGTAATCATAGAACAGGAGCTTCATATTCCTGTTCGAGCACCAACCGAGAAGCCTAACTATGTTCTTGTGCCGGATAGAACCCAGCGTCCGGATCTCCGAGCTGAAAGCTCCCGATTCTTCGGTTGACCACATTTTCTTGACAGCAAGCGTTTCCCCACTCGGGATCATGACCCGGTACACGACTCCGGAGCTTCCGGTACCGATTACATTGGCCGAAGTCAGATTCTTTGCAATGTCATCCACCGACAAATCGAGCTTCTGATACAAAGTCATTTCCCAGGTCTCTTCTTCCTTGAGACCCATGTTGGCCATATGGCCACGGACTAGAACATAGATCGCGAGTAGCATGAGTACTGCGCTAATGCTGACAAAGATCGATGTCACCAGCTTTGCAGCCGATCTTGCTCGAGTTGCAGATTGATTGCCATCGGCTGGAGTCACGAGGTCCCCAGAAATGTAGAGGCCATGGTTACCGGCAAGGTTGTTCAAGGGGAGCTTTCTGAAGAACGGGGTGTTGGGCAATTCACCAGAGAAGTCGTTGAAGGAGACATTGAGGGAAACAAGGTTTTCAAGATTGCCCAGAATGTTGAGATTTCCTGTGAGCTTGTTGTGTGAGAGGTCAACGACCCCTAGCCTGGTGAGGCCAGTGAACTGGCGAGGGAGTTCACCAGAGAGTTGGTTGCAGCTAAGATTGAGAGATATTTCGAGCGATGAAATTTGGCCTAATTCCTTTGGAATGCTGCCGAAGAAGCCATTCCCTCCAATATCAAGCATCTGAAGCTTACTGCAAGATAAAATTTCCCCTGGAATTCTCCCAGAGAGTTGGTTCTTGCCCAAGTTGAGCTTCGTCAGTTCAGTGAGCAAACCAATGCTCTGATCAAGTTGGCCTGTAAGCTGGTTATCCGAGATGTCCAAGACTTGTAAGCTCTTGGGCAATGAGTCTGGCAGCGGCCCTGTGAGGCCATTTGCATGGAGGTCAATGAACTCGAGATTTCCACACCCGGATATTGCTGGAGGAATCTGTCCCACCAGCCTATTGTTGCTAAAATCAAGGAAATTCAAGCTATTTAGCTTCCCAATATCCGATGGAATAGTACCAGAGAGCCTATTATCATTCAACCTCAATCTGTACAGGGCCGTGCAGTTTCCTATATCAGGCGGTATAAAACCAGACAGATCGTTAGAAAGTAGAAGCAGCTTCGTGAGATTCCTCAGCCCGAATATCTCTTTCGGTATCTGCCCCGAAAGGCGATTGTAAGAAAGATCGAGCAGCTGGAGGCCATCACACTCAGCGAGACTCTCTGGGATTCTGCCGGTGAGATTATTCTGCCAGGCAAAGAAAAGGGTCAAGCTCTTTAAATCCCCGATTAGACTAGGAATTTCGCCGGTAATTCCATTGTTGTCCACTTCCAAATGAGTCAGAGCAGTGCAGTTTGTGATTTCGGGAGGTATGGCACCTGATAGCTGGTTAACACTCAGCTGAAACTCCCGAAGTTTCAAGAGATTCCCGAAACTCCTCGGAATGCTGCCAGTCAAGAGATTCTCCGAGAAGTCCACAACCGTGAGCTCGGTGCAGCTTCCAAGCTCATCAGGAATCGTACCCACCAAGCTGTTCTGCCACAGAAGTAGGCTCTGCAGCTTCTTGAGTTTTCCAATTTGCCTTGGAATTGAGCCAGAGATTGAATTCTGATACAAATATAGATTCTGCAACTCACTGCAGTTTCCTATATCCTCAGGGATGGGGCCTGATATCAGAGTCGTGTAAATAGCCAGTGTCTGAATCCTCTTGAGCATTCCTATTGATGAAGGAAGATTCCCAGAAATGCCGGTCTCCGCAAGGCCTAGCATCACCAAGTTGGTGCAGTTCCCAATCTCCCAAGGCAGCTCGCCCTTTAGGTTCTCGTTCCCTCCAGCTCGGAGAACTTGTAACTGGCTCAACGCTCCGACACTCCTCGGTATCTCACCGCTCAGCTGATTATCAAAGAGTGTCAGATACGTCAGGCTCGAGAGGTTCCCAATGTTGGCAGGAATATCGCCTTCTAGAAAATTTGAATTCAGCCATAAGCTCTCGAGTTTGCTAAGCCTGCATATCTCTGTTGGGATTGTGCCGGAAAGCAAGTTATCGCTGAGGTCGATCAAGCGGAGCTCCTGGTAGTCTCCAAATTCCTTAGGGATCGAGCCTGTGAGATTGGTTGAAGAAAGCACAAGGGTCTTCAGGGACTTGAGGGCCTGAAGGTTTGAAGGCAATGAGCCTTGCAAGTCCAATGACTTCAAGCTCACTTCGGTGACTTGGCCGTTCGAGTCGCAACGAATCCCGAACCACTGGCACGGAGTTGGGTCTGAAGGACTCCATGAGATTAAAGCTTCTGTGGAGGCACTGATGCTGTTTTTCCATGCTAGAAGAGCTTGGCCCTGTACATCAATGGAGGACACACAAGAGAAACATATTGAGTTTATTGATAGGAACAAGGTGAAGGAGAAGATGTTGGAAGAGAGAAGGAGATTCCTTAAGGTTGCAGGCATTGTTGAGGGAACAGAACAGGGGATAATCTGTTTTGGGATTGTAGAGGGTGGAACCACATGTTTTGTTTATAGCAAGAAAAGCAGATCCAGATCAAGAGCACCTTCTGTTTTTTCTTGGTTTTTTTATAAAAAAAATTATATTGGATAGTATTATTGAAAGTGGCATATTTGTGAATTAAGGGATGGTTGATGCAGATGGGTTTTTTTGTGGTTTTTTTTTTCTAATGCTGATTTTGTTGCTTCTTTTTTTGTATCTTTCTGCTGCCCAAGAAAAGTTTCTGAATCTGTTATATCCACATGATTTTGCTTAGTTTCTCACCATCTTTTGCAACATCATTTGCCTGTTTCAATTTGGTAATAACTGTCCCGATTAGCTGCTTAATCCCTTTTTCTGGTTACCTGTTTCAATCCTCTCATAAATAGAAGATCTTCGAACTTTTTTTTTGCCTTCGTTCCCAAGACTAAAATGTGGTTGGATTCACTGGTTGTGCTGATCAAGATGGGTCATCTGATATGTGTGGAACCCTCCCTTGATGGCAATGCATCAGTGATTTAAAGTAAACAAGATACAAACCCTTTTGGCATATTTCAATTCTTTTTCTTTTTTTTTTGGCTGAACCTAGCCCCATCAATGGTCTATCTATTGTGTATGGCTTCAGAAATCATGAGTTGGCCATGTGTTTGTTCCCAACCAGATTTTCACCAACTTTAATAGCAAAACTTTTCACTGTCAAATTCGAAATTTGATTGATGTTAAGGGATTGAAAGAAACGAAACAACATGGGTCATAGTCAAATTGCAGTTCACTTTATGAAAGGTCAACTGTGTTGTTTTTACTAAGATAACATCAAAGGTTTGAAAGTACTTGTATTCATGAAAGGAAATTTTGTTATAATTTTCAGAGATCTGGGTTCAACTTATGTACTCTTTCACCTTTCCTTTGGCAAAAGTTTTGGTTTTCTTAGAAAGTGTTGCACTGCATGTGGAATCTAATGGAGTAATGAACCGCACATGCAAGAAAAGAATAACTCTGTACTCCTAATTAATATGTATATAATTCATCTTTAATTAGCTGCAGATCTGGTGATGTTGTCGGCTGGCTTTCTGTACTTAAAGCAAAGTTAAAAAGGAAGCTGGGGAAGGTATACTGGCATTGAGTGGAAGAGACAGCATCACACCATATTGAAATTGTTAATTAATAATTCATACTTGTTTTTTGCTATCTTAACACATGACCTTCACAAAACAAGAACATAACTTACATATAAATGATAAGATCAGTCTCGTGCCAACGTAATTAGCATTGTAAGGTCACGGGCTCGATCTGACAATATTTTTAAACTCGCCCTCCGCGGCTTGTCCCCATTTTATGAGACGGGCTTCATGGATGCGTTTCTTATTTTAACGTACTGGTCTTCGTACGCTTTGCACTTCCAATTTCCCTTATATGTTTTTTCTTGTCCAATGAAAGGGAATACCCTTTTAAAGTTTAACATTCAAGTTATCCCGAAGTCCGGACGAGAACCAAAATGGAGCCTTTTAAGGCTATGCGCAGATCTCTGTTTTTCTTCTTTTTGTCTAATGGAAAGTAAGGAGAAATCATTTTGGCAGCAATGATACAGTGTGGAGAAAGTGATCAGTCATCCAATTTTGGCCATTTTTAGTAGTGCATGTCGTCATTCTCATTATACTCACGACATCTCGACTCAAGCAATAATGAAATAAATGATTTGCGCTAAATTTTCTGCTGATTATTGGGTATGTATACATCAATTCCGTTGCTTTCTGAAATCAATCTGCTTATCTGTAAGGAAATCGACGGGACTAAATTTCGACACCCGCTATTTTTTCACTGATTATGACAAACAAAAACATACAGTGATTATACGACTGTTTGGCCAGTTAGGTTTGATGGTTACTTGACAACGAATCCTCCTGCAAAATGCAAGCACTCCTATTCTATAACAGAATTTACAGGGAGAGTGACAGGAAACGAAGGGAAAAAAAGTAAATCAGAGAGAGAGAGAGAGAGTTCATAAACTAGAGCCATAAAAATGAAAGAACAAAAGAAGCGACAAGGACATCAGCTAAGTGCAGAAGAAAAAGATGTGAACTCCCTAATCATAACTCACCTTTTTAGGGGTTATTTTCTTTTGCCCTTTCCTCTGGTGAAAAGCAGCATTCTCTTCAAAATAAAGTCAATTTTTGTAAGGTATCAGGTTTGCATGGCCCATACAAAGCCATGCGGGGGTCATTATTTACTTACCTAAGCCTTCAAGCAGTTAATTTCAATGCCTTAGGATTAGCCTTACCTGTAAAAAAAAAATACCGGAATCCTAACAAACCGAAAAAGAGACTTGTTGTAATAGTATAAAAATATTGCAAGACTCAAGCTTAGTTCTATAAACCGAGTGATATGATCTTATGGGACGATAGAACTATTCGAACTTGACTCAACCATGCTTAGCTCTCATTGGTTAATTTAGACAATATTGACATGAAGCATAGATGGTCAAAGTATTAAACTGCATGACCTCTGTGGTTAGCTTTCTTTATCCTACAAATTTGCCCCAACGGCAACATTCCTGCAGTAAATTATTAAATCCATGCACTGTTTTCAATTTTTTTACACCCTAAAGTTTGAACATATATTTACTTCTTATGAAAGCAAGACACAAAATATACAAAACAACTGTTGGATGTCTTCTTCTTTGTCCCCTTCTTTAAGAAATATAATAGCTGAAGTGGTGAGAACATGCTCGATCATAAACAAAAAGCAAGACATAGAATAGCATTTTCTGCATCAGTTATTTTCCACATATTATTCGTCACAGCTACTACGGAGTTGAACAAAAGATAGGAAAGTGTGAACGGATCTAATCTCAAACCTCGTTTGGGTCTCTAGATCACAGATCTAATCACATGAATATGATCTGATCTGCATGATATTCAAAGCTTCAGAAAGAAAATGAGAGGTGTGGTTGGTAGATGATTGGATGAGAATCAGACCACTGTCCAGAAACATTTTTTTGAAAGGACTGGAAAATTGCGATAGAGAGTGCACATGACATGACATGACGTTGCTTTTGGTGCTCCGTGGTTTACTGTGTACGAAAATGAATCTGTACCCGAGAAAGACACTGTGGGTGTGCATCCAGAAGAGTACTCTGCTTCATTCTCAGACAAATTCACAATTTTGCCTACTCACAATTCACATTCCCATTATTGCCAGTGAGAGGTTATTGGATTGCCTTCTTTTGGGCAAGCTTTCATAATAAGCGTTCTCTTGTCTCGTCGTGAGAGAGAGAGAGAGAGAGAGAAGTGGAAGAAAATTCGCGAGACTTCCTTGTTCATTCACAGTACTCGCAAAGCTATGCGAGAGACACTACCCTTCCTGACGAGATGTGGATACTCCATTAAAACGTGCAAAAGGTAAAAGGGCTCATAAGTATGTACCCAAGATAAACAATCAATACCCTTTTGGACAAAATACTACAAGTTGGCACTCACGAGAGAGAGAGAGAGAGAGAGCACAGGGAGGGCTTCAGGACACCACACAGTAGAATGGTCCACCACACAACGCAGTACAGTAGCATCAACATCAATCTCGAGCTTCGGTTGGAGGTACTTGTGGCACACGTGCTATCACTACGAAAGTGGGACAAGCATAGATCATCACTAACCTAGCATCTTAATCCGATCCTTCACCCTCCAATAATGCACTCTGACACCATCCAGATCTGGACCGGATTAAACTAAGTCAGACTAAAATCCCATCAAGTTAGTGATGGAGGGAGGAGGGTCCACTCCGCGAAGGAGAATCGAGATAAGATTTCTGGAGGTGGGCCTTAACCCCGCGCGCATTTCAGCGCCGATGGGTGAAAGAAGCTGCCGGAGTTTGACCAGAAAGCGAAGGAATTGCGCTTTGCTCTTTGATCTGCAGAACCAAACACTGCCCAATACCCAAGAACAAAGATAGTATGTATGTGAAAAAAAAATGAGTGAAATGAGACTTTACTTTTCTGGTGGAGGATTTGCATTGAGCTAGGCTTGTGCACGTGAATTCGGCCTCCACTGTCTTATAATGAGCAGCGGCGGCGGCGACGTTATCATTGTCCGATCTCGTTTTGTCCAACTTGTACAAGTGATCATATGTGACCAAACTTGATTTGATGAAAACTAGGGCTTCTCGATTAGAGTATCCTATGTTGTCCGGTTCACTGCCTCGAGCAAACTTCTTAAATTTTCCAAATAACAGAAAGAGATTGATATGCTTGTGAAAAAAAATCATTTAATCACGGACATCGCCTGCAAGATCATACGAGTCTTTGTTAAGATAATTAGGGAGACTCAAAGAGCGTGATATGTTTTTACCTTTGATTATGTTAGTAACGTAGATTAGCATATTAATCGTAGATTTTTTAAATTACTTCAAATAGAGTCATTGAATTTCGAAAGCTTTCGATCAAATTATTACATACCCAAGCACTGTTTTCGATCACGAGATATGTTTACCCTTGCATCGACAACAGTGAGATTGACGTTTTGGTGGGTTATCGAGCAAATTCGAGAGTTTGATGACATTATACCACGATTGGGATTGCTCAAAATTTAATGACATGGACAGTCATTAATTTGCCATCGTATTCATAACAACCCAAGCTGAGTTTGATACTCTTCAATTCTTCTCAATCAACACTCATAAGGAAAAAAAGAAACGAAAATAGACAAATTCGAATAAAAATCGGGAAAAATAATCAGTAGCGGCGGTTGACGGCGTTGCAGTTGGTGCGGACCTCGCCTTCGTCGCCGGCGAGCACCTGGCTGTTGCCGAGATTGGCCATGGAGACGCCGAACTGGTAGTTGAAGAGGTTGGGCTGGGTGGCGAGCGCCGCCACGAGCGGCCGGGTTCGGGAGTCGGCATGGAGGTATTGGTCGGTGGAGAGGAGGCCCATCTTCCGCTGCAGGTTCTCGTAGTACACGTTGTCGAAGGCCCTCGGCGTCGTCCCGTCCAAGGCCACGTACTCCGACGACCACCGGCACCTCCGCTGCAGGTAGTTCGCGTATTGCGGGTTGAGGGTCGGGTCGGGTTTCCCGGTGTGCTTGTAGTTGTAGAGCCGCGATTGGATGGACTCGCAGGTGCTCCGCCCTATCGTGTGCGCGCCTGCACCAAAGATCGGAGCAATGATTTTAACTTTGTTATGAAACCAAAAAACAAAAAACAAAAGGAAAAAGGGTCAAAAAATAAAATAAGAAATGCATTTTTTTCGGTGATTTTTTAATCAAACTTGACCATAAAATTTCATATACGATCCCTCGGATCCATTCAAAACGCACCCTATGCACAAAGGCTCCATTCGTTTCATGAATAACGACTTCCGGAAAAAATGCTTTTCGGATTTTTTGGCGTTCGGTTTACAGAAAATAAACTGCGATATAAATAATCAAATTTTATCCCACTTTCAACTGTGAGTAATGGGAATATAGTGTTTTGGATTTTAATGGGTTTATTTATTTATTCATTGATTAGGTGAAATTAAATTTCATCTTATATTGTGAAAAGAAATTAAAAATAAATAAATAAATAAAGTTTACCTGAGAGGACGACCAAGTCAAGGACAGTCAATCCTTGGGATTGGAAAAGCTCGAGGAGATACGTGACGTTCTCGTGGCCCATCGGCACCTTGTTGGCCTCCCTGGCGATGGAGACCCTCCCGTCCTTCCGCCCGTACGGGACCATCCAGAACGGCCCGCCCGCCGACACGGTGGCGTCCCTCGCGGCCGCCGTCAGGATGTCGGCGCACGACGCCGTCTTCGGGCAGCTCTTCTCGAGCTCCGCCTTTACGTCATCGATTACCTGGAACCCCCTCAGGGTCTTGCTCGCCTCGGCGCTCCTCTCGCTCCCCGGAAAGTTCAACAGTATCGACGCGTCGCACCCCTGCACGGGCCAACCACGGAAACCGAGTCAAATGAAGTGGGGGCGTAAAAGGTTCAATCAATTTAGTAACTATAGACTTCTTGTTGTGAATGTGAAATTGCCTTATGCACATATCATTTTTTATTATGGACACTAGATAATCAATTTCCACATGAGAATTAAGACAATATTTCCTTGGCGACGATTTTATCAGTAAGTGCCGAACAGCATTTGAGACAAGCTGCGTACCCTGACTATGCAGTCGTGGAAGTGCAACCTCATTAGGGCAGGCGCCAAAGTGTAGTCCTTGGTGATCCATTCGTTCACTTTCCTGCCCACGATTGCCTCGAACTGGGGGCAGCTCTGCTGGTAGTACTGGAACGACAGCTCGTGCTCCTCCATCGGCACTGCCCCGAGCAGCCCTCCCGCCCGGACGGCGGCCAAAACCAAGTGAAGAGCCGCGAGGAACGGCGCTGACGACGCGAAAACTCCCATGATTCGATGCGACCGGCAACAGTGCAAGTTATGTGCACCGACCAATGTCAGGGGGAGAGATCGATCGATGTTTGATTGATGTTGCAGATGGTGCCCGCCTCGGGAATTTATATAGGATCGTACGTTTCTTTCGATTAAATTAGTTGGAAGAGGTGATCAAAGTACGTGATATCCACCATTGGTATGACATGCCGGCATGTAGAGTTTTGGAAGATGAATTGGTTTTCTCTTTTATCTATTTATCAATTTGTTTATTTATTTATTTAATGTTTGTCCTTTGGGTATTAAATTATTAAATCCATATGAGGAGACGGGTGGTTGACACCAATGCCGTATTGGGGAGCCACTACTAAGAACGTGAAAAGCTTAATTCAGGACGAAAGCTCTCTCAATCGATGGCTTTCTTGCAAAATTGGAAAGAGGAGGAGGAGAAGAAGTAATTCAATCAATGGTTATTTGGACATCTTCAAGACAAAACGACACAACATTAAAGGTAAACGGTTAATACCGCGAAAAATCTCGAGTGACATATCTGTGATAAATTTATCACAGATTAATTTTTTTACCACAAAAAACCTTAATTTGGTATACTTGTGACAATTTTACCACAAATTAATTTTTTGACCATCAAGAACCCTAAACCGGTACGCTTGTGACAAATTTACATTCCGTTAAATTGGATTAATACTACGAAAAATCATAAATTGATAAATCTGTGACAAACAGAGGGCTAAAACCCTAAACCGTCACACCTATCAACTGTCACGTGCCATCTAACTTGGCAATTTGACTGTAAAATTTAATAGAAATTAACTGGATATATTTGCCACAAGTGTATCGGTTTGGGGTTTTTTGTGGTGTTAGCCCAAAAGCAAATTATGTACTTAAATCTATTTACTCCATGTTTGAATTTAATTAATCTTATGAAAAAAATTTTACAAATTAATAACATTACACATTGAATTAAAGTTGTTTAAAGATCACATTGAGCAAATTAATAGCTTGCAAACGATAATGCACATTAGATCAAAGTTCATAAATCATTTGTGTCATTTTTCGTAACAACACCGCCAACAACATGATGATCTATTTGAAGTGGTTTTGCCCCCGTCTCTATAGTGTGAGGACTGGCTAACACAACATAAGGGAGTGTTCGCACTTCAATGCTATCGCTTCTCGCATCTATTACGTCTTTTAATTTTCAAGCGTCAACGGAATTTGAAGACTTTATTTGCAAACTCAATGTTACTTCTACATGGATTTCGTGGGGATATTAGACAATATTATTAGAGATAATAATAGATACTAGGCATATTGTCTAATATTTTGTAATTTCCGAAGATAGCTAACTCTCTTGTTACATCAGATTATTTCATTTGCTGTACACACGGCTCGGTCATATTTATTCTTTGATCGTAACGCATGATACTTTCAAAGAAATACAGTAATCCTTTCGGTTCTAATCATGTCGATCTTCATATCCGTCATTCTTGACTGGATTAACATCGAGGGATTACCCTTTGATCGTAACACATCGTGCTATCAAAGAAATACAATAATTCTTTCGGTTCTGACAATGTCGATCTTCATATTCCTCGTTCTCGAATGGATTAACATCAAGCGATTTTCTTATAATTACCCTCTAATCGCAACACATTATACTGTCAAAGAAACACAATAGGAGATTGTTCTCCCTCGTTCTTGAATGGATTAACATCGAGCGTATCGAAGTATCGTGTGCAAGCCGACGACGTCGCGCTTCCAATTTCAGTGCTCTCGTGAGACCTCATATTTACGGGGAAAAAAATAAGGTTTGGAAAAAAAGGGGAGATCTCACCCCGAGTCACCAATTCTGTTCTGCCTTCGATCGCAGCTCGGGCACGCACGTGCAAGAGATCGTGGTCGGTAATGTCCGGTCGTGTCCAATAATGCAGTCACTAAACCGTGATTAAAGACTGAGATTTCGATGATGCGATCTCCCCCCGCCCCCCAGAATCCAATCGCCCATCTTCTTTTCCAAAAGGCGGTGCCCATCCACACGAGCGGACTGATATATCCCCCCATTTCGCGACATCACCGCCGGTCACCTCTCGCCCCTGTTCGAAATGACTCCTGTCCTTTTCCACTAGGGTCGCGATCTCACCTTCTGCAATTATGTGCCTCAATCATTCTTTGATCAAAGTACTCCTGTCTGATTTAGTGATTTTTCGTCCCCCAGCAAGTTGATGCCGGCCAATAAATTTGAGGGGGAATCGTGTGTCGCAGTCGCGAGGACGTGAGTTTCGAAGTAAAATTGACCCGACCTCCGTGGATGTTATTTTCATTTGCAGAAGGATCGAGCCCTGGATCTCTTCTTATCGAGATAGAGTGATTGATGTTGGAAAGAAGTGAATGAGAGTATTCTTAAAGCAATTATTGGCCACACCCATCTTTTTTCTATTTGTTTAGCTTTGGAAAAAATAATATAGTCGGTTATAAATCTATTGCACTGATGTTAATTCGATGACTTTGTCATTTTGTCAGTTTAGTCATAAATCTTTGGTTGGAATTCCAACTTAGTCCTTCTGATCAATTTTAACTGAAAATCACTGATGTGGCAATCCAGTTTTCTCCGGCCGATTTACGTGGCACACTATACCAAGAATAGAGACTAAAGTTATGCAACTAGACCGATTCTACTTGAGAATCGAACCGGCCGCCCTGAAAATCGGTTCGATTCTCGATTCCAAATTTTGGAACCTGTGGGAACCAATCCAGTTCTCGGTTTCGAGTGAGAACCACCCAAGAGCTGCACTGAATTTGAAACCGGTTTTACAAAGTTCAAAAACCCTAATTTTTCTCTTAGCATCATTCTCTCTCTCTCTCTCTCTCTCTCTCTCTCTCTCTCTCTCTCTGTTTGCTCTAACCTCATTCTAATACTTCATGATTTTCTCTCTCGCTCATGACTCACCCTCCTCTTTGCTCGCTTGCAGCTCGCCCTTGCTCATTTGAGTCTCATAACTCTTTCTCATTCTTGACTTGCCTTTGCTTGTTTGCCTTCATTCATCTTTTACTTTGAACCACTTGGTTACTCATATCAATTCTATTGTAAAAAAGTGAGAAAAAGGTCTCGAGTCGACCATAAAATCGGACTATAAAACAGGGTAGATTTAAGATGAAACAGAATAGGTTTTGAATTCTAAAAACTGAGAATCAGTTCTCACGGAGCAGGTTCTAGATTTCAAATCTAGAAGCTACGCACTCCAAAACCGATCACTTCTAACAAAGACCATGTATTATGGCTCCTTCTGGTTCCAATATTTATCTTCATTTGGTGGTGGGCAAGCCAATTTGACTTTGTTTCTCCAAGCTGAACGTTATTTTGGCTTTTGCATTCTTGCCTCATCTTCTCGGCCCTTCTTTTCCCTGTTCTTTTAATTAATTTTTAGCCTTTCCTCCCTCATTTCACGTGTGCTTTCCCTTAATATAATTTCGATTCCCCTTTTCAAATGAAGCAATAAGCATGTAGCTCTTGCTTTTTCCCACTAATAAACGTACCAAAACTCAAGCCTTATCATGACTACGACTAACTTTGTCTTTGAACAACAATGCTCGTGTCAAACGTCAAATCGGGATCCAAATCCAAAAGCAGTCGCAGCGTCACTTTCCTCATCGTTCCTTGATTTCGGGTTTCCGGGATTCCAATTACTTCTTCTTAATGATTGCTATCATATAAGATTAGATGATAGGACGCTTTTGGACTTGGTTCTGAGGACGATTTCCCTCCACTAGAGAAAGGCGAGCTAGTCTCATCAATCATGAAAGTCAACAAAATACGTGCACTGAACTTTGTGCCTTCTTGCGCATTTTTGTTGTTTAATTGTAACCCACGTAGATAGCCACGATTCGTTCGGCTGGTCGAGTCAAACCGCACCGATTTGAAAGGTGGATGATGGTTTCATTCATGGCTAAGAATTCTTGTGTGCACAAAAGTGCCGATAATTGCAACCTGCATGTTGAAAAAGAAAAGAAACGAAAAGAAAAGGGCATGAATTTCAATTTTGAAATCTTCTTAAATCGTGCGAGGAAAGGAGGGAAGGAAAAAGGGTAGTGAAAGTGAAACAGAGGGAACAATCTTCAATATTCTAGTTTCTGAAATTTTTACTTTTTATTTTTGTCAACACGGATTGTATGTCAAAAAAACTTTAAAATAGGAAGTGGCCATGCAAAAACAAACAATAAGTCTTGCTTCCTTACAAAACCGTATTATCGGGACTAATCGAGCAAAAAACTTAGGATGCATTTGTTTCATAAAAAATTTCATGATAAAGGAAAACATTTTTTAGGAAAATAGTTGTTACAGAATTTGAAAGAAGAATGTTACAGAGTTTTTGAAGAAGGAAAACTACACACTATGCAAAGAACTGCGTTGTTCTCATTGCATATATTTTTCTCTTAAAAAAAACTTTACATCAGATACTCTTCTTAAAAAACTGACACACGACAGTTAACAACATAAAAGGAAGTACTCCACTAACCCCTAAAAAACAGCAACATGCATAAACCACCTATTGACTTGGTAAAACACAAAGCCATGTTCTACACCACTACAAAACAGACTCCTAATAACTAGGACGCTAAACAATTTAAATAATCCACGTGACTCAACATTCCCTCCCTTAAACTGAAAGTTTGCTAACATTCAGTTTAATACGACTTCTTGACACCAAGCAGGTTTCTCAGCTTTTCAAATGCAGCCATCTTGAGGGACTTGGTAAAGATATCAGCAACTTGATCCTCACTTTTGCAATAGATGAGATCAATAACTCCTTCCTTCGTCAGATCCCTTAAGAAATGAAACTTGACATCTATATGCTTGCTTCTTCCATGTAAAACAGGATTTTTGGAGAGCTTTATTGCTGAACTATTGTCACAATAAATCACAGTAGATCCTTGGCTCTCAACATGAAGTTCTTCGAGAATTTTCTTCAACCAAATAGCTTGACAAGCGCACGAAGTTGCTGCAACAAATTCAGCTTCAGTGGTTGATAAAGTGACAATCGGCTGCTTCTTTGATGACCATGAAATAGCTCCCGAACCCATTATAAATACATATCCGGAAGTGCTTCTTCTATCATCTTGATCTCCGGCATAATCACTATCAGTGAAACCCATCAAGTTTGAACTTTCTCCCTTCTTGTAGAGCAATCCAAAGTCAGCCGTACCTTGCAAGTATCGAAAAATTCTCTTGGCAGCAAAGAGATGCATCTCAGTAGGATTCTCCATGTACCTACTTATGAGACTCACAGAATACATTATATCTGGCCTAGTTGAAGTTAAATACATCAAGCTTCCCACAATTTGCTTGTACATGGTACTATCAACTCTCTTTCCTTCAGGATCTTTCACTAACTTCAAACTCACCTCTGTTGGTGTGCTAGAAGAATTGCAATTCTTCATTTGGAACCTCTCTAAAATGTCTTGCACATATTTTCTTTGGGAAATGAAGACTCCACCAGCAAATTGTACAACTTCTATCCCGAGGAAATAGTGCATCTTTCCAAGATCAGACATATCGAATTCAAGCATCATAAACTGCTTAAATTTTTCAAGCATAGCACTATCATTTCCAGTATAAATCAAATCATCAACATACAGGCAAACAATAAGCATCTTCCCTCCTTCTCCAGTTTTCACAAAAAGCGTATGCTTATATGGACATTTTCGGAGACCTTCCTTCAGAAAATAAGCCTCTATACGACCATACCAAGCTCTTGGAGCTTGTTTTAGTCCGTATAATGCCTTGTTTAGTTTGTACACCTTGTGCTCACTACCAAACTTTATATAACCAGGAGGTTGATCAATAAATACCTGTTCTTCCAAGTCGCCATGTAAAAATGCTGACTTCACGTCCAACTGGAAGATAGGCCATGAATTTTGTGCCGCAAGTGCAATCACCACTCTGATTGTGTCATGTCGGGCAACTGGAGCAAAAACTTCTGTATAGTCAATGCTGAACACTTGCTTGTAGCCTTTTGCGACTAAGCGGGCTTTGTACTTATCGACTTCACCGTTCTCCTTTAACTTCGTCTTGTACACCCATTTCACTCCAATGGTCTTTTGCCCTTTTGGAAGCTCTATCAACTCCCAAGTATTATTTCTTTCAATGGCTGCAATTTCTGCATCCATCGCCTTCTGCCATTTTGGTTCTTTAACAGCATCTTCGAAAGCTACTGGATCACAATCTGAAAATAAGGCAAAATGAGTAAAAGGGTCTTCAGTTTGATCGATCCCAGTTACCTCATAATCAGTCATCCATGCGGGCCTTCTTCTAACTCGTCGAGGTTGCTGTTCATCTCCTGTTTCAGAGGCTGAAATACATTCATTGATTGCTGGTTGTTGCTCATTTTCTACAGGTTCTGCATTTTCCAAAGGCTGCTGCAATTTTTCTTCATTCTCTCCATCAAAATCAGCTTGTATTTGATGTTCAACTTTGTTTTCATTCCATAACCAGAACCTCCATCAAAAATTAAATCACGACTGATGATAATTTTCTTGGTGATAGGATTATACAATTTGTATGCTTTTGAATGTTCACTAACACCAAGAAAAATGCATTTTTCACCTTTGTCATCAAGCTTGGTCCTCTTCTGATCTGGTACGTGGGCAAACGCTATACAATCGAAAATTCTGAAATGCTTGACACATGGTCTGTGCCCACTCCAAGCTTGTTCAGGCGTCATATTTTGAACAGCTAGTGTGGGGCTCCTGTTCAATACATGAATGCTCCAATTGACAGCTTCAGGCCAAAAACTTCTTGGAACACTGCTTCTTGCCAAAATGGTTCGTATCATGTTTACGATGGTGCGATTCTTCCTCTCTGCAACGCCATTTTGCTGTGGCGTATAAGCTGTCGTAAGCTGTTTTCGAATTCCATGAGACTCGCAAAAATTTATGAATTCTTGCGAGTTATATTCTCCACCACGATCGCTGCGAAGAGTCTTTATAAGCATGCCTGCTTCTTTTTCGACCAGTACTTTGAAGTTCTTGAAAGCTAGAAAAACTTCAGACTTCTCCTGCAGAAAATAGACCCAAGTTTTCCGACTATAATCATCAATGAACGTTATAAAGTAACGTTTACCGCCATTTGATGTCGGATTAATGGGTCCGCATAAATCTGAATGTATCAGTTCCAGCACCTTCTTCGCTCTACATGTTTTTCCTTTTGGAAACGGATCTCGATGTTGTTTGCCAACAACACACTCTTCACAAACTTGAGAAGAACTTTGAATTTGTGGAAGACCAGTTACCATATTCTTTTGCTGCAGCGTTTTTAGACCACCAAAACTCAGATGTCCATAGCGAAAGTGCCACAACCAGGCTTCGTCCTTCAATCTCGCAGAGCAACACCATTGATTGGTGTCATCGAGATACAGTGGAAACATCCGGTTTGTTGTCATGTTGACTTGAGCAATTAAGCCCAAGTTTTCATCTTGAATTCGACAAACTTCATCTTTGATAGAGATCTCATATCCCTTCTCTTGTAATTGACCAATACTAAGCAAATTTGTTTTCAAATATGGAACAAAGTAAACGTTAGAGATCACCTTAGTAGAGTTTTCTTTGGTGTGAATCTTAACGTTGCCTTTGCCCATAACAGAAACAGAAGATTTGTCGCCAAACGTAACCGTGTTACGGAACGATTCATCCAAGTCTGAAAATACAGACTTATCTCCACACATGTGATTGCTGCAGCCAGTATCTAGATACCACAAATTTCGATGAACCTCTTCTTTTGTATGACAGACCATCAAAAGCGAAACTTCTTCTGCTTTCTCTGCAAAATTTGATTTTGCACCACGGTTTTTGTTAAGATTGGTTCTACATTCAGACTTGTAATGGCCATACCTGTGACATTTATAACATTCGACATTTGACTTGTCGAAGAACTTCGATTTGTTGCTGTTTGGATAGTTGTTGTCACGGTTTTTCGCTTTCCATTTAGGATCGACAGCGTGATCCTCATTTGATTTATGATATGACTCTTTATCCTTCCATCTCCCTTTCCCACGATCAGGACCTTTTGAATGGGCTACTGCCTTTAACGCTTGTTCCTCTTTATCTTGCTGGACAAATTTTTGCTCATGAACCAGCAAAGAACTCTGCAACTCATCAATTGAAAGATCATCAATATCTTTAGATTCTTCGATAGAACAAACAACGAAATTAAATTTCGGTGTCATTGATCGAAGAATCTTCTCGATGATGGTGTCGTCCTCCATCTTCTCGCCATGAATCCGCATCTTGTTAGCGATCGTCATTGTTCTCGACAAGTAATCGGTAACAGATTCACCGGTTTTCATGCGTAAATTCTTAAATTCTATCCGAAGCCCTTGAAGTTGCACGCGCTTTGCTCTCGCGTTCCCCTGATACTTTTTCTTCATTGCATCCCAAATATGCTTGGAGGTGTCTTTGCAAAGAATTGTCTCCAAGGTTGATCGATCGATAGCTTGAAAAAGGTAGTTCTTGGCTTTGAGATCCTTTAGCTTCAATGCATCCAAGTCAACCTTTTGTGTATCTGTTAACACCACTCCAGCCGCTGGTTCTGCTACTCCAGAATCGACGACATGCCAGTACTCTTTCGACCGCAAGAAATTCTCCATCAGCATGCTCCAATGGTCATAATGACCATCAAAGCGAGGAATGGCAGGCTGAACAAAATTATCAGTGGCCATTGAAAAATTGCTGCTGTGACTTTTCACAAAGGTATCTCACGTTCAATCTCTCCTTTTTCAAACTCACTCTTCTCACAAACTGGCTCTTATACCAATGTTACAAAATTTGAAAGAAGAATGTTACAGAGTTTTTGAAGAAGGAAAACTACACACTATGCAAAGAACTGCGTTGTTCTCATTGCATATATTTTTCTCTTAAAAAAAACCTTTACATCAGATACTCTTCTTAAAAAACTGACACACGACAGTTAACAACATAAAAGGAAGTACTCCACTAACCCCTAAAAAACAGCAACATGCATAAACCACCTATTGACTTGGTAAAACACAAAGCCATGTTCTACACCACTACAAAACAGACTCCTAATAACTAGGACGCTAAACAATTTAAATAATCCACGTGACTCAACATTAGTTAGTTTTCATTTGTTTGGTTGTTCAGAGAAAGCAATTTCCTTCTTACCAGAAGGAAAATTTGTTGTTTTGCAATCTAAGCTTGTTATTTTCAATTCATAAAAAATGTTTTTCGTAAATCAATTAATTTTCCATCCCAACACCAAGAGTTAGAAAACAATTTCTCGAAAATAGTTTTTCTTCAAACACACTATCCGTTAGATTTTTCTTATCATAGTATTGAGCATCTTAATTAATTTAGAATTATAAACATTTTTTTGGTAAAGAAAGAATTATAAACATTAATATTTAAAATCTTTAAAAGTTGTGAAATTTTAATTAAATTGAGTTTTTTTTATTGCGGTTGGAAACTTGGAGTAGTTTTGATATTACTCTAGACATTTTTAAGGAAAAGGAGAGAAGACGAAGAAGATTTCTTAGCCCGGCTGTTTGGTGTTCCTTTTGCAGTTTGAAATCGATCTTACTTCAGTTAATTTTTTTTGTGGTAACCCAGGGAACCCTCGCACGGCCGACAACCGAAAGGTAAACCCTGGAGGCGACACGTGCTAGCCACCACACATGTGTCACCGAGTAAGTCACCCTGCGGCGCCCAGGATTCAAACACTCAATCTTTTGCGAGAGAAAGAGTGCTCGCACAGTCAACGCCACCCAAGCGGGCAGTACCTTACTTCAGTTATTAAGCACCTCAAATTTTAAGAACAGTAAATCTACATTTAAAAGCAAAACCACCCTCCATTACTTCATGATCTTTTACAAATAAAATAGGATAGGTGCGACTTCTAAGGTATAAGCCGAAACAAGCAGCGTCGATGAATCAACATCCCTGAAAGAGCACAAGAGATCAGAACGACATGCCCGGCCCAACCATTCTAGATACGGTACCGGCTTGTTTGAAATGCTGAAGACGAAGTGATTTTGTTTGAAAATCCAAGTCATCTTAAGACGTGATTATCAGACGTGAGGCGACCGACAAGCACGATGGATCCGGTCCAATTGCCAGCCAGCCATCACATCAATTAAGCCAAATCATTGATACTTCGCAGAGATGTTAATGATGACCTTTCATCACGCAACAAACTGCAAAAATGAGCTAGAGAGAGAGAGAGAGAGAGAGAGAGAGAGAGAGAGAGAGAGAGAGAGAGGAATGCCCTTGCTTGGAAGCTCCTTGTCCAAATCCTTGCCTTCCAACTAATAACCCAAGTCATTCGGGTCCTGGAGCTATATCAGACAACAACACGACAGATATAACAGACAGCTACTACAGCACGCTCATCGACCAAAGCATCTCATTACCGATGAAGTAAGTGCCGATGAGAGAAATTTCATCCCTGTTGACCCACCTGGGAAGTATGAAATGACATAGTAGACCAGTGCAAGAACCTACAAGCAATTCAAATGTGTCAGCTAAATTTTCATTTGAAATTTTTACATAGAGGAATGTAGATGCACGTGACTTGTGATTGCGGTACCTGCAATATAGAGAAGAGCACAGAAAGGAGATAACTGTGAAGCACCATCGAGACATATATGGTACCGACCATGCTGCCAACAAATCCCACGGTGAAAGGAAGCCTCTGCATAAACAGTAAATAAAGAGCAATGAGACTCAAGAAGAGTCAAATCTTTTAGGAAAGGAAGAAAATGCATCAAAATGAAGAGTGGATACTTCTTTCGACGACATGTGAGAAAGCTGATTCATTGGACCCTTGAGAGCAAAAAAGGATCCAATGATAAAGCAACACCCGAGCGTGAAGCATATGGCAAATTTCTGAGGCACCAACACCATGATGGGGAGGAACATTGTAAAAGCAATCACAATGAAGAAGACGCCACTAGCCAGAAATAAACCAAAATACATGAGAGCCTTCCCAGAAGGCACTGTACTGGCAGCAGATTGGAAGTTCCCAGGTAAGTCTCTAACACCTTTCGAAACCCTGAACAAATGTCAAGGGAAATATATAAGCAAAATAACCATTCAGAAACAGTAATAGTTCACATGACCATACAAGCATATGACGTTCACTGCTTCTGGCATATGACATGGTTAAAGTACCTATTTTTGCGATTTGAACGGATTAAAATTTGCTTTGATTAAAATCTGCTTTGATTGCTTACCAAAAAAAAAATTGCTTTGATTAAAATCTGAAATAAGTGGGCAGTGAGAACAGGAAGAATCAATTGATTTAATCAAGATTTGTCTCCAGTCTTGATTCTATCGCAATTTACCATTTCAGCGCAGTTCTCAAAAAACTCTCATTTTTTTTTTGGTAAGGAAAAAAACTCTCATTCATAGATGCATAAATCTAATTTCTACAGTCTGTCCAGATGAGACTTAAGTCTATCCCAAGCTTGATATTGGGCTCTATAACTAAAAGCGGCGCGCTAGAAAAATTCAATTCAATGGTCAACCCATTGCTAGTGATCTAATTGGAATGATTCTCTACTTTCTCTTCTTCTCTTTATATTGACGTCTAATTCTTCGTAATTCAGCTTGCAAAATTGAGCACCTATAAGAAATTATTTTATAGATTCCCCAATTAAATACCGACTGGCAATTGAACTTCACTTTCTTCCTAAGCTACATTAGAACTTAATTCCGAATCTTATAATCAAGATTTGAATTGATTCACGACTCGAAAAGATGAGCAAGAATGTAAATTATTATGTAGATTCTCGAGCAATACCTTCTTGTGACCGAGTTAGGCTTTTTTCAGCTACATTAAAACTTAACACAGGTTATTTGGATATTCGATTATCAGACAGAGACACAAATAAACTTTTCATTCCAGAATACGAATACACAATTACAGTGAAGTAGCTTCAGGAGGATCTTCTAAGAGGGAAAATTCATAATGCAATCCAGTTAGCAAAAATGCATTATTGCATTAGAACGTGGTTGATCATTAAAAGACACAGAATATCCAAAGAGAGCATTAACTGAGTCCTCCTTGATTTCCAGAGAAACACAATTAATAGAAGGAGGACAATAAAACAGATGATCTTCCAACCTCGCTATCTACTTGCACGGTCAAACACTTGAAATAACTGCTATGAAGTCAAAGCACACAGCTACCTACTGAATCATATAAAAAGAAATAAAACAAAGTAGAATAAACATTATGCAAATAGAACATGACTAAAGCATAAACAAAATATTATATTAAACAACGCTTCTTCATTCACAGAAAATGAAACTGCTAATAAGAATGCTCATTCAAGAAATCCACAAAGGCAAAAAACCAAATAACAGGTGTCTAAGTCCTACGACAAACAAAAGAACGAGGGATCACAGCCAAAAAACCATTGATTGTTGAGTACCAGGGTCAATACACCAAAAACCCATTATGGACATCTCTCTTGAAAGAAATTGCTAAATGAAAAGAAATATGGTTTCTCCATCATTCACAATGATATTTGAATGAAGCTCTTATATCCCCAGACTAACAGTAAGATAAATGTGAATCAATTCTTCGATTCCCTAATGAGATTGCCCTTCCTAGTTCCAGTTACACAAGCACAAAAGAGAAAGGAGGCTGCACGTGGTAACATTCTGATGGTGCAGCTAAAGCAAGGAGAACATTAAAGAAACTTTTTTAACAGATCACAGTTATCGAGACGGACAATGAGTTCGGGACAGATAAATCGGGACTGCTTTTAAGGACAAGCAGCAGCCCTAATTAGGACTTCCCTGCATTGGATTAAACTAGCAATGAACATTTTCCTGGATGCAATCCAGCCGGACACAACATTTACTTATGTAACGTCAACATATCACTGTCGTAATCATTTAGATGCGTAATTTTACAGATATATATATCTCCAAATTGTCCTATGAGGCAAATTCACCCGGCTCTTGTTTGCCATTACACACATATAATTTTAGGCTGACAAGCAAGATCCCAGGCAGGAATACACTCCAAATACTTCCCCTGCCATATATATGGTCAAGAACCTATTGACAGAGAAATCGCCTTCGCATGATCAACAACACCAGTCGAATTTAGCATGCCTTAGCTAATTACCAAGTCCAAAACGTTTCCGAGTCGAGCCAAGCAGAAATAACGAACGACAACAACGAGCGAGGAACAGTATCCGTCCGCAGCCACAGGTCTGCCGTGAAACAACACCGCGACGCGAACGCACACACAAGAGACATCCACAAGCATATCCATCATCAACAGCCACGGCTCGACACGTTTTCACCCCGAAACAAGCCGGTCAAGCCTCCAATCCTAACAGATCTACCGAAAAGCTCACTCAAGTCACCTAAATCCAAACCACATGGACTCATACACACACGAATCTCAGAGAGAGAGAGAGAGAGAGAGAGAGCTTACACGCCGAAGGTGCCGGAGACGGTGTCGTTGGCAGACCTGACGGCGGATTCGATATCGAAGCCGATGCCGAAGCCGGCGTCGTCGTCGGGCTCACGGGAGGCGGCGTACGAGTTCCAATCGGCCAGCAGGGAGGAAGACGGTTTCTGCGGATCCTCGCCGCCGCTGCCGCCGCCGCCGCCGCTACTGCCGCCGCCGTCGGGGGAGAACCACGACTGCGCCATCTTCTGCATTTTCCCCGGTTTCCCCTTTCCTCGGGAGAGCAAACGAGATCTTCAGGCCTCGATGCCAACCGATGGGAGGAGCTTCTGAAGGATTCGGAGCAGAGGAGAAAGAGAGCGAACAAAAAAATCCCTCGAATCCTGCTTCGCGGATCGGATGGAGTTGGTCGCTCGGAGCACTGTCCGGGATAAGCTTAGAGGTTAAGGGTCGGCGTTGGGAGTTGCAGTGGCGTGAGGAATTTTTTTATTTACAGGCGCGCATAAGGAAAATAAGAAAATCTGTATGTAACTTTTCCTCGCTTTAATTGAATGAATGAAAGATTTATTTATTTATTATTATTATTATTATTATCGATATATTTATTGATGACGAAAATGGTTTTATTTAATTCATTTCCGCGAATGGCGTAAACGCCTAAAATCAATAAAAAAATTATTTTGAGTCGAACGATTTTCCACGAAACAAAATGGAATTTTGCTTTCGTATATCGCCTGTTTTCTGGTAACTATACTTATAGTTTTCTTCTTCATGTTGACATCTATACATACATCACACCTTAGTTTTATAGATAGTGTTAGTTTAACATAAAATGAGTAATTTCAAAGATATTTTTCAAAAAATGATCGTTTATATCTTTTACAAAAATAAATGAATGAAAATTTTTTTCATTTTTCGCGAAAATAGTCAGGCATAGATTGTTATCGATGATGAAAATATTTTCCGTTGACTAATTTTTTCTAAACGATACAAACAATTATTTTTTGAAAAATATTTTTCAAATCACTCATTTTTCGCGAAACGAATGTAATATTAAAGAATTTTTTTTTCAAAGACTTTGTAAGGATAAATCTTTTGTAGACAGTTAAAACTTTTAGCCGATTTCAAAATTTTGCGTAAATATTTCAGTGCTCAACAATTCTTCGTTTGCCAATGTGATTGTCCAATTAAGTTAGGATATGTATTCATAGTAGGATAATTAAACTTAGAACAAAGATTTTGATCGATTTGATGAGCTAAATCAAAGAAAAAATGGATGTGATATTGGCTCAAATCAAAATAAATATTAGTCGATATTGCAATTTTGGACGGACAATTTTAATTCGACTAATTAGAAGCAATCACGAAAATCCATACAACCTTTCATCCACTCTATAAATAGGAGGTCTCACCGTTTCTTGTTTCATTTTGAGACGGTCGAAGACTTTGATTTATGAGGTTTTTGATCATTAATATTGACGCTAACACTATAACATAGAGGGGGTATGAATAAATTGTTTTCGAAACTTGGAAAATTCTTACAAAAATTAGTAGCCGGCGCCTGAAAATCAACAAGAGCAAATAATATCAAACGAGTGTGCTGCTATTGAACAGATATAACAATGACGATCAAACAAAAGATAGCACATGACAAATTATAGTGCTTCGACTTTTTCCCAAGCCTACGTCCATTGTCCAGACTAACAACCTCAATGGGGCTGAAATTCTCTTGTAATCACCAATTTAAGTTACGATCCGCAAGCACTAATCATATCAACCGACAGATCTTGTTGTGAGGATTCAAGTACTGCTATTCCTCCTGTATGCTTGATCTTATCTCGATTACAAGGTGGCAAGAACAATAAAGATTGGTAAAAGATCTTGTTGTGAGGATTCAAGTACCATGTATAACAATAAATTGCACGGTACAAGCAACCTAGATGTCTGTCTTTGCCCAATTCCACTCATTGAAAATTAAACTAGATTGGTAAAAGATTGCACAAAAAATTAAGGGGGATAAAATCAAGTCAGGCTTCATTGCTAATGCACACGCATGTTAGAAAAGCAAGAAAGGGAGGGGGAAAACAGAGAGGCGTCGTGCGTCTTGACAAGAACAGATCCCGCTCAAGTAAGACCAACGTGAATAGTGGTCTTCTTGAGGATGTCTGAGCATTTTATGACATTCCTTAGGTGTGAAAAAACTCGAATGAAACACGGGAGGAGGAAATTGCAAGGATATCAAGATACAATGTCATAGCACTTTCAACAGCTGCACCTCAAATATCAAGGGCTCGTTCGCGTGTGACAAAAGGCTCCTCCGAGGTCCAAACTGCAAACGTCAAATGAGAAATAAACCGATCAGAGGTGAAATTAACAGTCCAGGAGACAAGAAGCATGTCCTGGGAAGTGGAAAACATAATTACGAGATGACCCGAAGAAACAGGAACAACAGACGATTAGAGAGTCAATACCTCGTCAGGAATCGGCTTCAGGCTTTCGTTTATGTATCCAACAGAAGGAGGGATCAGCCCTCTCCTCTTTCCTGAAAGGAAATGGTGGGTTCTGTTTCAGCATATCATTGATGCCGCATTCAAGGAGACGTAAACAAAGATTTCCCTAGATAAACAAAAAGGTGAAAAGGGAAGAAAGCTGGATTGGGATATTAGCACCAAAGTAGACAAGGTGGGCTAAGAACGCAGAACATTTACGCACTATTTTGCGACTGAGATATAATGGACGAAGATGAAGAGAATCAGCAACCAATAGAGATGACAGGTTGTTTTGAGTCGTTCAAAAAATTCCAAAGTTGTGCATATACATAAGTGTCACATATCTAAATTCCAAAGTTGTGCATATACACAAGTGTCACATATCTTTCAGTCTTGGAAAAGTACCTCCAACCTTCATGCCAATCAGAATTTCCTTGAGACCCTTGATGATCTGTCGAGGGGACCAAAACATATATACCCAGTTATATGTTCTGCTGACTTTTGTTTGGAAAGAAAAGAATAACGACCAAGAAACAGATAATAGCAAATAGCGTTCATCAAGAACAAGAAAAGAGAACGACATAGAGACATGCTTTGTTCATCTTCATAACATGATCTGACTCTATGATTCTTTCCCCATTGATAATTGGAGTATGGAAGAAACAAAGGGGAACACTGATCTGTATTAATGGGGTTGAATAGCCAAAAAGTTAGTTGAAAATGGTTTAAGAACCAAAAAACCAATGCAAATGCCAGTGTCACACACTTCCGATTCTGTTTACAATGGAAAGATACATAGCCATGTCGGACAGTGAACTAATATAACTCGCGCCGTATCTTATTACCCGGTCAAATAGAAATAGAGATCCTACAACACCAAAGTTCTAGCTTTGTCATGCTACCGTATGAGAAATCGAGCTTACTTGGTTCTCATCCAACAGAAGTACAATAGGCATGCTTTCACCACTAAACTGATCTACAGTACTGCATTTAAACAAGCCATGAGTCAGACTAGTTGGAGAAACATTCAGACAGACAAAGTGATGAGTTATCAGGATAGGCCAAATGATAAAACGAGATCAAGAAACCCACAGACCAAAAGGTGATCCTGGGCATCAAATATGACGTACAAATTACCTATGAACGAAATACCCATTTGAGCGCCTGCATACATAATTAACTTCGACAAGATCACCATCACGGGCTTCTGGTCCTTCCCCTTCAACAATCTCTGAGAAAACAGGAACTCAGAAACTTTTGATGAGAAATATTAAAATAAATCTCAGAAATTACCTGCCACAATACTTCATGACGCCTTAGTTCCTATTAACTACATCACTTACAGTAACATTACAGACAACTTCCTGCAGCATTCCTGGAAAATTTCCATCGTAACTGTTGATGGAATAACCCATATATTCATAAAAAAGAAGAGTAAAAGAAAAGATCTTATCGCTGGCAACTCTGTGACACATAATCCATGGACTAGTACCCAAAAAGTCAAATGATAATGGTGCGACAGCCACGTGAATAAGTCGTTCAATTTTCCCATAATAAAGCCTCTACTTACAAGTTGTTCAACTTGACTTTATAACTCGTGGTTCCACAATAAAAGGCGGACGCCATGTTTACAGGAAAGTAAGGCGAAAGAAATGAATGCCATGTACCTTGAACCCTCACCCCATCCGCAAGCTTCAATGTCCTGAAGACTTCAAAAGTTGAAGCTTATACAATCAGGAACAGTGACTTACTAAGAGAAGACGTAATTAGATATACTAAACGGAAATGTAAAAAGGAAAAAAGAAAACAGATTGGCATTTGGATATATGTACTTTCCACCAATACTAATTAGAGCACAATGAGAAGATCTAAAAAGCACAGTATTCTACCGAGTCACTTCAGGTTCCTTCATCTCAAACATAGGTGCGGCGACAGCGGGAAGAGCATATAGGATAGATGGAATAAACCCCATAAACTCCAGAAGCAATCTCCTGTGTAATTTCTTTTTGGGATGCAATGGATGTTTTCCAAGAAAGAGTCTGCCCTCGCCAATCTTAGATTGCCCATTCTCCACGGCAATGCTGTCATAAAAAAGTTCAAATATATATATATTAGCTTCAAGATAGATGCATCCCCAGGGGATTGATCTTGAAAATAATATTTTTCTTTTATTCAGTAACTCATTTCAGTGCACAGTGCAGCCGAAAGGCAAAACACACCTCCAAGTGCGAATGGAGATTCCTTTTGATTAACGTCTAGAAATAATGCTGAAGTAGGACTAAGATAAGCAAACTGTCGTCATGCTTGTGAAGATCCCAAATCAATAATATCTTGCTGATGCCTTAATTATAACACCCAAAGCGTGATACCGAGTCACCGTCTAAGACTGTCTATTTTTCTCACCTTTTCTTTCTGATAGAACGAATGCTGAATCAAACAGTGGCCAGTTATTCACACAATTTGAGATAGCAAGTCCAAATAATTCACGAACAATTGGCTCTTCACCCGGAGAAAAATTAATGTTGCGCTGTCCTGTTATTCCACAGTTTTTCAACATAACAAATAACAATGTAGCAAACCAATCAGAGCATGTCCTAGAGTTGCCCGGGGCACCATTCTCCGGGTCGGTAAGCACGCCCAGTATGCGACAAACAATTTCTCCGTGTTGATGAATCAATGTGAATTGTGACCACCATTTTGCAATTGACCACCCTTCACCTTCATTTATCAACACAGGATTTACCAAACCAAAAAGAACACCTTTACTGCATTTTGGATGTTTTTGCTACCACCCGGGACCAGATGCAACCAAATTCATCCACACGAGAAAGCATCAGCTCAAATCCCAATCTCGTCACCTCAAAAGAAACTCACGCTGCCACCAAAGTGCCGGGCATAATAAAGAATTCGACCAAACCATGGCCATTCCTAGCTACCGAGACCAATTTGCCTCCCTGAGAGGTTGTCCGATGCGTGGGGGCGGAGACAAAAGCACAAGCCGATGTCGGAGATGAAACTGACAAGACTGTCCGCGAGGAGATGGAGTTCGTTCGTGTTTACCTTCGAGATGTGCAAAGGGCGCGTGGAAGCTGAATTGGGTTTCGATGCAGAGGATGGGCGTGCATTTCTGGAATCGAAGGAAGAGTAGTCGCTGAGAGCGATCGACACGGTGATGATGAAGATCGACACTCGCTGCTGCTGGTCGAGAACGAAGCTAACGGATGATGAGGCTTCGCCGGATAAGGCTCTCCGATCTGCCGGCCCACCACGTGAGACTCCGCGGGAGCCACGTCAGCAGTCCACCACACGAATCGAGACGAGACACGTGTCGTCGTTAATTGGGGAGTGTTTAATAATTCACTTTCAAATCTAAGTTCATCTTAAAAATTTTATCTTTTAGATTTTCTCGTAATGATAATGATGGCATGAGGAGGGGAACTTACAATTGGTGTCCACGTATGGAAAAGACTTTCCGAAAATAAAGAAAGAAACTAATGCAAAGTTTTTTTTTTTTTTGATCAGGCAACTAATGCAAAGTTTGAAAATGGAAAAAAAAAATTCGTCTAAAAACGTGTTGAAGATCTCATTGGACGCTTGAAAAGTAGCTCATGTTTTTGTATGTTAATGAAGTCCGAACTGATATTGATTCTATTACGTCCGTGATATATAATCAAGATCGAAAGAACCTCTTGATAGCATTGATTGACAAATGAAGAATTCAATCGCATTGAAATAAGATCACAAAAATTAGATGCTCAATCAGAATCGTACAAAAATTTTGTGTTATTATTTTGGGATAAGTGCACCACAAATCCTAAAATTTGTTACAAAAGTGTATTTGAGTCCTAAAACTTACAAAAAGTGCAATTGAGTCATAAAACTTATCAAATTGATTCAATCGAGTCCTAAACTTAACATCGTTAAATTTACTAACAGAAAATGCTGACATGGTGCTGACGTGTCATATTTTATTACTTTTACTGGGACACGTGGCAATAATGTGGCATCCAATAAGTGCCACGTTAGAAAAATAAAAAAAAAAAAAGCTATTGAAAAAAAGGAGGGGTTGTGGCGGTGGCCAAGCCCTGGCTGGTGGCCGCCGGGAAGGGCCGACAGAGGTCGCCTAGGCCTTCCCGAAGCTCGATGACCCTTGCCAGCTTAGTGCGAGGCCCCACCGGTCCCCGGCAACGGCATGAAGCCCTCGATTTGGGGGAGGGTGCGACCCTCGTCTCAGATCTGAGCAAGGGTTGCTGGGGGTCGGCGAGGGGCACTGAGGCCTTGTCTGTGGTCGCCCACCCTGGGCGAGGCCTCGCTCGCCCTAGGCAAGGGTCGGCGACTCTCACTCAGATCTGGGGTGAGGGTCGCGCTCTCCCCCAGATTGGGGGCTGCAAGGCCTAGCCGAGGACTCGCTTGGGGCCGCGTGAGGGTCGTCGGGCTTTGGGAAGGCTCAGGTGACCTCCGCCGGTCCTTCCCAGCGGTTGTGGCGGCGGCCACCGGCGAGGGCTTGGCCAACGCCGCAGTTGCTGGTTTAGGGTTTTTTTCCCTTTTTTTTGTTTTTTTATAGCTTTTTCTAATTTAATTTATATTTTTTTGAAAATAAAAATAATAAAATATGACACGTCAGCATTTTCCGTTAGTAAATTTAACGGTGATAAGTTTAGGACTCGATTGAATTAATTTGATAAGTTTTAGGACTCAATTACACTTTTTGTAAGTTTTAGAATTCAAACACATTTTTGTGATAAGTTTTAGGATTTGTAGTGCACTTATCCTTATTATTTTTGAATCAAGATCCAACTTTGACAAAGTCGACACAAACATCAAGAGCTACGTATAAAGAAGTTGAGTTTGACCCCAGGATTTACTGTAATCTTTTGTCGTTGCTGATTTCATTAAAAAGGTGGTCAAATCGAAGATATTTGCGGCAAGATGTGATTTTCACTATTTCGATGACGTCATGTGAAGACATCCTTGTGTGTTTTTTTTTCTCTCTTTTATTTTTTGAGGGCCGGCTGATTTTCTCTAACTTACTTGGTAATGTTTTCCATTATTTCTCTTCGTCACGTGCAAATAAGAGATACACAGACACATTCAAAAACATTTTGCCCGACGATTTCTCTCTGTGTGAGCGTGATCTGCAGCGGCGATGCCAATAATCCCCTCATTAGCATGAGCCCGACTAGGATGCTCAGTCATCAAGAGGGTTTTTCTTTTTTTTTTTTGTGTGTCGGAATAAGCTCAGGAAATTGATTGGGACGAAATCGTCACGTTTTTAGAGGGGCATCTTGAAAGGGGAAGAGCGAAGCGCGTTTTCTTGCGTAGGGAGTTTCCAAAGCGGGGGTTTCTAGATCCTTCCATTGTTGCTTTATCATCGGAGACTTTTTCTATAGGTAATAAAAAAAAAGAGAGGGGTATTTCGAAACGAATTCCAATTTCAAGGGGAAGCTTTGAGAAATCGACAACACTTGGGGGACTCGTTTAGAATTTCCCCTAAAGACAAAACGCTCCGCTTTGCCGACACAGCATCGATGCGTTGCTTCCCGGAAATACGCGAGACGAGGAATGAAATATAATATTAAAAAAAAAAAGAAAGAAGAATCGAAGGAAGACTATAAATACAAAAAGTCTCCGATAACAATGCAACAATAGAAGGATCTAGAAAGTAGAAACCCTACTTTGGAAAGCTCCCTATATAAACGCTCTTTCGCTCCTCCATCTCAGCCATCTCGTCCCTCCTCGCGAATCGCAGCGCGCGTTCCTCGGCCGCGAGCGTCTCCTCCGTCGTTACTTCGCGATCAAGCCAAGAGCGAAGAGCGTAGCGATTGAAGGAAGGTCCCGGGCAATGGCGGAGACCGAGACGTTTGCCTTCCAGGCGGAGATCAACCAGCTCCTCAGCCTGATCATCAACACCTTCTACAGCAACAAGGAGATCTTCCTCCGGGAGATCATCAGCAACGCCTCCGATGTAAGTGCAGCGTCGTGTCGTTTTTGTCTTTTTGAAGGTTTCCGAGACGGATTGTCGGGATGGTGGTTTTCGGTGCCCGGTTGAGATCTGGCTGGTGTTATTATGGGACTTGTTAGGTTTGAGGACGATCGAGGGTTTATCTATCGCTCCCCGGGGTGTTCTGTCCTGTTGCGATCGCTTTCGTTCCTCGTGTTCTGAAAGGGGACGAGGAGACTGTGTTTAGAGTGAGATCCTCCAGTGGGGATGTGTTGGCTATTGCCTTGGATATTGGGCCGTTGAAGAAGATCCATGCGCTTCTCAATTGTGTCGTTTGTGCTTTTTTTTTTTTGGGCGTATGGCTTGTTGCGGACTCACTTGGTTCTAGTTATTAAAGAAGCGACTCATCTAGATCAAGTTCCGCAGTATAACTTTTATTTGTTCTGAATTGGGCTCCGTTTGTTTCCGAATTAGGCTCCTTTTATTCGTGTAATTTTTTTTTCCCGAATCACTTTTTTTTCCGCGAATAGTCTAAATAGAAAGTACTCTTGTTGTCATCCTTTTGCTGCTGTGCGAATTTGTTTTATTTTAGATGCCGGGTCGCGAGTCATGCATGCCGGAAGGTCTCATGTTGATGTTATTGAGTCAAAGAATCGAATTGGATTACCTATTGGAAGACATTCATTACACTAATGCTGATATTGTTGTATGGATGCTATCTTTCTTAACATCTACGCCTATTGTATGTGATGCTGGCATTAACTGAATGTGATAACTTGGATGGAATCATGGTGGAGCCTATTTTGGGCGGTACCTACGGAAATGCCATATCTGATTCAATTTTATTCGTTTATAGGCTCTAGACAAAATCCGATTCGAGAGCTTAACGGACAAGAGCAAGCTTGATGGTCAACCGGAGCTCTTCATCCACATCATCCCTGACAAGGCGAACAACACACTGACCATCATTGACAGTGGGATTGGCATGACCAAAGCTGGTGAGTCTCTGATCTGTTGGTACTTTTACTTGAATATAATTTTTTACTGACTGTTTGAATTATTTTGGCAGACTTGGTCAACAATCTCGGTACCATTGCCAGATCTGGAACCAAGGAATTCATGGAAGCACTAGCGGCCGGTGCTGATGTGAGCATGATTGGTCAGTTCGGTGTTGGGTTTTATTCAGCGTACCTTGTAGCGGAGAAGGTTATCGTCACTACCAAGCACAATGATGATGAACAGTATATTTGGGAATCCCAAGCTGGTGGATCATTTACTGTCACCAGAGACTCTGGCGAGAATCTTGGTAGGGGAACCAAAATCACTCTCTTACTCAAAGAGGATCAGCTCGAGTACCTTGAGGAGCGTCGCCTGAAGGACTTAATCAAGAAGCACTCTGAATTCATTAGCTACCCCATTTCCGTATGGACTGAGAAGACCACCGAGAAGGAGATCTCCGATGATGAGGATGAGGAGGACAAGAAGGACGAGGAAGGGAAGGTTGAGGATGTTGATGAAGAGAAAGAAAAGGAAGAGAAGAAAAAGAAGAAGATCAAGGAAGTGTCTCATGAGTGGTCTTTGGTGAACAAGCAGAAGCCCATCTGGATGAGGAAGCCTGAGGAAATCACCAAGGAAGAGTATGCTGCCTTCTACAAGAGCTTGACCAACGACTGGGAAGAACATTTGGCAGTGAAACATTTTTCAGTTGAAGGTCAGCTTGAGTTCAAGGCCATCCTCTATGCACCAAAGAGGGCTCCTTTTGATCTCTTCGACACCCGCAAGAAACCCAACAACATCAAGCTCTATGTTCGCCGTGTCTTTATCATGGACAATTGCGAGGAGCTGATGCCAGAGTATCTTGGCTTCGTTAAGGGTATTGTGGACTCGGAGGACCTTCCACTCAACATTTCAAGAGAGATGCTCCAGCAAAACAAGATCCTCAAGGTCATTAGGAAAAATCTTGTCAAGAAATGCATCGAGCTCTTCTTTGAGATTGCGGAGAACAAGGAAGACTACAACAAGTTCTACGAGGCATTCTCAAAGAACCTCAAGCTTGGTATCCATGAGGATTCGCAGAACAAGGCAAAGCTCGCTGAGTTGCTGAGGTACCACTCCACCAAGAGTGGTGATGAGTTGACCAGCCTCAAGGACTATGTGACTAGAATGAAGGAGGGTCAGAGCGACATCTACTACATCACCGGCGAGAGCAAGAAGGCCGTTGAGAACTCCCCTTTCCTGGAGAAACTTAAGAAGAAGGGCTACGAAGTGCTTTACATGGTGGATGCCATTGACGAGTATGCTGTTGGCCAGCTCAAGGAATATGAGGGGAAGAAGCTAGTCTCAGCCACCAAGGAAGGTTTAAAACTTGATGAAAGTGAGGATGAGAAGAAGAAGAGCGAAGAGCTGAAGGCGAAGTTTGAGGGACTGTGCAAGGTTATTAAGGATGTCTTGGGCGACAAGGTAGAGAAGGTTGTGGTCTCTGATCGTGTGGTTGACTCCCCATGCTGTTTGGTCACCGGCGAGTACGGGTGGACCGCCAATATGGAAAGGATCATGAAGGCACAGGCTTTGAGAGACAACAGCATGGCCGGTTACATGTCGAGCAAGAAGACAATGGAGGTTAACCCCGAGAATCCCATCATGGATGAGCTGAGGAAGAGGGCGGATGCGGACAAGAACGACAAGTCAGTGAAGGACCTGGTCCTCTTGCTCTTTGAGACCGCACTTCTGACCTCAGGCTTCAGTCTGGACGACCCCAACACCTTCGGCAACAGAATCCACAGGATGTTGAAGCTTGGGTTGAGCATCGATGAGGATGCAGGTGAGGTCGATGCGGATATGCCGCCACTAGAGGATGCGGAGGTTGATGCCGAGGGCAGCAAGATGGAAGAAGTTGATTAAGTTATTGCACTTGGAATTCCTGGAGATTTAAAACTGTTACAAGTGTTTTCCCTTTTTTTTAGTTGCGGCTGCTCTTAGTGCTATTTTAACTTAAGCGTTTTGGTCCTTGTGTTTTCGGTTTTATTTTCTGTTCACTTTTCACTCATCATCGGTTCTTATAGTAGTAATTCCTCCTCTCTTTCGTCTCTCTCTGCTGATCTCCTTCGCTGTGCAACTTCGTGTTCACCTGGTGGTGCTCTGACGATGAGCTCTGATATTGCAACTTTTATAACACAGGGTTTGATACTCCCAGATTTTGGTCTTGTCAAATTCTTGAGAACCATTGTCTACAAGTGCATATTTGTCCGTTTTCCAAGAGCGGTATGGTGACACAAGCATAACTTATGTGAAAAGCATCTTTTATCTCCATATCATCATTGCGGGTTTGCTTTCATTAGCTCTAATAATTGAAACCCTAGGGAAGTAAAGATAAATGCAAAAATTAAAAAAAAAAATCACGTCGATGTTGTTATAACATCAGCCAGACATCCACATTGGGAGCTTCGGAAAATTGCATCGCAGGTAAGATTCAATCAATGTAATCACCCCTTCGTTTGAAATCCAATTTACACAAATATTTTCTACACGCATGAGAATAATAGAATGTCACAGGGAGTTTTTAACCGTATGTTCGGACATCAACTGAATTATCCCAGTGCCTTCAACAATTTCTTGCCCCAGAGAAACATGGCAATCCGTATCGCATCTCAAACAGGAAGACAGACAAACACACTCTATCAAGAGCTGAATTTACAAACAATCAGAACGACAAATCTCTCTTCTTAACTCACCGATACACAGTGGCCGCAATATCTTCAAAGAGGAGAAAAAAAAGATCTACAAAATCTTCACTAGTATTTCGATATGCGGCTTTGACCTCATGAATCATCGACTTGTGAATGGAACACGAAACTTGGGAATGCGGTAGTGATGTCCCTGGTAAAAGAAGAAAACAAGAATGAATGAATGAGATGACAAATTTAACAACGAATGCATCGCTACCATCTTCATACTAGGGCCAAAAGAAATAGTAGATACGATCTATCGTGCTGTTCCCATGGCTGACTTAGAGAAAGAAGAATACTCATGGCGATGCAAAACTAAGCCAGGTCGTCTACAAGGCTGATTCTATGCACACTATAGCAGAGGCATAACCCCTCAAGCCCTATAATCTAAAAAACTTTTTACATGATCGATGGCTAAACATGCTTTCACACCTACGAGGATTCATCATTTGTAATTTCTCCAAAAAAAAAAACTTTAAAAAATGCTAACATAATGGGGAAATTGATCATCCTCCAAAAAGTCTAGAGGATCTTCGGGAGTTGTGAGCAGTTCCACGATTGGTCAAAGCATATATAAAATATTATGAGGATGAGTTCTGTTCCACATGAGCATCTGAACTTAGGAATTACTTCAATGTCCACCCAAATCAATGGATAGAGCTTACTTAAGACCTTTCATGCTTTGGGTTAAGCTTGGCATATATCATTGAGTAAAAGAGAGCATATTAAGGAAATATCACCAAAGCTAGTAAAAGAGCAGATAAGGGTCGACAGACTTTCCTCTTACGATAAAAATTTCACTCTGTCGGTACAGTATTCACGCAAAATATGCGATTCATGACAACGCAGAGGTTAAATAAGCCAAGCATGTTTAAAGAAGTAGTGATCTTAGCTTCAACATCAGTACATGCTAAATGGACCTAAATGTGATCAAGTCATGAAAAAGACCATGTTTCTCAATTATCACACTGCAGTACATAGAAATCATTCTTAGTCCTTTTTCCCATATTTTGCACTAGCAAAAGTTATCCAAGTGCAAATCAAAAGACTTACTTAAGATATTGGAGAGTCATATTCTTTAGAAGGGAAGGATGTCGCAAAACGAGGTTTCTCCATTCTTCCTTGTCGATCTTTCCATCATGCTTCGTGTCCGCTTCTTCAAAAGTCTGAAGGAAGTTTTTACAGAACAAGAAAAAGAGAGAGGAGGGGGGGGGGGGCAGAGGATTTAGAAGCTATTTTCAATGAATAATAAAGGAACTATCCAAACTCTACTGAATAACAAACATTTTATGAGTAAAGAAAACAAAGGTCAAATGAGAATGAAGAACTACCTTGTCAATTATACTCTCTATGACATCATCCGAAAGATTCATGCCAGATTCTGCAAGCGTAGCTACTACCATTTGCTTCACCTATGTGGGGTATTCATGATTAACCTAGTTTTTGATGAAGGAAACAACAGTAACTCCAGTATAATTCAGTTTAACCAGAAATGTCACATACCTCCTGCCTCTCAATGAAACCTTGCTGCTTTAGATCATACAGTTGAAAAGAAACTGCTTCATACATTACAGGAATACGCCAAACATTACAAGGCAGCTTATATGACCACATCTAATGGGATTGAAAGTTAAAAAATAAAAACATACATTCAATCTTGTCGTCAAGAGGTGCATTTGGATGAAAAACAGATAGAGCACGGGCAAACTCTTCAAAACCTAGTATTCCATTGTGTCTTGTGTCAAACAAGTCAAACACCTGTAGAATCCAACACATGTAAAGTAGTTGTAAATAGAAGACCCCGCAGAGAATTTCCAAGACTTCCATACAAGATGAAAAGTAAAGAGCACGTTACCCGGTCAGCAAACAAACTCTCCTTTTTATTTGTCTTAAATAATGCTAACTGGAATTCTTCCTGTGATTTTTATAATGAAGAAAAAATTCAGTAAAAAGGAGCGACCGGAGACAAGAAATGAAAAGTAAAGAGCACATAACCCTGTATCAGGAGAACTACAGCATCACGAAGAATATTGCAACTTAAAAGAAGAAAAAGAATTAGAAGCAGGCAAATGACATTTTTAACACCGACACAAAAGATAATACAAAGAAAATTTACGCCAACCAAAGGAAAAATGACAAATGAAAGTACAGAGATGATAAACAACCTTGTTAATCAGACCGTCATCGATCACAGCACTGCTAATTTTTTTGAAAAGCTCGTAGAGCGCTTCAATTTCACTCACACTGACTGCACTCAGGAAAATGAAGAAGTGATAATCTGCACGTAACTAGACGAATAAATAACTTTATGAAAAGAAATAATCGAATTACATAATAGGATGATCATCATCAGTATGATATGAATCTGAGCAATACATTGTGCACGGGACTGTAAGTTCAAAGATAGAGCCCTAATCAGTAAAGTTGATTGCTAGAAACAGAAGGGCATAGGTTCACCATAAATATAGGAAAGTTGTGCCATGGAATGCCATCTAAACCTCAGAATGATAAGAAATCAAGTTGAGTGCATACACACAGTCTCCCTAGCAAGAAGCTCAGGATCTTCGAGGCCTCTCGATTGCTTATACAGATCAAGATCACAACACTGCAGTATAGAAGCGAACAAATGCTTTATTCCGTCCATACACTGCAACATGATATTCTCCGCTCATCAAAGCACTCCATACCTGTTCAAAATTACACAGAGTAAGCAATTTCCTCGGTTAATTATATGGAAAAATTATGCACATTTAAAGCAACAATTACCAATTTTACAGAGTCTCCATGGTTTGTTATACAAACCATAAGTAAAAATTAAGGACTCCTCATGCAATAGTTCATTTTTCTAGAATCCATTCAAGCAAGCAACACGACCCATCTGTATTATAATATAACCAGTACACAGAGAACTTTCAATACTGTCATGCCCATTTTCAGTAACTCAAACCTGGATTTACACTAAGAGATAACTCCGAATGTGAGGCATAAGGAGTTTCCAAGCATTCAAAACTCCTCTCTACCAGTTATGAGGAAGTGCTTAATGCCCGCTTAATGGTCAATATTATCATATGGCACTCATCAAATCTTATATATACACAAGTACGTGCCTCTAACACACCCCAAAGTGCACACAACTATCGAACCAAAACACATCCTGTGAGGCTGAAATATGCATTTCACTACTTATGTAAGCATACAAATCATTTTCTGAAAACTTTCTCTAACACACTGGCAAAACTAAATATGTAGAATAAGTATCTTCTAACTCCTAATGTCTGAAGCAGAGAAGTGAGACTTGATCACAAATACCATAGCTCACCGGTACAAACAGGAATTTAGCATAATACAACATTCACATTGCACATGAGAGGAGAAGTTTAAGCAGCAAGATGTTTGCATCCTTGTGATTTCACACTATGAAAGACCGTGACAAGAAAAGATGGTTAAGTTAGCACTCAAAGGGATTATCTAGGAGTACGTTGCACATTTTGGGGTAATCATAATCTCAGTGTAGATCATGGTGGAGCTAACTTTAGCCAGACAACTGCGTGTATATAGAGCATAAGGAGTTATGACAAAGATCTCGAGATCAAAAAACACTGGTCATGCAGCAGTTCAATCCATTGGATCTAAAAAAATGAACACGATACATTGGAGGTTGACACAAAGTTCTAGCTACACAACGCCCAACAAGACATGCCTCCAGGATAATCTATTGACCAACCAGAGGCGGTCAGAAGCCCAAGCTATTAACCAATTGCAGAGTCATTATACATGCAAAAGGCAAAGGCGGAATTCTTAAGACCTAGGTCCTTTTTCTAACAAATTAGCGCAGCATCTTTTGCAAAGCACCGTTGAATACCAGTTCAGCTAAAAGTTGAGGACGCATCAGCGTTCTCGCTCCACACTTATCCTATTAGAGTGTGAGGCCGGAGCTTTTCGCTGGTTCAGTGTCCCCTTGCTGGTTAAAGAAAAGCGCAAACAAGATCTTATCGACGTATGAAGTGGCTGATATCTAGTCGAAAAGCACGACACGGGAGAACAACTTAACTAATTCTTCGGCAATGAAAAACAATTACGAGCGATTAGCTTCATCGAAGGCATCCTACCTCCTCTCGCGAATGGTCTGAACTATAACGTAGAAGAGCACGCAACTTCCATTTCCAGAATTCAGTTTTTCAAAACCAAAAGACAAAAAAAAAAAAAAACTAGAATCCTACCTACAACAACAGCATCAAACTATCACGGAACTAACAACTGCAAACTCTCGCGCAGAGCCTTCACGGCGAACGCCGCAGTAGCGACGCGGATCTAATCGAATCGAATCGAGCCCCATCGGACACGAAAAAAGAAGAAAACGAAATCAGAAAACGGACACATCAACAAAACTCGAGCCGAACGATTCAGAGAAGACTCGATCCGCGCGACGGAGAAACACGCACAGGCTTAACTACTTCCTCCCGAGCAGCAGGCGAAGGAGATCGGGAGCCAACGCCACCGGCGGAGCAGCAGGCGATCGGATCGCTAGGTCAGTGATCGATTCGACCGATCGATCGACCGATCGCGGGAGCGGAAGCGAAGGAGAGAGAGAGAGAGAGAGAGAGAGCGCGAAGCGGGAAGGGGAGAGGGAGGGCCCTCACCTTCAGAGAAGCAGGGGGAAGTGAAGGAGGTGAAGCCGCCGCCGCCGCCGCAGCACGTCCATCGCTTTCGGTTCGGTGGCGCCGCGCGGTACTTTTATTTGTGAAGGTGACCGGGTGGGGGGAAGAGAGAGAGAGAGAGAGAGAGAAGGGTAGGGAGGGGAGGGGAGGGGTGATTAAAACTTGATTAATCTCTCTCTCGCGCGGATGGAGACGGGACAGGTAAGCCTGTCATTTACCCTTTTTACTTTTTTAAGAATTTCTCCTCTGTCAAAAAAAAAACGAGAAAAAAGTAAATATTTCGTTCGGCGGGCAAAGATTTTGTCATCTATCGCCGTTGTTTCGGAAATTCGCAATAAGTATAAGATAATGTGTTTTTTTTTAATTAAGACCATAAAAAAATTAGAAAAAAGAAGCCGCCTTGCCGGCAATTTCGCTCGTCGATTGGGATCATTGCTGAGAGGGTGTGTTTGTTCGAGTGAATGAATTCTCTTATTGAATTAGTATTCTGGACTTTCATGTATTTGGTTTATTGAAAATGATCGGTAAACGGAAAATCATTTATAGTAAAAAGAAGGTATGCAGGTTTAAAGTTGGGAAAATGAATTTTCATAGCCTGAAAAGGAGCAAAATTTTTTTTCTAGATTTGTCATGAGATTTACTTCGAAACAAATGCACCATAAATGCTAAAAATCGGTTACAAGGACTGAAATCAAGTTGAATGTGTTTCTTCTGTTTCTTTTTTTTGGGGGGGGGGGGGGGAATGTGTTTCTTTGAACTAGCAAGATATCATCAGTCTTGCACGCGTCATTAATGTTAATACAGCAATATGTTGATATTCATGTTGCCACATTAAAATGCCCTTTGAGGTAAAAGAAACGAGATAATTGTCCAAAAAGTCCTAAACCTATTATATGACTAATTCAATTCTAAACTTTTAAATTATGCAAATTTAATCCTAACATTTTGAGGACTTACCAATGTTGTCTTTCTCGCTAGTTTTGGCCGGAAAGTGATGACGTAGATGTCGGCCCACCATCCTATGTGGCGTGGCTGCGGTAGCCGACACTGCTGCGAACAAATTTTGAATTTTTTCCTTTCCTTACCCTTTGGGCAAGGGCGTCGCATGCAAGGCCAGCGACTAGCCTCGGGGCTGAAGGGCAAGGAAAGAAAAAAAAGAAGAAATTTTTTTTTTAAAAAATGTAGCATAGGATGGCCAGCGGCCGATCGACGTCTACGTCAGTGATTTCCGAACAAAATTGGCTAAATTGGCTAAATTGGCAAGTCGTCAAAAAGTTTAGTATTAAATTTGCAAATTATCAAAAAATTTAGAACTAAATTGCCACAATTGAAAGTTTAAGACCAAATTAGCAAGTTGTCAAAAGGTTTAGGATAAAATCACTACAATTAAACAGTTTAGGACTGAATTTGCCGTTGTACCGTAAATTAAGGACTTTTTGGACAATCTTCTTAAAAGAAAGGTACATGTACCTTATATAATATCATCGTAATTAAGGAAAAGATAAGTTACTAATAAGTTCACGCTTTCAGATATTTTTCCGAAAATTGCCTTCTTGTTCAAAGGTCGCATTGGACGGGCAACATCATCGATTTTGTTTTTTTTTTTTGGAGCACGGGTTGTAATCTTAATTGCCGATTAGCCATGCAATGGACAGAATTAATCGCGACGTAAAAGAATCTGACCTTGCGGGATTAGGGAGAGTCTCGCTGTAACCATGCGAAGTCTAATTGGCTTAGCACATTGCACACGATCCTAGGCAATTTGGCTTAGCTAAGTGTTAACTTCTTCCATTTATGGAGTGATTGCAGATGAGGGGAGGGGCTGTGCCGAGTTTTACCAGACCTTCGCACTTGGAAACGTACAATCCATCAACGAACCAACCTACATGCATGACCTCTCTCTCTTTCAAGACCCCAAATTACCCGAGCCATGGACCCTCACATGCTGTACATGAACGGCGTGATTCTGCTCACATGTCTACTTTGCAATTCAAGGGATAAAGCACAATTTTACCATTGCTTGCCTTCGTTTTGGTTTAGTTTCTACCTTCGCCCACAACCATACGAGGATATAGAAATGTGCTCGCGCACGCCCAGATCTAGTTAACATCATATTCAATCCAAATCCATCACAACATATGCTATGAACCACGTTTGATCATTATCTTCTGACAGTAAATTGTCAACATATGCTCCCAGATATTATTAGAGAGCATAGATCGCACCCTTTTCGTCTCGAGTGTCACTGAGCCTCCACGGAATCGCCGAGGCGGCTCGATTTGGAGCCCAGTTCGGAGAGGTTCGAGCCGACCGAACCGCCGCGAGAGAGGCTCGAGTTGCGGTGGAACCGGCATCTGAAGGAGCCGACGTGGGTGGTGGGAGAGCAGAGGCAGTTCGACTTGCTAGCGCCCGTCGCTTTGGCCGCTCGGGGCGACAAATTGAAGGGCGAGTTTTTGCTAATTTCTTCGAGATCGAGCTTCGGCACGGTGAATTTGCGACTCGGAGATTTCTCCATCTTGTGGCACTTGTGGTTCTCTCCTTCGTCCATCACTCGGACCAGCGAGAGATCTATCCAGAGAGACGAATTTAAGAGAGAAATGAGTAACTCACGAGTGATTAAATGAACACAGAGAACAGTTTCCAGGCAAAAGTGACTGTCTGAACAGGTTTAGCAGCATTTAGAAAGATACTAAATGGTGTGTGAATGACCGTGAGATTATCATGTCATCATCATAGATATTCCTGGTTACAAGTTCGAGTACTAGATTGCGGCGATGCCTTTGCAATGTCGTCACATTTTCTATCTCAATTCAACACATTTTATAGGGTCAAAACAAGAGAGCGACGTGTTCTTATTCGCATTCATGTCGAGAAATGCGTTGCGCTTGCACACCGGATCTCGTCCATCAGGTAGACATCGTAATTTCAACCACGATAATGTAGAAAATGACAGACCAAAATACAGTGTTGCAACAATTATTTGCTCGAGTAGTCACGGATGAGAGTAAATGTTCTATCTTCATATAAAGAATTCATCTCGGAATTGCAACGTAGTGATTTAGAAACTCATCTAGAACGATGATAAGAGATATGTTGACTACCTCCGGTACGGATGAACATGGCTATGAGCCAAAAAGATGAGAAATTGTCAGGATCAACATGGAGGTAAAGAATGTGGGAAATGATTCCAGAATTACCTGAAGGCGGAAAAAAACAACCCGAAAAGCCACGGAATTCCTCTCTCGCAATTACTGATGATCGCCGGAGGAAAGACTCGGAATGATTGGATCGAACAGAGCGATATCTTTAGACAAACCCAAAAGACAAACTTGAGGGAAACTGAGAAATGCCCGCTGGTTCTTCTTGTGGTCTTATACTCTTTTTCAGAACGTTAGAACATCTTCCCCTTGGATCCTGCTGTTTCAACAGACCCATCCTTTATCCCTTTGCTGTTGCACTTTTTGGGTTCATCCAGCCTATCCCCTTCTAATTATAGCAGGATCTCTTGACATGATGCCTAAATTGATATCCTAAGATGAGGAGGGACAACTGTGAATGAATAGAGGATGGCAAAGGTATCTTCCAAAACGCAGTTGTGGTCGTTCTGTCCTGGAATTTATGTTGTGTGTTTTGCTAAAAATAGTGTTGAACGTTTATACAAATCTTGAATTCATATTCCTAGGCGCACTATTTGGTCAGGTTCCAAGACATGATTTCATCTTGCAATAAAAATGCTTGTCGTCACCAATAGGCGTCCAAAGTAGTTGCAACGCCAAAATATATCGAGCGATTGTTTGTTAGATACAACAGTCCTTCGCTGATGTTACATGCGAAACCAATCATGATAATTCATCCCTAAAGTTAAACCGTCACGAGGGGGTCTTCCAAATCATTTTTCGCCCCGAAACTTCATGAACAACAATAGACAGACCATTTGAGTAAAATGTCTCTATACTTGCAAAAAAACCTACGTCAATAAAGTTTTTAGCATCAACCAAAGCTTTCTCTTTACAAGGGGGAGTTTAACAGTCAGTTTTTATTTTTTATGGCAAGAAAATCTTCTCGGCTGCACAAGTCAATCCAGCGTTTGATCACAGGTGACATACGCTTATTCTCTTGCGCAAACAAAGATAGGCGCATATCCGGTACAATAGGGCCATGGCAAGCAGAATCCACACTTCTTGCAAACCACCATCCAAGCTCACGGTGTCGAACGAGGGCGAGCTCTGCAACTTCCGGCATCCTCCTTGGCTCTTGCACTCATAGAGTTCGTTGCCAGAGTACTGGACTTTCAGGAGGAGCCTGAACCCGTGGAACATGAACGACAAGTACTTCAACCACCGTATAAAATACGGTATGTGCTGCGATCCATAATAATATACCTTCCATTAGTACAGAACTGGAGGGGAATACAAAGGAAGGTTTTCGGTTCTGGCACTTGTGTCTTGGTACATTTTTAATAGTTAGTACCCTTTTTTCCACCTCCGATGGATGTACAGCGCTGTGTACTGGAGAGTCGTCCGACTGCTTAGGTAATATAGACTCTAGTGATTTTCTTGTTCTTGGGATAGACGAATGTGTACACATTGCTTACTAAGTGCTATGTGAATCTGTTTCATTTCATCCTTTTCCTTGTCCCCTTTGTGGTCGATTTTGATAATACCTTCATTATGCATTTAGATTATTACATAGCATCAATCCGAACCAGGGCATAGACATGGATTTCCTAGGTGTGTTCCTTAGAAATGTCTAAAAATCTCTAAACAAATATTTAATCTCAAGTCAGGGAAAAATTCACAAACAGATCATACATTACTGGTTAAGCAATATTTAGGCGTCGTAAAAGCGAATTAGTAAAGTCCTTATGGTGACTGACTACTGTATTCTGGACTTGACTAACATACCTGTACATAGTATCCTCCAGTGAGTAGAAACAGCATGAGTAACAGCGAAACGACCATTCCTGCACTTTTAATGTTCAAAACCGCAGCCCCAAACAGTTCTCCAGCACCCTGGGTTGAGGAACGAATACTGGTTAGTTCTAATATAGCGGCAGTCTAAATCCTGACTTGGTCTATGTTTACCTGGCTTGTGACAGCAATCAAAAGGACTGCCCCTAGCGTGAGGAAGAAGCAAGACACTGTTCTCTTGAACCCCGCCATGAAGTAGAGAATGATCATGAAGGAGGTTGGGTAAAGAACATGGGCCAACATGTCGCACAGGGTGCTGCACATGTAGTACACGCTCAACCGGTACATATCTGCTTTCCGTTCCTTCACCAGATATACCTTCTCGAATGGGAACACATAAACAGCTCCAAAGAGAGATGACGAGGTCCAAAAGATGCAGATGTAGAACATCAGCCCGACCTGCATTAACAATGATGTGAAATTCATCGCGGCATGAACGAAACAAAGTTCAAATGCTTCCAAGCTCAAGCACTAGGAGTTCTAGTTATCCGGCCAGAATGAAACGAGCGGCCCAAGTTTAAGTCTAAATAATGTAGTAAGAAATCACCTGATCTCTGAGTTGAGCCTCGGTAGCAATCTTGGAGTTCCACCAGAGCAGGCCTAGTAGGAGAGCGACACCGAGAGCCTGAATCAGCCTCAGCACATCGATGTAGTCCCTGCACCTCTCTTTAAATGTTCTCCGCGTCAGTATCAGGAATTGCTCCCACCAAGTCAATGTCCAATCCTTCTTGACCTGGATCGCCACTTGAAGATGTTCTGGCGTCCTCGTGGCTTGGTGATTCTCGTGCTCTTTCGGCTCTAAGAGGGCCTTAAACTTAAGTTGGAGATACTGATATATTTGATGAAAAGAACATTCATCAGCTCCTTTAAAAGGGATGAGAAATGAGCTAGTAAGTCCAAATTACGACAGATTCTCACTTTGACTATGGTCTTCTCGGTACACGTGCTTCCCTGAGGGGCTGATAGCTCTTCAGGGATGCTGATGTCCTTTACCTGTCCGGTTGCTAGATCTAGCAAGAATTCCGCGGGATTCATCGCGATTTCAGGGATAAAGCTCAAAGATGAAAAGTACTCTATAGCCTCTCTGGCCTTTCCATAGTACACGGGATAGCCTTCTGCTATGAGTAGCAGCTTGTCGAACATGTGAAACATCCTACTCGATGGCTGATGGATTGTTGTTATTATCGTTCGCCCTGCCTGTAATACGGTCAAACGTGGTCAGAACATATAAATGGTTCGAAATTTCCATATAATCAAGAGAAGCTCGGTGCACACCTTAGCAACTCCTTCAAGTATTTGCAATAGTCTAGTGGCAGAGGTGGAATCGAGTCCTGAAGTTGGTTCATCAAGCAACAGTAATGACGGGTCGACAAGGATTTCATACGCTAAGCTTGTCCTTTTTCTTTCTCCACCTGATATTCCCTTAACAAACACTCCTCCAATTCTCGTGTGCCGACATCTATATTTTATTAAATAAAAATTACTCCGTGACTCGGTTTGTCTCAAGTCCAGAAATTAAAGCATTAGCATGATGAACTGCTTGTACCTTTCGAGTCCTAGATCCTTGATGATCATCTCCACTCTTGCATATTTCTGCTGGCGGCTCATGTAGCCTGGAAGTCTCAAGAAGGCAGCAAAAACCAAGGTCTCTTCAACCGTCAACTGCGGGAGGAGCACATCATCTTGCGTCACGAACCCGATCCTGCCAGACAAGATGAGTACTGTATCAAAGCTAATTTTCATGAATCTCGCTTATCGGCCAAGGCTGCAATATATGCATTCTGTCATAGAAGCCCTTGTCCATTGATTAGCTAACCTTCTCTTAAGAGCTGGCGTGTAGGGAATGTCATTGTAAGTTATTGTTCCTGTGGCATTTTCCAGTAGTCTCCCACCTATCACTTTCAGTAAGGTGGTTTTTCCACTACCTGAAGGACCCATCAAAGCGAGAATTTCCCCGGGACCGACGCCGCCGGTCACACCCTTCAAGATATGCTTGTAGTTACTGTTCTCCATGTTCCTTTGCGAGGCCACCTTCGACACTACCACTTTGACCGGGTTCTTCTCAGAAGCCCGGCTGCTTTTCACCTTGTACTGAACATCTTCGAACTGCATCATCACGAGCTCATATGACCCATGTTTTACCTTGCCAAACTACGCGAAAAGATTACAAGAGAAAGGGAAAGCAGGAAAGATCAAGACTACGGAGCCCTTGCCTTGAGATATATCGGGAGAGGGCGATTGGAGTTGGCTTCGGGGACCTCGTCCTGGATTTGAATCTCCGAGTATCGGTTGCTGAGGTAGGCTTGAGACACGTACTCTATGTTGTGGCCAAAGGCATTGGTCCCCGCCATTTTCATGGACCTCATCCTTGGAGGTGACAGTGGCAATGGCACGTCCTCAACCTCACCCTCTCTTGCCATTTCCATGTGTTTTTTGGATCAATTTGAAGAAGCTTGAATCGTTCATGCACACTTATATGACTGACCTTTGGTCAGTGAGTTTCAACTCCCTCAAACCAAGAGCTTGCCTATATATATGGAAGGAAGAGCGATGTTTGGTGGGCCACGTTCTTTCCATGCCCGGTTTGAGGACGCGCAGAAGGACTTCATTTTCACTTTTCAGGTGTCCTACCAGTATTGCGAGCAGAAATGCCAAGAACGTGACTGGACTCTTTTTTTCCATTTTCGTGAAGGAGATTATGCCGCAATCACTTTGTGAGCAATGTCAAAAGTTTTGTTGTCGCGTTCTTAGAAATGTGTATTTTGTGTAGTGACAATTGAAGTAAAAACACTTTTGGAAATTTACCATATATTACCAACTCATTTGAAATCTTAGGTCGTTGATAGATTTCCGGTGTCCAATCACAAGAAAGTTGGAAAATTTCAATTCGTCAGAAGATTTCTCGTCTCATTGATAAAAAAGAAAACGCTATATCATGTAAATCAATAGCAAATTACCAACACCATCATAAATTTACAGGCATTATAGTGAATTTTGTATGTTACCAACTCATATACTATGTAAATTACTAGCACTGCGAGGAATTTACCAACGTTCCAATGGAGTAGTAAATTGCCAACTCCTTTCATATGTTACTTGTGTCATAAATAAATTACCCATATTATCAGGAATTTACGAACGCTTAAATGAAAAATACATTATCAGCTCCTCTAAGATAGTAGTAAATTTACCCCGCGCACTCTGAGTTGAGGCTTGGGTCCGGGACCGAAGGCCTCTCGCTTGACCACATGCTCACGTAGCTTTCAATAACTTCTTTGGCATGGAAAGCTCGATACACAAATATTCATCGAGAGAAATTTTCCGACAATAAAATGAAGCGGTAAATTGCGAGCTCCTCCAAAATTTTATTAATATCACAAATAAAATTGCTAGCATTGTAAAAAAATTCTCTAATATTCAAATGAAGTAGAAATTTACCAGCACCATCCCAAAATTTATCAACGTGTCAATAAAGTAATAAATTACCCACCGCTTTGCTATTCTATTAGTAAGTAAAGTAGCAGTAACTCGACGAGGAATTTACCAACGTTTCAATGGAAGTAAGTAAATTACTGACTTCTCTGAAATGTGGACCAATTCGCTCCGCTCGTGAAGCTCTTCCTTTCTCTGCGCGCCGCGATTCTTCGTCCCTTTCCAAATCTCAGATCAAAGCTTAGCAGCAGCTCGGAATTCCAGGAAGCAAGGCCGCGACGGCAGAGATGGAACCGTCGTCGTCGCATGACAGCAAGCTCCTGACCTCCCTCCGGAGCTTCGGAGTCTCGATCCCGGACGGGGTCGACGCGATCGGGGACCTCCGGCCGGAAGGCCTGGCCTCCATCGCCGCCCGGTGCCTGAACCTCGTTCTCCGCGATCCGGCGCGGTTCCCGTCGTCTCCGCCGGAGTCGGCGGCCGACAAGGTCAAGATCTGCGGAGAGATGGCCTCCGCGGTCGAGAATCTCGGTTTCGCCGGAGACGTCGGCTTCCACAAGGTAAGGGATGTCCGATGCGTTGAGTCGTCTTTGTTTGCTCAGTGAAACGGTGGTGATGACTGATGACATCATGAGCTAAGAAAAATGGAGTGGATTCGCGTTTTCGAGAGTGGGATAAGATTGAGGCGAGGAACTGGCATTGTGCTTTCGTTTTTAATTTCGATCGAGATGTTTAAGCGTTGTGAAGTGGAGTAGATGAGCTCGGTTTCAATTGAGATGCATAATTTGTGCCCGAGCGTGCCTCTTGTTTTTGCTGAGGAGGAAGTTGGAGGAGGAGCGCCAGCAATATGTGGTTATACTTTTGGTCTGCAAGTATTTGGGGTGCCGTGATGGCGCGGATAGGAAGTCGTTGCTTATCGTATACTCTAGTTAGGCGTCGAGGAGGCTTTGTGGGTCGAATTAGTGTGTTGGAGCATTTTCCCTGGTGAATGATGTTTCACTTATTGATCAATTCGATGCACCAGTTCGTTTGTTTAACCTTGCTGCATCTGCTTTACCTTTGATTCTTGTGTTTGTGCGTCTTTGAAGTTATGCTTAGAACCGGAATGTATCTGTTGCTTGTGCTTACGGCAGTTTCTTTATCCGTCTGAAGAGGACATGTGTGAGTTGATAAGGTTCTTGGTCGGGAGGTTGTCCGAGTCGGTTGTAGTTGGAGAAGCAAATGATGCGAGGTATGTCGATTCGGAAGACAAGAAAGAAGGTTGGTTTAGAGATGCGGCAAGAGACAGGATAGGGAAGGTTTACAATGAAAGAGGGGGACTAAATTGGTGGAGAGTAGAAGACATGTTGAGGGAGCTTAGGCTAAACGCTGAAGGGCCAAAGTCATCATGTGCTACTGGTATCGGTTCAGATAATATTATTGTGAATAATATGAGCGGGCAGGAGCCTGTTAAGGAATCTGGCTCGTCAAATGTTAATGCAGTTGGAATCACAGACTGTGCAGCTAATGCAAATGATCGAGTGCTCGAAGGAAATGCAACTGCACGAGAGAATCAGTCCCCTGAGGTATGTTTATCTACAGAATTTTTTATATAGGGCCTTTGCATGGACAGGATGGTCCTATATAAATTGCTCTTGCTGATGTAATATGAAAGCCTTAAGAGTGTCAAAATTTTAAGATAAAGACAAGTTTGTCAGCACATGGAGGTTGAGTGTGCATTTATTCCTCTGTTTTAATGCGTATTATGAAGAGCAGTGATTGGCAAAAAGCATCATTTGAAGTAGACTTTTTAGATGGTAGACATATTACTGATAAGCAATGTCCTGATTAATGGTTCATGTTTACTATAAGACGAGATGTTCGACAAAAGAGGTTCAGCTTAGAGAAAAGGAGCTCATGGTGGAAGGGAAAGATGGGAGTTCAGAAGTGACAGACCTTGAGGATGAATTGGAGTTACTGAAGGCCGCAGCGGAAATGGCCTTGGACGAAAATCATCCAACTGATTTCTTCCTTGAGAGACTTAATGGCCAAATTGATACTAGGAAGAGGAATCTTCTCGAATTGGAGTCACAGTGGTAGGATACAGCCATTCGCTTATATTGCCTGATGATTCTCTTTTAATCCATGCTTGACAATGTTTATTATCTTGCATTCTTCTTGTGCCTTTCATAGGACACTGCAACTTAGACCTGTTTGCTGTATTAGCATATAAGGATACTTATTATGTTAGGTAGTGTGACTGTCTTCATTCCATTTTAGGAATGCTTCAAAGTTGATTCTGGAAGAGAAGAAGACAAGTCTTGAAGAGTCATTATATGCCACCAAACCAGAATTTCGAGAGAAGTTCCAAAAACTGAAAAAAGTTGAGCTAGAAGTGGATTCCATTTCATCTGAAATGAGAAAGAGGCAAGCCTTTCTGTTTGATCTAAGAATTGTTGGGATATTGTGCATTCTCGCGCATACAAGGATAGAACTATATTACTTTGTTAGAGAGCAAAACTTTCCCTAAAACTTGTTCGGTGTGTAGAAATCCTAACCCTGTATTTGGGTTCACTTTGCGATAAACGTTCCACATTTTATTGCCTAGTGCCAAGCAAGCCCTTTGCTTCAGTGAAGGATATTTTCTCTGCATCTGGCATTCTAATACATTAACTCCTGGATTTCCTGCTTTTGATAGTGATCTGGTGTGCGATCTACAACTATAAAAACAAATATTGATTTCTAGAAAACAAAGAATAAGCACATCAGTTTTTCCCCTTGTGATGAATAAGCATATTGTTGACTTATTAAAATTTCCAAACTATGGTCTGTCCCTGACTGGCTTTTGATTCTTCAGGGAAGAAGAGTGTTCAGAGCTTTCTGCTGGACTCAAGAAAAGACCGGAACAAGAATCTAGAACATCCCACATTCAGCGGATAAAAGAAATCACGAAGAACAGTCGTAAACAACATGCTGATGTGGAACGCATCCTAAAAGAGACTAGGGAACTCCAGTTAGAAAGTAATTCCATTCAGGAGCGTCTTCATCGAACTTACGCTGTGTTAGACGAAACTGTGTTCAGGTACATCATCCTCATCCTTGCGATTCTATTAGAAGGAAGTGTGTTAATGCTCATGCGTATTATCCATGTGTAGAGAAGCGAAGAAAGATCAAGTTGGACGTCAGGCTTACAGGCTTCTTACCAGCATTCATGAAAGCTTCGAACAGATCTTTGAGAAAATATTGTCCGCCGATCGAGTCCAGAGAGAAATCGCAGAAAATGAGAAGAAGCTCGCGGCTATGGCCTCACGGAGTCTGAACATCGAGAGGCTACAAGCCGACCTTGATGCCATCATCAAGGAGAACGAACATCTGGAGCAGTGTCTCGAAAGGAACTGAGCAGGGAAAACGGTCTGCTCGAACCTCTCGGCTCGGTGCAACTCTGTAAAGTAGCCTGAGTTCGAGATTAGATCACCAGTTGAATGTTCGATGACACCAAGTTAAAGAAAGACAGTGTCGGAAAAGGATGTAGCACCCAAGAAAAGGATTTTCTAATCTGTATACTTAGAGTATCATATCTATTTTTCATTTATATCTGGGCTTTACTACTGTCTGGTGCATAGATTTTGTAAACGCAGCCAGACGCATCAATTGACGCTGAGACTACCAAGGAGAGTAATAAAGATTTTTCCCAAGAAAAAGGTGAGTACCACGGTTCAATTTCAAATTGCTCAAGTACATTTTTGCATTTAATTCTATCCTCAACTCTCGGTTAGAAGCAAGTTCTATACGTGTGTGAAAGCTGAATTAATCGATACGAAGATAATTCGCAAGACTTACCACGCATCATCCTTAAGAACTGCGGCGTCTTGAGCGCAAGAAGAGAGACAAAACTTAATAATTTTCTTTCGGGAGGGTTTAAAAATAGACGCGACCTTGCCTCATTTACAATAATTTCACCTATGGCCATGAGACTTATTGTTTCGAACACGATAAATTTGGTTCTCCAACTACTGGATCCATTTTGCTCACGACCATTAGTTCGAAGATAATCAATAGGCAGATCCAGCTAGGTACGATGAATCGATACACAATTTTTGTACCTGTGTAGGCAAGTATAGGTAGGACCATCGAATCACGAAGGACTAATATAAATGAAAAATAGACTTTTTACGAGGACCATCGAATCACGAAGGACAAATCTAATCATTCATTGAAAACTGTTAAGTGTCCATCACGAACGATATCTTGTGCAGGGAAACACGAGAAAATGCACTTGAATACGATACTTTTAGGACGGTGGATTGATCCATCAAAAGATTATGAAAACTTCAAAACCTACTCAAGCAAATCCCAGGCAAAATAAAATGTCGTTTCCTCATTATACCACTCGAGGGATCATGGAAACCTCCGAACTCCCTAAGCAAATCCGAGGAATTATAAGACGTCATTTCCTCGTAGTACCAATTGAAACTCTAAAATGCCTAGCATAGCCAAAAAAATCACAACTCTATATTTCATTTTTCTTACTAAAAAGAGATAATATACAAGTGCAACAACAGATGGAAGTTTTTTCGAATCCCACCGACCTATCGATTTCTTTGATTCCCACAAAACATCTTGGAAAACCAATAGAAAATAATATAACCAACGAGACTTTCACTACACAGGAAAAAGGTAAGAAAGCAAACCAAAGTAAAAGAAAAGACCCTCTTCCTTGAAATAAAATTAGTCAGCTGATTAAAACCCCTCCAAAGTAGTTCTCCCGATATATCTCGACCTCTTTTGTGTATTTACACTCAGGCTGGTCAATGAGTTGACATTGAATCTTTTCTCCGATACAAACTCATACAGTCGAATGATTGTTGCCCTGTCAAAGTCTTGTCCGTTCAGAAATTAGCATTCCAATTAATCTGAGCATTATGTGGGGCATGCTGGTAAGCACCAGTTGGGAGTCCCGCCGTCTCAACTGAACCGGATTGAGACTGCTGCAGAAGGGGATGAACGGTTGGGGCAGCAGCCATTGTCTGCGTTGGCTGATGCATTCCAAACGCGCCGTGACCAGCTTGTGCCGGCGAAAAGGTGACATGCGGTCCCTGAGGAAGACTGAACAAAGGGTTCACTTGCAAGCTACTCAAATCTTGGCCTATCACAGGAGGAATCCAAACTGCAGAACCTTCATTCTGGTAAAAACATGTTTATTCGACAGTGAGTGCGTGTATACAAATAGCAGTAAAACAAAGCAACTACAACAAGGATATTCACAGGTAAAAGTCAAAGAAACTTAGAAGATCAATAAGGGGGAATAAGAACCCACCGGTTGAGCAGTTGAATAGGGATGACTTTCCTTCAACTGATTAGTCACGTGGTCTTCATTTATAGTCGATGTTCCAGAGGTCACAGCTGGACTAGGGTTATAACCTATGGGAGTAGAACCATATGCTGCATATGCAGAGGGTATTGCGATTTGAGGGGCGGTGGATCCTGGTTTAAATGAAGGGAAAGAGTACTTGATCCCTTGTGCAGCAACAGCTGGAGGCAGATATAAATTTCCCGCTGAAGGCTGTTGAGTGAATCCATTGTGACCTATAAGTTGGTGCATCGGTGGCATGTAATATGGAGGGAGATAGTGGCCATAAGGGAAGTAGTTGACAGGATATGGCTGCCTAAAAATAGGAACTGGTTGCGGCGACACAGCTATGGTACCCTGAGGTGTTGGGGTTGTGGCTGGACTCGGGCTAGAAAGAACAGGAGCATTCCCATTCTACAATTGGTAACAGAAAACATCAGATATACAAAGAGCATCATTAACTAGGTAACAGTCAAATAAACTACCGATAAGGCTGACATTCCAACCAACCAGAGACCAGTTGTGCTCCACCATGATGATTTCAGACAAAGCAGAGCATATCATAGTGATAACAGGCAAAATCACTAACTCATTAGTCATCTCTCCACAATGGAACTTATGATACAGGCCAAAAGATTAGATCTTTCCTACATTTTTATATAAAAGAAAGCTGAGTAATGAAAAAGTTGATTCAGTTGATTACAAGTGGATTTGTTATGTTTTATGTCCTACCTATTTCTTTTCACATAGATTTTGCTTAAATGGCATAATTTCCTCAATGATCTTCCCACATAGGACTCATAAGTAAAATAGAACTACAGTTCAGATCAAATACCCACTAAAAACCTGTGACTGTTACTGTTCAACAAAAAAAAAACCATTTACTGCAATAAAAAGCCATCAATTTCAATTTCAATTCTAACGTGTTGTTTCTTAACCACTTCCTCTGACCAGCTCAAGCTATTTTACAAAGTGAACTCCAATGCTCAATTGCGTTTACCATTCCAATAAAGACAAACAAACAGTCTCTCGCACTGTAATCCAGCCTAAGCCTCAAATGCAGAAGTTGCAACATAAACGTGTCAACTGAATATCTATTCTGTTTCCTTTAAATCTGATGATTTTCACAAGTATTTCCTTGCCATTGGTAAGTATTTACTATTGCTCTGAAATAGGGTAGAACATGTTAAAGATCAGATTAATAACAGTTCCCCAATAATATGTTTTGATTCAATTGGTGCCCTTACTATCAATGAGAGAGAGGGAGATCCATGTGAGAATTAAGGGGATTTCCTCTTTACCAATCTTGGTTATTCTACCGTTTATGGTGGCCCAAGGAGTAAGAAATCATGGCATAATTGATTTCTTCACTGGGGGGGGGGGTCCTCTTGATCTCAGACTTACATGTAGATTGTTCTATTAATAAATAAAATTTCTGCAGTGAACTTGGGTCTTGCTCTACTATTGCAAGAAGCCAACATTTAAGTGACATCGGCCTTATCTATAATCAAATCAAGCCAAAAAGGAAAAAGAACCTACGTCAACCAGCAGCATTGGACTTACCATGAAATTTGATGGTCGAGAAACATCCCGTGCCTGAACCTCAGGTCCTTCGAGCTGCACAAACTGGCTACCCAGAATGGATGGCATCAAGCCGAAGCTATTATTGCTGGGGACATCTTGAGCAACAGGATCTTGAGGGGCCTCAGAACTCAAATTTTGCTTGGCCTGATCAAACATTGAGTTACTTAAGCTCAAAACCTTGTTCTCCGAAGATGGTTGCACATTCTCAAGGGCACGAGCTGAAGCTTCAGGATGTTTAGCAAGATTTCCAATTTGATTGCTGGAACCAATCAGTAAAAATGTTAAAAGTGCACCAGCATTCCCTAGAATTAATACTCTACTGTTCATAGTCCACAGGAATGCCCAAAATGCAGCTTAAATGCTGTCGTGGACTCCAACAGAAACCAAACTTGGCTCAAAGTTTGTGATCAAAACCCTCGCTTTGCTCCATCACTTTTCTTTCTTTTGGGATAAAAACTTTGTTCTACTTTGTTGCTTTCAGCACCCTTTACATTGATGGGCATACAGAAACATAAAATACACAGGATAATCCGATAAAGGAACATACAGGGTAAGATCATCGGAATTATTTATTAGGTGGTCAGCCTCAAAATCAATAAAAGAGCGAATTATATCGGTAAGAAAAGAGTAAACTAAAGAGATCTAGGGAATAGATGAGAAGGGAAAATGATGCATTAAGATAGGCCATGCAACTCTCATCCTCTTGGAGAGTTCCATTTTCAAGTTGCATCACTGCTACAACTAAGACCACCACTTTCACAAAACACATAAGCAGTCCAAGTGAGATCCATTTAGCTAGTGAATGACTTGATTTCAGGAATCCACCGTTGTTGTGAAAGGACACCACACATAGTTAAATAACTACTACCCATTGGGGATTCATAAAGTTTCGCAAGTCACACTTCCTGAGGATTAAAGAGAAATGCTAAATTCTCCTGATTTTGTAGTGATTTTCCGATTCTTCTCAAAGAAAGAAGAATCACTACAAAACTCAGAAAAACTACCAATTCGCACAGAAACATCAATCCACAATCACGGAACCATAGAAAAAACCCCCAACCACCTCTTTCCGATAGTGCAAGCTCTTGATGATTGATATAGAAGGGAAAATGAAGATTAAACTGTCAAGGTTTCAGATTCCCTCGAGGTCAAGACTCCAGCATATTTCCTATACAAAGAACTTGACTATTATGCCATTCAAATTCTAGCTTTCTCTATCTACTTCAGTGTCTAAGAAGCATGAAGCGGAATGAGCCAACGTGTCTCGAACTGCATTTTCTGGCGCAATTATTTGGCAGATAATATATGCATTAAAGAATGAGAAAAGGTATAAAGCAACATATTTAAGCGCAGACAAGCCTAGATAAATCTAGAGCATTTCAATGAATGTGATTTTGTGACATTAACCAACCTCGGAGAAGATTCCTGTACAGTTACATCACTTCCCTGAGAAGATTCAACACCAAGACTAGATTTATCATCACCTACGGTGCCACTGGCATCAATGATTTCTGTTCTTCCTCCAAGACAAGCATCAAAGCTTCCAAATGTCAAACTGTTCTTGAAAGCTTCAGATACTTGAAAATGGTTCGGGAAAATTACATGCTGACCATCAGAAAGACTTGACATAGAGAGAGAATGGGAGCTGGCTTTGCTTTTGTCCAGTGCAACCTTAGATGCAACCACTGTATCAGAAACATGAATAAGAGCTGAACACATTGAGGCTCACTGAGGAAGAAATATAAAGCAAGATTCACGCCAACAATGTGAAAGAATACTGAACAAGTACTTGGTTGAACAAAACAATTTTATTGATTAGAGATCGACAACATTGCCATGACACATCTGGCAATGGAGGAACATCAAGGGAGAGACTACTACACTTCAATGGACAACTTCAGTTAGCATTAAAATTCGGTTCCATATTGAGAATCATTAATCTAAAGAGAATCAAGAAGATGCAATGTCCTTGACCAGCAGAACTGTTTAATAAAGTCCAGATATGGGAAAGTTAAGAGGAAATAATCAGAAGATGGATCCACAAATGCTACGTGAAACATCAGATCCTGGCATAATCTCACTTGCAGTTAAGAGGATCCATCCTACTGAAAGTTTCAATAAATGACAAAAGCAATCTTATGATGTTCCTGGCACAGAAAATTAGCAGAATACCTTCTAATGGGTCACAGGCCTCTAGCTGTGAGTTGTCATCGTCTTGTGAAGATGACTTGGTCATGGGAGTTCCAGACCTGGTCAGCATAGACGTTGGCGGTAACTGAGCCGAATGACCCTGGGAAAATTCCACAACTGAATCAAGAGACTTTTCCTTGGAAGTGGAACCCACCGGAACCATCTCGTCACTTGCTTTTTCATTGTTGATTGAATCTGCACCTAACTTCCAGGGAACAGATGGAGCCAATACAGGATCTGAAACAGAGGAAATATCAGAGGCAGATGCTGAAGTGGCAGAGACCAGGAGTTGGTCAGGCATCATTGCAGTCTTTCCTCCCTCTGCCATGGTCACAGAATCAGAAACGACCACGGAATTTCCCAGCTTATTTTCAGCAGTAGAAAAAATTGGTGGCAACGAACCCTCTGTGTTGAAATCCATAGCTGACTTAACATCAGGACAACCGGGACTGCCATTAACAGAAGAGTTCGGTGCATGAACTTGAGCAGAGAGCCCATTAGACAAATGAGAAGTTCCATTTGGCACCACATTGGAAGCCCTAAAAGCAATGGAGGTTTTATAAACTAAATGCCCAGCACAGATAAGTAACAAAACAAGCAAAAGTACAATCTGATACTGAAAAGAGTATAGCAAGACTACTTTGTTGCACGAGACGCTGCAGTGTTCATCTGCGGAGGCATAGGATTGGGCACTCTCTCCACTAAATTACTAGTTCTTTTGTCCCTCTGAACAAGCATATTCCTCCCACCACCTGCATTTGGACAAAAAAGACGACCAATAAAACCACATGAGAGATAGAAAATTGCAGAGCTAGGGTAGGCATTGCTCCTCCAATGTGTAACTTGACTGAATAATGGGTCTATAGGTAATAATTTTACGCAGAAGAGAGAGGAGAGGGGGCACTGAAAATTGCAAGTGACATAATCACTGGAACCACTGAAAATCCTATAGAGAGAAAGCCAACTACCAGAAGAGACATAGTTCGAACGAGGATGTCTGTTTCCCCTAGCCCCTCGTCCTTGAGCGTCTGTTGTTGACTTGGATTCCGGTGATCTTCCATTTGTACTCTAACAATGTAAAAGCACAAAACCATCAAAACTCACAAGTAATGATGATGTACAAGTACAACAATGTCAAACGGTATTACCAATGTCATCAAGCATAACTGTCTAATGGTAATGCTTGTTATGCTTTTTCCATTTGATGGAAGATGGATTGCCAAAAGAAAAGCACAATCATCTAATGGCATGTTTATTGGACCTATCATACCAATGACTCTCTCATTGAAACAACAAGATAATTATGACTCTTTAAAGCTATGGAAAAACTTTTTGACTTTGAATAACCTTAATCATTGAAACATATTAGTTTTTAAAATTTTGAGACGTTTAATGTCAAACAAAAATGAAATCTCAAACACCAAAGAAAAAACTAAAAATTAAGATTTGAAACAGAATTCACCCCCAAATACATGTTACTGTGTGGGAACAAGATGGTCTACTATCTCCACTGCGCAAGTGTGCAAGGAAACCGGGGAAAGACAATAATGCCAATTTCTACTATATACAGCTGCAATTACAACCAATTCGAGCATATGTTTCTGCCAACAAGCATTTTTCTCCCACGAGTTCAATAACTTCCCAGAGCATCTGCCTCAACCTCAAGACATACATCAGCCTGACCTGCATCAGTTTTAACTACTTGGTACTCTAGAAAACTTAGAAGCCGAGCAGCTCTCTGCATCATTTACTTTTGTCTTTTTTTGTTTATGCTAAGACATGCTTTGAACTCATTCGTACAGAACAAACTAAATGAAGGCCTGTAGCTACATTCAGCCAAACTAAGCAGCAGATGATTTTTCCATAATGTATAGACAAGTTTCTCAAAGACAAGAACAAGGTAAGCATACCTCCTTTCTCCTTTCTTTTCTGCTTTTGACCTCATGATATGTGTCTGCCAACCAAAACATAAGACGTTATGTTTATAAAAGTGGTAACCTAAGTCAACTAGGAAACTTAAGAGTTTGCAGAATCACCAAGTTGAAATCCTGATAATAGCATATAAGGCATCAACATTTAAAAACTCTCAAGCTTTTCTCTGGATAAACCAAAAAAATTTGAGTGAAAAAGCAACTGATTGAGATTTAAAGTGGTTTCTTTATAGCAGATAGATACAAAGTCCCATGCATACAAACCAAAAGCCAGCCACAGTTGACAATGGCGGACAATCCCACTGACGAGATACCCAAAGGGATCAAAACCGTCAAAACAAATCATAAACTCAAACTAAACAAAAAGTATAAAAACAAAGTCATGCATACAAGCCAAAAGCAGCCACAGCTGACAATGGCGGAAAATTCCACTCATAAGATACCAAAGGGATCAGAATCGTCAAAACAAATCATCAACTCAACTAAACAAAAAGTATAAAAACAAAGTCATGCATACAAGCCAAAAGCCAGCCACAGTTGATAATGGCGGAAAATCGCACTGATGAGATACCAAAGCTATCAAAACAGTCAAAACAAATCATCAACTCAATCTAAACAAAAAGCTCATCATTTCTTGCCATAGATATACACCAGGTCAAGCATCTTGATTTATAAATTTCCAGCATTGAACATAGTTGACAGTGAAGGAAACTCTACCAATGAGGGATAACATAAGTCAAAAGCAGTTTGTCGAGAGTCACAAGAACAGAATGTGTGGACAACAGGAAATACAACTAGCACATACTAAGCTTTAAAAATGCTTGTAACTCAAGCACAGTTCATTAAAAGTTCTTACAAATTTACGATATGCCATACCATAAGGAATTAGATATCACGAAATACCAAAGACATGACATATCCAAAGCCAGCAAGTGAAGGATTGAAAAAACACAAAACAACAGGTCGGTGGCATTTTAGCAATTTACAATCAAGTAACAATACCGATATGAAAGGGTTACTACGTGAACGAAACTTCAGGTTTCATATTCGTCACAGGTCACAATTTACACAGCCGATTGATAACCCACCAATCAACCACTTCAAGATTGTGCCTTTCTTATAAATGGCAGAGCAATAACAAAGTTCAACACCATAAATAAGTCCCAACAGTCAGATTAGGAAGAAGTTCAACCGCCTAGAAAGTATCTCACTAACATAAGGTAACACCTGTGGAAGGTCCATTTCCTTTGCAAACTCGTCAGCAGCTCAGGAAAAGCATTCCAGACACTTTCCTATTTTACAAACCTCTTCATCTCCTCATCAAGCGTCCCAACCTCTTAGCTCGCGATAGCGAAAGAAACAAAAAACTCAGAACCCGATCCTTCATAACCCCCAAACGCCGACAACACGACGAAGTATAACCATCAGAATCTAGCTCGACACACTTCCCCGGACACTCGCCATCTCCGAACACACGAAAGAACGAAATCCCCCACATCGTCCCGAGAGAACCCGAAACGAGCTGACCCGAACAAAGAGATCCAACGGACGCGAACCGAGACGGGCAATGCCCCCAGCACGCGCCGCGCCCCCCACCCACACGGATGTCACGGCATACCTTGGAACAGGAGCTTCTGGGTGGTCTCGTCGGGATCCATGGAGCAATCCTTGAACATCGCGTACACATCCTCGTCCGAGTGCTGCTTGCCGGTGATCTCCTTGATGTTCTGGATCATCTTCCTCACGTCGGCCGGGATCGAAACCCTAGAGGAGCCGCCGCCGCCGCCGCCGCCGCCGCCGCTCATGTTCCCCCGAAGCAGAGAGAGAGAGGGACAGAGAGGGGGGGGAGAGAGGGAGAGAGACTATGCGCCCGTGAATACGTCACGTAATAGAGAGAGATGGTAAGGAGGAAGAAGAAGAAGAAGAAGAAGAAGAAGCAGAGAAATCAATGAATGAGCATATCAATGTCTGTGTGTGTGTTTTGTGTGGGAAGGAGAGAGAGAGAGAGATGGAAAAGTGAAGGAAAGTAAAAATTTATCAGAGAGAGAAGAGAGAGAGGCTACTGTACATGGGGATGAGAAGGAAGGAGCCTGGGCAAATTCTCAATTTCTGTTTTATGAGCCTATTTCTCCCTTTTCTCTCTTCTTTTTACATTTTATTTTATTTCTCTCTCTCTCTCTTGACTCGCTAATTTTGAGGAAATAGGTGAAGTAGGGAAAAATCAAAATCAAATGTCGATTTTGAATTAGACAACATATTTTTTTTGTCAAGTATTTATTGATATGATGAGGGAGGAGGAGGACGACGACGACGAATGGCAAAATTGGAAATTCTGATGGAGGAAGGAAGGAAGGGTTTTAGAGGGGGGGGGGGGGGCATCTTTTTTCTGAGAGAATTTGGCATGTGAAAGTAGTGCGGGGGTGAGTGCTTTTTTTTTTGGGTTCAATTCATCGATCTTTTTATTTTATTTTCTTAATATTTTTATGTCCTATGTTCTTTTGCTCGGTGAAAATTAGTTTTAAGTCGCATTTGATGCACAAGATGAGGATTTGATTACCGAAAGTGTGTTCTGAGATTGATTAAGCAAAAGCAATGAAGTAGTCACGTCTTCCCTCTTTTTCGTAGGCATGCACTAAATAGCAATTCCTTCAAGTCATTAACCTACTCGATTATATCCGCGACTTACGGTGAGATTGATTTTTTCATGCATTTATACTCAGGGTTCGAATCAAGGTTGCATGCATTTTGAGTAAGATCCTTGGTGTAGCATGCATTTCGATTTTTTTCATTGGGCATTCTAACATGATATCGAATAATATTCTTTATATCTTTGTTGCATCTAAAGATATCTCTATAGTAGGCATTCGGCTTAATGACATGGCTTATGACATTGTAGGTTTTATCATAAATACATAAAAAAAAAGGCAAAACAATCGTTTCCCTTCAATTCAAATTCAAAATAGGTTGCGAGTTTCGACTATCTTTACTCAAAGGACATTGCCCAGAATTAAGTATGTCGAGCAAGATAGATGAGGTAAATTGGTGCCCCAGGGAGGTCAAGCAAAAAAATTTAGAGGTCCTAGTGACTAAGGAAAGCACTTAACCATGTAATGAGTAGAAGTTCGTCGAAAAACCACAATGTAAGGCACAACCGCTTAGTATATAGCAGACTTCTATTAGAATTCAAGTAATTTGTTGGGTACATTATTGGCTCTTTTATGAAATTGCCCTTTGATAGTTTGTACATTGATGTACTAACTTTTTTTTTTATGTACTAACTTACTAAGTTTTTATTTGCATAAATTACTGACGCTTTAAACTTACTAGCTCTTTTATGGAATTACCAACCTTAATTAGAGCGACTTACCAACATTGTTTGATTAAATTATCACCTAGTTTTGGTTACAAAATTTCATTTGAGTGACTTACCAATATTTAATTATTTTACCAACTTACTCCCATTAGATTACCACCTATAATTTGAGTTACTAACTAAGTTTATTTTTCTTATACTCACAAGTTTTTCTTATTTTTTTACCAACTTTTGTTTACCTATAAAAATTTACCAATTCTCATGTGAAATTAGTAACTTCAATTTGAGTATTTAACAATATTTCCCCGATTAGGTTATCAATTAGTTTTGAGTTATCAACTCTCTTTGAGTTAGTCACAAACTTTATTTGGTACTATTTAATTCACCAATTATTTATTGGGTTATTTATGCAAGAAAATAGTTTGTAAGGCGTTCAAATAAAATGTGTGGTAATTTCATCCAACGGCGGGTCAGTTTAAGGCATTGTTGAGAATATGCAAAACATAGTCTGTAAGTAAAATGCAAAAAAGAGTTAGTAATACAAAACTAGTTGCTAATTTAATCCGAGAGATTTTGGTAATTACTCTATGGTTAGTTTTTTTCTAAAAATATTAAATAATTTTGAAAAGTTGTTTGGCAAAATAAAAGTGATAGCTCAATAATAAAGTTGGTAAATTTATAAATGAATCAATAAAACCTGGTAACCAATTCAAATAAGGGAAACCCAAAAGTGGAGGGTAATTGTTTTTTTGGTCAGAAAGTAGGGGTAATTTAATGGGAGAAAAATTGGTAATTTATTAAAGAACCAAATAAACAATGATAGATAACTCAAACAAGAGTTGATAACGCAAAAATAATTAGTAATATAATCGGAGAAAAGCCTACAATAACTTTCGTTGAGATTTGTAATTGCTATAAATGGATTCGTAAATATAAATTGTTAGTAATGCAAATAAAAAAGGTAACTTAATATAAAAGTGGGTAAGTTAAAAAGCAAATACACATTGGCAAGCAACTCAAATGTCAGTTGCAAATTATAGCCGATTGACAACTCAATCAAAGAAAAATTGGTTAGCCACTCAAATAAAAGTTGATATTATTGTATAAAACTGGTGGATGTGGAGTGATGGTAAGAAAGGTAAATAAAAGTTTTGTAAAAGATAAAACTATTTTGGATTTGTTAGTGATAAACATTGTTAACAAGACCTTACCAAAAAAAAAACATTGTTAACAAGAGCTGGTAATATTAAACTAGGCAGTAACTTAACCGTAAAAAAAATTTACGATCACTTTAATCGAGATTGAAAATTCCTAAAATGGGTAGGTCAATCTAATAAGTTCGCAAGCAACTCAAATAAATATTAATATCCAAAATACAAAAACTAGTAAATTTAATAAAGAAAACAATCAAACCTCAGTGAGCAACTCAAATCAGATTGAGAGTTGGTAAATCAAACTAGTCAATGATCTAATGGACGAAAAGTTGATGAGCCATACCGCTAAAGTTGGAAAATCCCCACAAGAATTAATAAATCTAAAGCGTTTGGAAGAAGCACAAATAAAAGTTGGTAAATAATAACAAAATTTGATAAATTAAAAAAAATAGCAAATAAAAGTTGATAAGTCACTCAAATGAAGATTGTTAAATTTGAGGCATTAGTAAGAGAGACAAATAAAAGTAAGTCAAAGATAAGAAAATGGGAAATTTGCAACAACAAAAAAGAGACCGTCAGTAATTAGTTATTGACAAGTCATTGGGAAATCAAGTGATTGCCAATATTTTTATCAACGCTCTTTTGACGCTTATATATAGTTGTTAAATCAAAATAGGAATCGTGAATAGAAATCTTACGATCATATATTGTGTATTGATAATCGAATCAAATCCTAAGATAAGCCAAAATAACTAAAATAAGTTTTTTCTTACCATAAATAACATATAAAGTAAGTAGAATGGTTGCATAATAACAAATTTTGAGTAAAATTCATGATCAAATGCCTAATTTTGAGTGCATGTATAGCGTAAAATAACATATTGCAGCACATTATTCTTCTTAGAAAAAGAGACATTTAAATAGAAATTGAAAGTTTATGTGCAATATCATTTATCATTGGTATGTTATTACTATTAGAACATATATTGAATTATATACACCTTGAAATAGTATGAAACCTACTTTATTTGATAGGGAAAAGAAAAAATTCCAAATAAGGACCCGAAGTGGGATTGTTTTCTCAAAAAGGGTCCAGAGTGCACAATGTATCAAATAAGGGGATGAAGTAATCAAATTTGTCTCAAATGAGGGCTTGGCGAGCACATCCAACGCACATGCCACTTTCTAAGCCATGTTAGGGGCATTTTCGTTCGGAGGCAATTTTTTTGTTTTCATTATTTTTCTGTTTCTTTTTTTTTTCTACATTCAGTGCTCATCTTCTTCCTTCTTAATCTTCCTTCCTTCCACACTCGTCCAAAACCGAGCCCTAGGGCTGGAGTTCAGTGGTGATTCAAAACCAGGTGACAACGATGGGAGAGTTGCTATGGCTCCGAGGAAGCACTCGTGGTACCTTGCCGACAAAAACGAGCTGCTCCCCTTTGACAGAACCACCGTGGCATGCCCGCTGGGCTCGTCGAGCCGTATACGTTAGAGCGGTGTCGCATGCGTAGCATCGTGGGGCATGGTTTCTCTATGAAGAAGGAATTGAAGGGAGGTATTGGGCGTTCACATCTGCAGGAGTGGTCATCGATGATGACATAGGAACAAATGCAGATTGGCGATACCGTAAAGGGTTAAAAGGCATTGGTGGCGTTTTTCATTGATTAAGGATTCACCGAACCTCTTCAGAAGAGGATTGAATTTCTCGGACTTTCTTAAAATTTTCAAATCTGGATACGTTCGAATACTCTGCCGCATCAACAAACAAACATATTAAAAGTACATCAGACAGATTCTTTTGTCTGAAGCTTTAGAAAACTATGACACTTACTCATTTGATTCATTATCGTGAAGTCTTCCAATCTTTGCTTGCAAAGCATCTTCCATGGCAGAAAAGTCCAGCTTGTACCTGTTTGTGATCAATAAAACATGAATCAAATGACATGGCCTAAACTGATAGAAAAAGAAAAACGACATGGCCTAAACTAGAAAAGCTTTTTAGCCCATTGATAAATCTCATCAAAACACAATCAATGGTCTATTTCATTGATCAATCTCGTGCTTAGATATCTAAATATAATTACGCATAACGCCCCGTGACAAGAGAACTAAGATTCTCCTATTAGCTAGGTCTCCACCAATATTACTAGCAGCTCAGCCCACAAAGATATCCTAAACTAGTATGCGCATACCCACAAACCCTCTCAATGGGCTCATAGAGACAATGAGCATCAATATTAACCTACAACAACATCCTCTATAGTTCACAAACATAAGTACATAAATTATTTCATATGTCATAATACGTTTTCCAAAACATTTCACAATGCATTTCGTAAACTAGTTCACAAAAGTTTTCTTGTGAGTCTTTTCCAAAAGGTTTCGCAAATCCATTTGCGGGTAAACAGTTTATACTATAATCCAAAGATAGCATTTCAATAACTAATACACAAATGGTAGTAAATACTCCATCTAATTAGTGCAAGAAATATGCTTGTTCTTAACTCATAACATATCTAATCTATTTCGTTTTCAAAATTTGAGTTTACAAATTTAAAGAAGAGATAGGTACCACTCATCTCAGAAAATCGAAAATCAACCTATGATAGTTACTCAAGCTGATGTACTTGGATTCCTAACAAATTAATTGAAAAGCGATATAAAAAACTGAGTAAACTAATATTTTATTAAACGACTTGACTAATGACACCTATTTATCGATAAAATGACACCTATGAGCCCAACGAAAAGCTTGCCCATTGTTATCCGCTATGTGTAGCTTGTACTGAATTTGTTCACGCTATAACTTCCTCCGCCAAACTCCGTTTCAAGCAAACTTATAGTCTATAGAAATCCTTTCGATGTATTAAAAGGCCTCTAGCTTTGTCGAATCAAAAGACTGCCAAAGATGGGCGAAAATCATCACAAAAAACAAAAATTCATAACTGTCCAGTAGAACGCATAGAACTTTGAAATTCACTCCGATCAAACCATAACTTCAAATTGATTTCCATCATATTTCATGGCACCACAACACCCTAGATAAATATAAAGAGTATCTTTACCTACCCCTTGGCTCTGATACCATAAGTGTCCAAGGATCTGGGGACTTATAAATATAGAAGATAGTAATATAGAAAAGTATCAATGTCTAGATCTGGGGAATTTTCTTAAAAAGAATAAGATAGTAAGGGCATATGTGACTTTCAAACGTCATTCTAAATAATTAAAATATCGAATGAACTGTTGGAATAAGAAAATGATTCTAGAAATGTTTCTATTATATAAAGCTCGAGCAGAAGAGAAAATATATGTTAAATGAAAAGTGCAGATTTCAACACAGAAAATTATTAAATAAATAAAATTAAATAAAAGCGTGAACATTAAGGATTATAAATAAGCCGTAAGCAATATATAAGATGAAAAGAAGAACAATTAGTACTTCTAAACCAACCATGTAGGTGGTGCATGGGATACAAGGGTAAAACGGTAAGAAGAAGTAAGGATATATAACAGAAATAGAGAAATGTTTTAGAATAAATTACAGATCATCCACAGGCGGTTTGACCTGCCGTTTGTGGGGTATGTAAATATAGATGCAATAAGGATATTGAAGGAAAATGTCTGTTATTTAAATAAAGAGGAAAGATTACAACAGCAGTATATTACAACAAAAGTAAAGAAATACAAGTGCATAAATTTTCATAAAAAACTTTTATATTCTCAGATCATGAGTAAGATCTGGAATATAAGGTGACACATGGATGAAATGGGTATGAAAAGCAACAGATCTTATGAAGTTTCGGGTGAAACTTTGTGTTTCCTGAGAATAGTTCTGGCAAAATTGTTTGTAGACTATATCTCTATAAAGGAAACTAAGATTTGGAAGGTGTGGTATGAAAGGTTATAGAAATGAGAACTTACTGGTTCTAGAAAGGTTGTAAGTTCTTCTTATTCTCCAGTGATGGATTGGAGAGTGATTTAGAAAGGTTTGAGAATGGCTTAGAAAAGGGAGAGGTTTCAGAGTTCAGAGAGGTTTCGAAGGTGTGTTTGGTTTAAAGGAATGATGTCTATTTATAGAAAGACTGGGCTCCTGTAGAAATAGTTCACGGATGGTACTGTAGCGGTAAGTGCACAGTGTTACAGTGAACAGTAACCGAACATAATTATGAAATATTGAAAAGAAAAGCTGGCAGAACTCCTTTAGAAATGATGAAAATTGGCAGGAGACTTTCGGCGCCTTGTTCCTATCAAAATCTGGCAAGATCTTTTGTTGGCTCAGGTTCTTCGTCCTCTTCTTCATCCTTCACACTTGCTCAATTGTGAGGAATAGGTTCAAAACCCGGGATACCATAGCAATCATCTTCATTAGAATTACCGCTATGGTAGGATTGAGAAGAACTTGTTTTCTCAATCTGTGAAAGAGCTTGTTTTAGCATTCCTGCTAATTGTTGGTGAGATTGGGCTGATGCCAACTTAGAAAGCACAAATCCTTTGTCATGTAGAAAGGGAGTAATATTGTTAGAACTGATGGGGATGGAACCTCTAGAAATTAGCCAGTCTGAGACGGTTTTTTTTTGTGACTCTGTCAAAAAATTTAAAACCATCCCACCATTTGACTTTGAATCGTCTTATGAGGATGGGGATGCCTGTTTCAACAGCTTTTCTATAATCAAAATACCATCCTAAGACCCAAGATACTCTAAAATAACAAAAGAAGAGCATTGGTTTAGGAAAGTTTTTCTCATAAGGGAGTAGGGTGAATTTTTTGAGGAAAAAGTTCATAAGCAGGTTGGATTTTTGGATGAATGATTTCTCCTTCTGACCCAAAATGTTCCCACCATCGAATGAACCAATATGAGGTGGATTTGATATCAAAACTTTCAAAAAAGAATAGCCAGGTATGAGTGTTGTTGGCATTCTTTCTCCAAAAAGTATTCCACCATGCTTGTTGGTAGTCAAAATATGAAAAAGATTTTCTGTATGGAAGGGAATCAAAATTATTGAATTTTTTCAAGGTTAAGGGGTCAGGTTTCCATTGGGAATAGTGAATGACCCAGTGTATTCTGGCCGTGGAGTAATTCACATGGCCTTTGTCTGTAAAATGTATGAATGTAACAGACTTAGTTTCCTCTAGGATTGCTTCATAAAATTCCCTTATTTTGTAAATATCATAAGGTGTATATAAAAAGTTTTCAGAAAATAAGTTTTTAGCAAAAAACATATGGGTTTTCATCATAAAAGCCATTTTCAACATTGTAAATATTTTGAAATATTATTTTATGAACAAATTTTGATTTTGGAGGGGTAGTCTATGTAGACTGAATAACCACCTCGCTAGAAATTGTCTTCCCTTTTGTCTTTTGAGTAGCAATGGGAGACGGATCTGGACTGACTATGGCCATTGAAGGCTGAGGTTGAGTATTAAAAGCCTGCTGGACAAGCTGCATAGCTTGTTCGGGTGACAATTGGTTTATTAAATCAGAAGGGTTTTTCACAAGAGGAAGGGGTTCCTTTTTGGCTTGGCTAGAAATGGTGACTTGGCTAGAAATGGTAGTAATGTTTGGTGGTTGCTGGGCAGCCTGTAGCCAAGTTCTGATATTGGTCAGGCCAGAAGGTTTCTTTTCGGGAGATGCTTCCGCAACTTGTTTTCCTTTGTCCCTTCTTATGGGTTTGCTGGGAGGCTTTGGAGGCATTTTCCCTGTAAAAATTCTCTAGTAAGAAAATTTAGAAGAGAATTCGAAGAACCATTTATAAATTTTATATCAAAATCAAAAACAGATAAAATGGCTTGCCATCTGACAAAACTTTGTTTAGAAGCAATGTTTTGAACATCTTTCTGCAAAATGTCTTTTGCAGATTTGCAATCAATAAAAATTTTTGATTCAAAAGATCACCCTGAAATTTGGAAATAGAAAGTACAATAGCAAGGATTTCTTTCTTGATGGTGGAATAATTCTTTTGGCAATCATTCCAATGTTTGGAGACAAATTGAACAATTTGTTCTTTATTGTCTTTGGATTGCTTGAGTATTCTTCCATATCCAATATCAGAAGCATCAGTTTCAACAATTTTAAAAGCAGAAGGGTCTGTTAGATGTAAACAGGGAATATCTTTGATAGTTCGTTTGATCTGTCTCACAATATCAGTATGGACTTGGGTCCATGGTGGAGGATCCTTTTTGAGCCTCTGATGGAGTGGTTTGCAAATGATATTGATTTTGGGAAAGAATTCAATAATATAATTTAAGCTTCCAAGAAATCTTTGCAACTGGGTCTTGTCCCTGATTTCATCAGGAAATTTTTCAGAAAAGGCTATAGATCTTTCAATGGGAATGATGGTTCCTTGGTAAATATGATGTCCTAGAAAACGTATTTTTGTCTTAAAAAGGGATATCTTGGTAGGTGAAACTACTAAACCATTCTTTTTTACCATATTGATGAAATGATTGATGTGTTTAAAATGTTTTTCTATAGAAGTAGAGAATATCAAAACATCATCAATATAGACAATAATGTAATCAGAACAATGATTGAAACTATCATTCATAATTCTTTGGAATTCAGAAGGAGCATTTTTTTAACCAAAAGGCATGACATTCCATTCATATTGGCCAAAAGGAACGGTAAATGCAGTCTTATATCTGTCCTTTTCGCTAATTTGAATTTGCCAAAATCTTGATTTCATGTCAAATTTTGAAAAGATTTTTGCATCATAAAGTCTGTTCAACAAATCCTTTTTGTTCGGAATAGGATATCTTATCCATTTTAAAGCTTTATTCAAAGGTTTATAATTTATTACTAATCTTGGAACTCCTCTTTCTAATTCGGCATTTTTGTTGACATATAAAGCAGAGCAACTCTAAGGTGATTGGCTCTTCCTAATAAGCTTCTTCTCAAGAAGTTCTTGTATTTCTTTTTTACAGAAATTTAGAACTTCATGATTCATTTGAGAAGGTCTGGCTTTAGTAGGAATGTTTTTTTTAGAAAATTCTAGTTCATAAGGTAAATCAACAATATGACTTTTTGGAGATCAGAAAGCATTAGGAATATTGGAACATATGGAATCCTTGATTTGATTTTCAAGAAAAGAGATCCTTTTTTGAAGGCTTGCCTCAAAAAGATTCTTGTCAATCCTTTTGTATTCAAGGTCTTCTTTAAGAAATTAGAGATGGGTTTCCTTATCCTGGATCATACAATTTATTTCAGAAATTGAGTGCTCCTGAAGATTATTTAAATTTCTAGTTTGAGGTTTTGAAATGAAATCGAAAAATATCCTTTTTCCCAAGGTCTCTGTTTCAACTCCATTTTCAGTAATTTTAAAAGGTAGGAGTAAATTAATAAAATGGGATCCAAGAATGACATTTTGTCTAATATTTTTGACAAGAAGAAAGGGGGTTTTAAAAGAGATTTGGTCCTTTAAAATTTCGGCTTCAGGAATTTTGAAGTTTATTTTTAATCTGTTTCCTAATGCTGATTTGAGAGGCTCGGAAGTTTTTTCAAAATATTTGGTTGGCATGAGGCCATCTCTTATGCAGTTAAGGTCTGCACCTGTATCAAAAAGAGTTATAGTATTTATGACAAACTTTTGAATCCGAATAGAAATGTTGATAATCCACTTTCTTGTGGTTACCTCAGAAAGCAATAAAAGGAAATTTGTATCTGAAGGAGAAGGAAGCTGGGAAATATCATTTTCTTCAAAATTTTCTTCAAAATTTTCTTCCTTTTGTTTTCCTTTTAAATTTTTCATTTTTATTTCTAAAATGTCCTTTTGCATAGCAATTTGGGTAGCTTTGAGATTTTGTATCTCTTCCTTTTGTTTATTGATTTCATTAGTAAGTTCACTTATAGAAACGGGTTTAAAACTTGCTTTTTTGGCTTTTCCCAAAATAGTAGAAATATTATAAGGATTACCAATTTGAAAAGTAGATTTGGAAAATGGTTTTGGATTTTGAAAATTATTCAAATATTTTATTTTTGTTTCTGGATCAGTAATTTGATCAAAGGTTTGCAAAAGAATTTCTTCTTCTTTTGTTAAAACATTTATTTCAAAATTGATGTCACCTTCTTCTTCACTTTCTGAAGTTGAAGATGAAGAGGTTTCTAAATCACAAATCTGTAAACCTTTCTCAGAACTAGATTCATCAGAAGAACTATAATCAGTTTCAACCATTAATTGGCTAAGCTGGTGAATAGTTTCTTCGTCTAATTTTAGTTCATTAACCTTTTTGGCAACTTTGCAAAATCGAGAGGTGTGGCCTTTCTTACCACAATTGTAGCAAGTGACATTTTTAAAATTTCTTTTGGGTTTTTGGTTCTTATTAGAATCATCTTTTTCTTCTTCTTTTGAAGAACTTTTATTAAATTTTTTCTTATAAGGTTTCTTATAAGATTTTTTTTAAATTTTTTTCTTCTCTTTCTTTTCTTTCCTTTTGGAAGAACATGTTCCTGAACATTTGGGTTTATCAAAGGAATCAAAAGACGGATCATACTGGGCACAAAAATCTCCTAGTCCTTTTCTAGAAAGTTTTTATTCCTTTTTGATCTATTTTTGGAGACGAATATTGGTACACAATTGCGTTCCAATTTTATAAACATAGGAAGTTAGTTCTCCATAAGAAAGGTGGTCATATGGAATCTGATTTCCATATTCTTCCATGATCTTACCGCGAACTTGTTCTCCTATAAGTTTTGGTAAACCAGCAAGAAATTTTTCTTTCCAAAAAGACTGATTACAATCCATTCTTTGGAAAACTCTTTGCAAAAATATTTCTTTGTATTCCCTAAATTCTCCTAGGGATTTACATTTCATATTTGATAAAAGATCTTGATTTTTATCAAGAATACGAGAAGAATCTCCGAGAAAATGTTGAGATATGGAAAATATTAAAGTGTTGACAGCATCTTGAATGGGTTGGTCATCATCATCAAGAATGTTTTGACCAAAATGATCGAGTTTATAGGCATTTCAAATTTGAGACCATTGCTCATCATTCAGGTAGTTATCCCACCATCCTTTGAGCTGGCCTGTGAAACCAGCTATTAAGAGATATGCAACAAAATGGTCGGAAGTATCGGGAATGGTCTTATAAGTGTTTGCAAGCATGACCATTTGAGTCAAAATATTTATGAGATTTTGCTCAGAAACACCATCAATATTCCATTCATAAATAGCATCGGAAGAATATTTGTTTTGAACTTTAGAAAATATTTCTTCTGAGAAAATATCAGGTGGAGATGCACGGGAATAATATAATTTCTGAGGATCTTTCCAAGTAATGCGATTTACCTCAGGAATAGATTCAGTATTAGATTTATCTAAGAGATTGATCTGGTTAGAAGTTCCAGTGCGATCAGGAGTGTCTTTGACACTCAGATTTTGTATCAAAGGAGTATCAAGATGTAACATCCCGAAATTCGACTCAATCTCTGGAATGAATAAAACGAGTATTATTCGATATTTTATTTTCGTAAGTCTCGCTCGGAGCCGATCACTCACGGGATACTAACCAGATGGGAATGGCCAACTAGGAATAAATACGTGGACCAAGGACCCGATCGCGAGTCAAGCCTGACTTAGGAGAGTGACGAGGAAGTATTTTGGGCTAGTGTGAACCGATCTTCCGAACCGGACGGTCGTGTCATCGGAACTAGTGATAATTCCTCTCGTTCCCTCTCTCGAGCTTGCCGCGACTCGGACAACCTGAGGTCGATACGTTTGAATCGTAAACGGCCGCCCGTTAGTGAGAGATTTGGAAACTCGAAATTCGACAAATTCAATCGTGAAATTTAGCCCGGACTCCGAGGCCGATTTTCGAGGATTACGGGAATGAATTTTAGTAGGACGACGTCAAATTAAGCGGGCCATTTATATATAGGACTTGTATGGTCGAAAAATTGGCAATTCGACCCGGTACCGGAACTTAATGTCGGTTTTGCCCCTATGCCCTTTTTAATCCCGAAAATTTGAATCCCTAAGACTAGTCCTAGGTGTGACACTTGTCACCCTAAATCTTCCCCATGCATGTCATGATTTGAGCCTAATCCTCACTCAACCTCTTGAGCTCCCCCATGAAACCAATCATCACACACATCACTTCATCCCTTTTTCTCTCTCTCTCTCTCCCCTCTCACCCGGTCTCACTCTCTCTCACGCCTCCCTCTCTCTCAAACCCAGCTGGTCTCTCTCTCCCTCTTTCCTCTCCGGCGACCCCTCTCTCTCGTCCGCTCGGCCTCACGCCGTTCACCGCCCGCCGGAATAGTCGCCACCAGCCAGCACCACCGCCGTGCGCCGCCTCTCCCCCTCGCCTCACCACCTCCAACCGACTGTCCCCCTCTTTCTCTCCTTCCCTCTCTCGCTGTCCCGGCCGGCCGAGATTAGCTCAGCCCGTCGCCGTCCCGCCAAGGCCGCCGCTGTTGGCCGCCGTCGCCCCTTGTCGTTCCCCCTTCAGCCCTCTCTGTTTTCCCCTCCGTCTCTCTCCTCTCCGGCTGCATGCAAGGGCAGTCTGTTCGCCGCCGAGGTGTGTCGCCGTTGCCGTGACGCCGTGGCTGCCGCTGCTGCCCCCTCGCCACCGCCTCTTCCTCCCGGTTGCATGCACGAGTGAGCGCCGGTCAGCCGCGCCACCAGCCGCGTCGCCGTTCGTTGCCGTCCCTCTCTCCTTCCTCTCCGCTGCGGTTGCATGCACGGCTGAGCCACCGCCGGAGCTGCTCGTCGCTGCACGCCGTGACCGATCGCCGCCGCTGTGGCCGTCCACCGCCGTTCCTATCGCCGTCTCTCCCTATTTCCCTCCGCCACTCCCTATTCTGCTCTCCCTCGCTGGAACAGCCGCGCCGTCGCCGTCCGCCGCCTAGACCGCCGTCTGCCGTGCGCCGCCATGAACAGCAGCCGTCCGTGCTGCTCAGCCGCCCGTCTAGCCTCCCTCGCCGTGAGCCAGCAGCCCCGCCGGCCGTGAACCGCCGCCGTGATTGCTGTGGACTGCCGGTCGTTGCTCACCGCCGCCTCCTTGGGAAGTGTGCCGCCGGTTCCACCGTTCACCGGTGATCGGCCGCCGTTCCCCGTCGCCCGAGCTTGGATTGAGGTGGGTGTAAACCTCTAAACCCTAATTAGGACGATAATGCGTTTTAACGGGCTTATGATGTGTTTAGTATTCGATTAGCGCCGGTTAGGACTTATATGAATTTATACGTCATTAGTGGACCTCGGGAATCTATTGGTATGTGACGAAACCGAAAATTAAAGTGAATTAGAGGTCGGGACGATAAGATTTAGCTGCTGTCCACAACGGGTCTTGAGGACCAATTCCATAATAGATTGAGGACCAAGTTGATTGGATTGCCGGGATGATTGATTTGTGTGTCGGTTGGTAATTGTGATAACTCGGGTCTATCATGTCGCATGCTCGAGTGACCGACTGTCGTGGTATGTGATTGGTGATTTGTCAATGTACATCATAATGTCGATTACGTCATAAGTGCCGACATCGCATGTGATGCCCCATGGTGTGGATTGGACTAGTGGAGCGTATGAACATGAAATTGTGGCATCGAATTGTGTGGGACATTATGCTGTGGTACATTGCACCAACATTCGTGTGCGAATTGCATGGCTACGCATTATGCATGCCGCGTATGAGGCTTGTGGAAATTGTGCGAGAATACGTGTATGTCATAGACATGTGATCACCTAATTATGCCCTGACGCGTTTACGCGGGGTTCAGATAAAAATTGGCAGTGTGCCGTGTGATCACTTAAGGCCTTCGGGTCGTGGCCTTCGGGTCGTGCCGTCCTCATGCACTTTGGAGCAGGACGATGCCCGGTGCGTCCGGAAGACGACCATCCTGATATTTTCTGGGCTCTGGTTCGTAAGGAGATCGGTGTTGCGCCTGATGCGATTACGCAGGCTAGAGACACTGGGCCTGGGGCGTCTTTGCGCTGGCCCCGAAGTGTTGTGATTGGTCTTCGGATCGTGGCCTTCGGGTCGGGCCTTCGAGTCGTGGTCTTCGGATCGTGATCTTCGGATCGGGCCTTCGGGTCGAGTGAACAAAATAAACGGTTAACGTGTGATGCATAGTGCCTGATTATGTAATGGAATCTGCTGGGCACGGTATGAGACGTGTCTAAGTAGATTTTATTCTATAATCGGAACACGAATGGAAATTTGTGTCGAAATGCCATAAGTGTTGAATTGTGAGCATGGCAAGTTAGTGGCATTTGCATGCATATGAATGCACGAGTTTGTGTGCGGAACTGCGTGACTCGATGATCTATACTTGGAACTGTCACTAAAGATTTTGAGCATACATGTGGCGCACGCATGATCGAGAGTGCCGCCCGTGAATTGTGGTATGATGAAATTGTTTAACCTGCAGGGTCATTGAAATGTCGATTTGGGCCCACGGGCCTAAGTCATCCTTATATGTGTGTGGTTTGTCTTACCCGTCAGGAGATGCATGTTAGCCTAATTTAGGTTTAGGAGTTTGCACTCACTGAGATGTGTCTCACGGTTTTTATAACCCAACCTTTCAGACCCGCGTCCATGACGAAGCCACCTATCCCAGTACGTTTTGGGATTCCCCTAGAATATGAACATATTATGACTGCACATCCGGTGGGGAATGGGGAGGTGTACTTGAGGCATTACTCTGCGATTAGTGTAGACGTGGGTACGACACATCCTGAAGTTCATGAGTATGTAGCCTGGTGTTTCCGGGACCGTTTTGGAGACGAGTTTGGTCCCCTTCGTACGATGGATGTTCCGTTCACCATAGAGGGCCAGCTTGATCCGCAGTGCTCGAGTGGTGAGGTTGTGGATTCCGAGATGGATGAGGAGGAGACTATAGGTCCTTTCGCTTGGTACGAGCCTGCCGAGGACGAGGAGTTAGGAGGTGTAGATCATGAGCTAGTAGTGGAGAACCCAGTGGTGGAGCCAATGGAGGTCGACGAAGCCGAGCCGATGGATACCGAAGAGTCCGAGGAGGAGATCCCCAGCGAGGATTCAGAGATACCCGAAAGTTCGTCAGAGTCCGATGGCTCGGATCTGGATTGGGCACCCTAGGCTAGACTTAGTCTTTTTGTGAGGGTAGACACTTTTTGGATTTCGGACCCTCTACCTTTTGACTGTGACTCTCTTAGTCCTTAGTTCTCCTGATCCATATGACAGTACTCGTTTGTTGTACTCTATTTCTATTGTTGTTTTATTTGGAATGATGTAAGGATGTTCTGGCAGTTTTTGGTTATGGATGTGTACGTTGCCTCAGTTCTCCTTATGTTGCTCTCCCTGGTTCTCATATTTATTTTGTACGGGTGTTTTAAATTTTTGCTTCCGCACGTGCCTTATGTTCTGCTTTGGGAAAACGGGTCGATGACAACGCGTCCTGGGACGTCGTACCACCGTATCGACCACCGAGCGGGTTGTTGCGTACCGAGGAGGTCGGGGCGTGACACAAGAACTATGGGATTTTTAGGGATTAACATAGTTTTTCCCTTTAGGAGTCTCTTCCTATCATCTAATGCTTTAGCAAAATCGAGGCTGGGATTTTTAGGAATCTCAAAATTCTTAAAAAGTGGTGGCTTTAAATCCTTCTTTGTGTTTGATAAAGAAGGGAGTGAAAAATTATTTTGAGTAAGATTTTCAATTCGATCAAGCTGTTTTCCTATAGTGTGAAGATGTTGATTAGAAAAATTATTTTGTTCAATAATCTTCTTGATTCCTACGCCATCGATTTTAGAAGCAGTTTTGAAAGGAGAAGCTATAATTCCAACTTCTCGATGTTCGATTTTAATTTTTCAAAGAGGAGGATGATTAGACTCAATGACATTGCCATCGTCTAATTTCCATTTATAAAATTGATCAAGGACAAAAATTTGTTTTTCTCTTAGAAACTCGTTTTCAAACCAATCAAAGAAGAATACTTCGATCTCATGCTGATACATGTAATCATAATATTCCTTTTTGATTTCAAGTGCTTGTTTTTGAAAGTTTGTAAAGAACCATTCTCTGATTTGTTTGTTATCAAAGGAATTGAATTCTTTATTAATTCTTTATTTAAAAAGATTCTGTTAGGTTCAAAAGCTATTTCTAAAACATTATTCTCCGGATCTTCCATTTCAGAAGGAGTGGGTTCAGGGAAATTAGTATTGTGCTGATAGACTGGTTTGGAAATTTCTGACCTATTGTCTATGCCACTAATATTAGGAAAAGGAGGTGTACTTGCAAATGCTTCTTCAGGATTATTCAAAGGAATATTGGGGGGAATAGCATCGACTGATCTACGAGAGGAAGTAGAATGCCAAGAAGGAATAGATCTAATGTCACAAGATCTTATAGGGAGGTCAATGGATCTCCTAGAAAATTGGATGGTCACTCTTCCTTCGGGGTGTTGGATGATATTGGTAGGATCAGAATTTTGAATGATTTGTTGGGGAATTCTGTTTTCTAATTCCCATTGATCAGGAAGGGTTATTTGGTTCCAAGGAATGGTTCTTGAAATGGTGATGTTTGCTTTAGAAATATCGGTTTGCAAAAGAAGGGTTTCCCTATTGGAATTCAATTTGAAAGCTTTGCTGCCAAAAATAAAATTCATTATCTTGTAATAAACTCTGTAAATGAGGGCTATTGGAATAGAACCTTCAGTTATGGAATAATTATGAGTTTTTATTTGAAGAGTAAGAGATTTCAAAATATTTTTGTCTTTGAGAGAGACAGTGAGACCAAGGTGACTGTCAAAATGGATTGGTCCACTGCAAAGACTAGTTTCAACAGCTCCAAGAATGGATTCTTCATATTTTAAAAGTCTAGCATCTCTTAAAACAAGAAGTAAAGAAGTATCCAAACCTTCTTTGGTCAGGGGTTTTGCGCCGACCTGAACCAAGCCTATATGTATGTAGTTCCATTTTTGGAAATGCTTTTTTATAGAATCTTTGTTTAAAAGTTGTATTGAAGCAAAAGAATTAGAAAGTGGTACATCTCTTTCTTCAGTAACGATGACATAGTCATTATTACCAAAAAGTTTGAATTTAGAATGTTCATAAATTTTATCCAATTTAACCTGAGGTATGAACCAGTTTTCAATAGACTTATTGAAATCTTCTATATTAATTTCTTATCTATTTATTGGTCCTTAGTCTGAGGACATTTGTGATAAAGAACTAGAAGAAGACTCAGATCTTCTTAATAAGTTTATTGCAAAAGATTACTTTCTGCTTTTCAATAAATATCGGCGATGTTTACCAACGGACTTACTACCCCACTGGGTTTTACTGCCCGGAACACATCCAAATATTTCTGTGAAAAGATCTCCACGAAGGAAATCATTTTTACTGCGAATGAATTTATAAAGAGTATCTTTATCTATCCCTTGGCTCTGATACCATAAGTATCCAAGGATCTGGGAACTTATAAATATAGAAGATAGTAATATAGAAAAGTATCAATGTCCAAGGATCTGGGGACTTATATATATATAGCTCGACAATCCTTCAATTAGACTTCGTAGCTCAAAATCGACATAACTTCAAATTTGTGTCCTAACTTCGAATAGTACTTTGATTATTTACCCGATGTTGCAAAACGACCTTTGATTGACTTCGAATCGTGAAGGTGCAAAATTTTTTTCCCTCTTTCCTCTTTTGCTTTTCACGGATGAGTGGTGGTTTCCGTTGTTGTCTTCGCCGAAAGCTACTTGTTCGTAAAATTCTGCACGTGTCAACGAACGTGTTGAACAAGTAATATAATGATGAGAAGAGTATCATCCCAAAGAGATTGATGATAATAAACCAATTAAATATTAAAAATGGACTAATTCTAAAATTTATCTAACTGATCAAAATATAATTAAGAATAAATAAAAATTGACAATTTTTAAAAACGAAATTTTATAAGAATCAGGTAAAATATGTTAGAGCATCCGATTTCACTATAACCACTAGATATGAATTTCGGATCATTATACATACAAGAATAATATCAAACATGTGATAGCGGAATTTCCTAGTCTATTTACTATCCTATCTCTAGGTATAGCAAACCTACTCAGTTTATCAATTCACTATATTTCTATGTAAATTTAAATAAACATAAGCGCATTAAAATCTGTGAATATTCCCTATTTACAATGAATCTTTTGGACCACCTTATCACCGAAAGCTACACAAATAACATGATATATTTCTATCTATATTTAATTCATGATTATATATTATAAGGAGCAATTGCATATTATTACTTCTCAGTCTTAAACATGCACGTCAGATCATTCAAGTGGTGGCCAATCACCTAAACTCGTTAAGCACAATAATATATAACTCACGTGAATGAAATTACTTGCAAAACATAAAAAGCATGAAATTCATATCATCATGGTTAGGCTACATCGTAGCTCTAACAAAGAAAATTAGAACATAATAGAAAAAGAAACGATAATAGAAATTAAACCAAACATCTTGAATCAAAGAACAAGAATTCTGTCACCACTTTTGTCTTCTCTTCAAAATACTTGAAAAACTCTCAGAATACTAAAAACAAAAACGATCTTCAAGCAAAAAAAACTCTATGTTCCCTCAAGTTATCCTATTTATATAATAACATCCAAGACTCCTCTCACAATACAATTTCTTCTTTTTCGCATAAAATTAGGGAATAAATCGCATAATTCCCAATGTGATATCCACCTTCTAACTCTTCTCTGGATCGCATATTCCTTTCCTTCTTTTTGCCATAGTTTCCTTATTTTCTCCATATCTCAATATTCTGCATAATATTCTGCATAAATAAGGAAAAATTAAGTAAATAAAAGGAAATCCAAGTATATTCTAACAAATATTGCATTATTTATTGCCTAAAGTAGATAAAATAACTCTATTTTTATAGAGTTATCAAACCCCCAAACTTAACATTTTGCTAGTCCTCGAGCAAAAGCAAGATATATAAGCCATACTCAAGCTAACAACCCCCTCCATTACTTCCTTCCATAATTACTTGAAATCACAATTCAAAGAAAAACACAAATTTCATCCAAACATTGAAATAGATTCATAAGTTAAAATCGATTCTAACTATGTGATCCAAGTATGTGTGTAAGTCCTCATCTTTTCGAATTATATGCAATCCAAATAAATTCACATTGGTATGCAACCTCTCAAAAACTCTTTATAATTATAACCAAATCTCATAGGTTTGCTTTTCATTCCTCTCTCCACTAATGTAAGCTAATCATCCAACCAAAAATCAATAGAGCTTTTCTTAGGTTGTAATGTAAGGCTGGGCTAACGGTGAGATAATGGTAAGTTTAAGCTCAAATCACCCATGAACACATTGATTTCTAAGATCTAATTAGAGCACATGCCACTATCTCCAATTTCACATCTTCAAAATAATCTTTTGCCACTATGGATCATCATTCTTCCTCTCTTTTTTTTCATTGCTTTATGGTGGAGCTCCTCCCTAAGTCCCTCCTAATATATCTTGAACATTCCCAACCCATTGAGTATCCAAAAGGCTCACTCAATTGAAAGTTGGATAGGGAATCATAAAAGCAATATTTTCTTTTTCTCTTTTTTCTTTTTTCTATTTCTTTTTTTTGGAGAAGAAGAAGATACACCCCAAACAACCATAGCAATCAAATTATTTCCATGCTCCACCCTTCCTCCCAAATTGCTATTATGCTCAAATAAACTTTTATCCTAAAAAAATCAACATGTTTATGGGGCATTGGACAATGATATAATTTGGCAAAAGATAAGTTAAAAAGTACGTGGGTGCCAACAAAAGATTGGATAATAATTAAGGCTCAACGGGGTGACTATGGATAAATAAACATGGTTGGCTTAAAAGGTTCAATCGATCCAAAAATTGCCTAAATCATTTTCTCAGTTAGATGTAGCGTAGGATTTTGCCTCAAGAGAAAATCAAACAAATTCTAAGATTTGGATGAGATCTAAGAAAAGCACATACTTCACATGAATGTTCTTTAGATGTACACACTACTAAAAAATTAAGGACTTCTAGTACTTAGTAAGTGGATCGACATCATTAGAATCAAAATTAACTCACATATCATTCGCAAGTTTGAACAAAATTTAAATTTTCCTAAGAATCGCAAAAATTCACAACAAAGAATGCAACAAAAAAGACAAATTCAGATTTAGCAAAAAAAAAAAATTGAGCAAAATTTTTTTCTCCCCCCAAACTTGAATGAAGCATTGTCCTTAATGCGAAAAACAAAAGAAACAAAAGAAAAACAGAAACAAGAAAACTCCCCTTGCCGTAAGATGTGTTCATGGATGGTCTTGATGACTAAACTCCAAAAAGGTGATCCTTCAAGAAAGAAAATTAACTTGGATAAAAATTATTAATTATATATATTTTTAAATGAACGTAAAAAATAATGAAGAAATATAATAAAAATGCTTGGGTTGCCTCCCAAGAAGCGTTTACTTTATAGTTTTCAGCTAAACTATCTCAGATGTCGCTATTCTGGAGGATGAAGTTTAATAGTTGTCTTCTGCTTGTTGTAACCACCTTCGAATTAGGACTTCAAACGTTGACCGTTCACCTTAAATGTACCTTCGGTATCATGTGCAACTTCAACTGCTCCGTATGGAAATACCTGTGCGACTGTATAAGGACCAGACCATCGAGAACGTAACTTTCCTAGAAAAAGTTTAAGATGAGAGCTATAAAGTAAAACTTTTTGACCAATTTCGAACTCTCTTCTGAATATGTGTTTATCATGTCATCTTTTGGTACGCTCCTTGTATATCTTAGCATTTTCATAGGCCTCATTGTGAAATTCCTCCAATTCATTTAGTTGCAACAATCTTTTTTCACCTGCAAATTGCGTGTCAAAATTCATAAATTTCAATGCCCAATATGCTTTGTGCTCTAATTCCACCGGTAGATGACAAGCTTTCCTAAACACTAGCCTAAAAGGAGACATCCCAATTGGGATTTTGAATGCTGTCCTATAGGCCCAAAGTGCATCATCCAGTTTCATTGACCAATCTTTCCTAGAGGCATTCACTGTTTTTTCTAAAATTCTCTTGATTTCCCTATTTGAACCTCTATTTGACCACTAGTCTGAGGATAATAAGGGGTTACAACCTTATGTGTGACTCCATATTTACTCAAAAGTACTTCAAACTATTTGTTGCAAAAGTGTGTCCCCCTATCACTTATGATTGCCCTAGGAGTGCCAAATCGCGTAAAAATATTTTTCTTCAAGAATTTGAGAATAGCCTTAGCATCGTTTTTTGGCAATACTACAGCTTCTACCCACTTAAACACATACTCCACAGCCACTAAAATATATAAATTACCATAAGAAGATGTAAAGGGCCCCATGAAATCAATACCCCAAACATCAAATAATTCACATATAATAATGTTGTTTAAAGGCATCGCATTTTTTCTAGAAATATTTCCAGTTTTCTGACATCGGTCACATGAAGCTACAAAGGAGTAAGCATCTTTAAAAAATGTGGGCCAATAAAATCCAGATTGTAAAACCTTAGCTGCAGTTTTGGTGGCACCAAAATGAGCACCTGCCTCTCTGTCATGATAATGATGCAAAATATTTGCCTTTTCTTCGTCTAGAACACATCTCCTTATGACTTGATCTGCACATACCTTAAAAAGAAAAGGTTCTTCCCAAAAATAATTTTTAACATCAAAAAGAATTTTTTCTTCTGTTGATATGACAATTCAGGAGGAAGAATATTACTTACTAAATAATTCACAAAATCAGCATACCAATGAATTTTTGTGGATTTGATGGAAAAAATTTTCTCATCAAAGAACTCTTCCATAATTGGACTTACCTCTTCCTTTATATTCGGAATTCTTGACAAGTGATCTGCAATTAGATTTTCAGTCCCCTTCTTATCTTTGATTTCCAAATCAAATTCTTGCAGCAATAGAATCTATCTGATTAAATGTGGTTTTGATTCTTTCTTTTCAAGCAGATACTTAAGAGCAGAGTGGTCAAAATAAACTATAACTTTTGAGCCAATTAAATAAGAACGAAATTTATCAAAAGCAAAAACTACTGCCAAAAGTTCCTTTTCTGTTGTTGAATAATTCAATTGTGCACCTAACAAGGTTCGACTGTCATAGTAAATGGTTTGAAAAATTCCATTCTTCCTCTGTCCCAAAATAGCTCCCATGGTAGAATTGCTAGCATCACACATTAGCTCAAAAGGTAAATCCCATTCTGGTGTTGCCATAATTGGTGCTGATATTAACTTCTCCTTTAAAGTGTTAAAAGCCTGCACACATTCATCAGTAAAATTAAATAGTGCATCTTTTACCAAAAGATTAGATAAGAGTCTAGCAATTTTTGAAAAATCTTTTGTAAATCGCCTGTAGAATCCTGCATGCCCCAAAAATCCTCTGACAAGTTTCACAGATGTTAGTGGAGGCAATTTTGCAATAACCTCCACTTTGGCTCGATCGACTTCTACTCCATTTTTAGAAATCTTATGCTCGAGCACTATTCCTTCCTGTACCATAAAATGACACTTCTCCTAATTTAAAACAAAATTAGTCTCCTCACATCTTTGTAAGACCAAAGCTAAATTATTTAAACAAGAGTCAAATGACGAGCCAAAAACGGAAAAATCATCCATAAAAATCTCAATATATTTTTCAACCATATAAAAAAAATAGCCATCATGCATATCTGAAAAGTAGCTGGTGCATTACAAAGACCAAATGACATTCTTCTAAAAGCAAAAGTACCATAGGGACAAGTGAAAGTAGTTTTTTCTTGATCTTCCGGTGCAATAGGAATCTAATTATACCCTGAATATCCATTAAGAAAGTAATAAAACTCATGTCCTGCAAGTCTTTCCAACATCTGATCAATAAATGATAAAGAAAAATGATCTTTTCTAGTGGCATCATTCAATTTTCTGTAATCCGTGCACACACACCATCCAGTAATTGTCCTAGTAGGAATTAATTTATTATTGTCATTTTTCTAGATAGTCATACCTCCTTTCTTTGGCACAACTTGCACAGGACTTACATAGGAACTATCAGAGATAAGATAGATGATCCATGCATCAAGTAACTTAATTACCTCAGCTTTCACCACTTCTTGCATTTTCGGGTTCAAACGCCTTTGAGGTTGGATAGTGGTTTATGTTGTTCCTCCATCAAAATTTTGTGCATGCAAATTGAAGGACTAATTCCCGTGAAGTCAGCTATTTTCCATCCAATTGCACCTTTATGTTCTCTCAACACTTTGAGTAGTTTCTTCTCCATCAAATTTGTCAAAGAAGAAGATATAATTACTGGTAAAGAAGAAATTCCATCTAAATAAGCATATTTCAAATGAGAAGGTAAGGATTTGAGTTCAAGAATATGAGGCTCTTCAATTGATGGCTTAAGCTTCGTTGTGTGTTGTCCCAACTCCTCAAATGTTGTTGCCTTATGCCTTGAATATGTTGGATTTGCCTCCATGAGATTCACGTACTCCATTATCTCCTCATTCTCAATTTTTTTGTCTTTTGGTTGAATCAAACATGTTTCAAGTGGATCTTTAAAAATATTTTCTTGAAAAACATTATTCACCAACTTGTCAACTGTCTTAACTCTAAAACAATAATGATCATCAGAGGGATATTTCATTACTTTAAAAACATTAAAAGAAATAAAATCATCTTGAATTCTAAGAATCAACTTCCCCTGTTGTACATCAATAAGAGCTCTTCCTGTTGCTAGAAAAGGACGACCTAAGATAAGGGGTACCTCAAAATCTTCCTCCATGTCAAAAACTATGAAATCTGCAGGAAAAATAAACTTGTCAACTTTTACCAATACATCTTCCATAATACCTCTCGGATATTTAATTGATCGATCAACCAGTTGAAGCGACATTGTAGTTGCTTTTACTTCACCCAATCTTAATTTCTTGAAAACAGAGAAATGCATCGAATTAATACTTGCACCTAAATCACACAATGCTTTTTCAAAGTAAGAATCTCCAATAGTGCAAGGAATTGTAAAACTCCCTGGATCTTTTAACTTCAGAGGTAATTTATTTTGTAGGATGGCCGAAAATTCCTTATTCAACTTCACAGTTTCGTAATTCTCTAGCTTTCTTTTGTTTGCCAAAATCTCCTTCAAAAATTTACATAGCTAGGCATTTGCGCTAAAGTATCTGCAAAAGGAATATTAATGTGCAATTTTTTAAAAATATCAAGAAATTTAGAAAATTGCTTATCTATTTTGTGCTGCTGGAGTCGCTGAGGGAATGAAACTGGTGTCACGTATGGCTTGGGATTATCTAGAAAAAGTTTGCTCTTGCCTATCTCTTTTGGTTGTTCTTGACCTCTTCTTTTTTGTTTTTGGAAATCTCTTATTTGGTATCTTCTTCACCCACTTGTTTACCACTTCTCAGGATTATAGCTTTTACATTTTTAATTGGATTTTTCTTTGTGTTGCTAGGCAAAGAACCCTGTTGTCTCCCAGACATTATGTTTGCTAACTGCCCCACTTGCATCTCCAGATTTCTGATTGAAGCCTCTTGGTTCTGAAATCTCACATCTGTGCTCTTGATGAAGTCCTGAGTAGTGTTGGCAAGTTTTGTGACTATATCTTCTAGACTGGACTTTGTCTCTTCTGATTGTTTAAATCCCGGTAGCAGTCTCGTCACATTTTGATTATTCCATGAAAAATTTGGATGATTGCACCATCCCGAATTGTACGTGTTGGAGTAGGGATTATTCCGTGATCTGTTAAAATTCCCAACAAAGTTAGCATTTTCATTAGATTGAGCAAAAGTGTTACTTACCTGGCATTCTGTGCTAACATGTCCTCCACCATAAAAATCGCATGTCATTTTTTGAATTTTCACGCCTAAAACACTCATATTATCTATCTTTTTGTCGAGTGCTTCAATTTGCGCGGCAATTGCCGTGAAAGCATCCACCTCATGAACTCCGCTAGCTTTTCGTACTGGTATCCTCTCAGTAGGCCATTGATAACTATTGGATGCCATCTCATCTAATAAGTTGTAGGCTTCTTTTGGTGTTTTATTATTCAGAGTTCCCCATGTAGCTGCATCAATCATAAAACAGAGATTTGTACTACACCCATTATAAAAAGTTTGTACCTACATCCATACGGGTAATCCATGATGTGGGCATCTCCTAAAAAACTCCTTGAATCTTTCCCATGCTTCATACAATAATTCATTATCCATTTGTATAAAATTAGTAATATCGTTATGCATTTTTGCAGATTTTGCTAGTGGAAAGAACTTACCAAGAAATTTTTGGGCCATATCATTCCATGTAGTGATTGATCCTGTAGGAAGAGAAGAGAGCCAACCTTTAGCTTTGTCCCTAAGAGAGAATGGAAATAATCTTAATCTAATAGCATCATCTGAAACTCAATTATATTTAATTGTGTCACAGATTTCAAGAAAAGCATCGATGTGAGTATTTGGATCATCGCTTGGTAGCCCACTAAATTGCACCGATTGTTGAAGCATCTGAATCAGTGATGGCTTGATCTCAAGGTTGTTTGCTTGAATTGCAGGTCTCCTGATACTTGATATGGTGCCATCAACTGTTGGCGTAACATAATCTTTCAAGAGTATTTATTAATTTTTACCATCATCAACTCCCTCCATCTTTTTAATGTGATTTATCTGTTTTCTCAGTTGCCTTTTAAATGTGCGTTCGATTTCTGGATCAAACTCAGTAAGTTTTCCTTGTTGGCTACGTGTCATGCACCAATGTATACTCTAAAAAAAAATAAGATGAAAGCTAGATTAAACTTAGAATTATCCGGTATTAATATTAATTGATATTAAATAAACAATTGCTGGCAACGGTGCCAAAAACTTGTTCGTAAAATTTTGCACGTGTCAACGAACGTGTTGAACAAGTAATATAATGATGAGAAAAGTATCGTGCCATAGAGATTAATGAGAATAAACCAATTAAATATTAAAAATGGACTAATTCTAAAATTTATCTAACTGATCAAAATATAATTAAGAATAAATAAAAATTGACAATTTTTAAAAACGAAATTTTATAAACTAAAGGCAGATAATCAATCAGGTAAAATATGTTAGAGCATCCGATTTCACCATAACCACTAGATATGAATTTCGGATCATTATGTATACAAAAATAATATCAAACATGTGATAGCAGAATTTTCTAGTCTATTTACTATCCTATCCGTAGGCATAGCAAACCTACTCAATTTATTAATTCACTATATTTCTATGTAAATTTAAATAAACATAAGCGCATTAAAATCTGTGAATATTCCCTATTTACAATGAATCTTTTGGACCACCTTATCACCGAAAGTTACACAAATAACATGATATATTTCTATCTATATTTAATTCATGATTATATATTATAAGGAGCAATTGCATATTATTACTTCTCAGTCTCAAATATGCACGTCGGATCATTCAAGTGATGGCCAATCACCTAAACTCGTTAAGCACAATAATATATAACTCACGTGAATGAAATTACTTGCAAAGCATAAAAAAACATGAAATTCATATCATCATGATTAGGCTACATTGTAGCTCTAACAAAGAAAATTAGAACATAACAGAAGAAGAAACGATAATAGAAATTAAACCAAACATCTTAAATCAAAGAACAAGAATTCTGTCACCGCTTTTGTTTTCTCTTCAAAATACTTAAAAAACTCTCAAAACACTAAAAACAAAAACAATCTTCAAGCAAAAAAAAAAAACTCTATATTCCCTCAAGTTATTCTATTTATATAATAACATCCAAGACTTCTCTCACAAGGCAATTGCTTCTTTTTCGCATAAAATTAGAGAATAAATCTCAGAATTTTCAATGTGATATCCACCTTCTAACTTTTCTCTAGGTTGCATATTCCTTTCCTTCTTTTTGCCATAGTTTTCTTATTTTCTCTATATCTCAGTATTCTGCATAAATAAGAAAAAATTAAGTAAATAAAAGGAAATCCAAATATATTCTAACAAATATTGCATTATTTATTGCCTAAAGTAGATAAAATAACTCTATTTTTATAAAGTTATCACTATTTCATCTGATGAAGAAGAAATGAAATGATGGGCTGAGTTCTATATATTAAAGGCATGAGTTGTGCTTGGACTCGAGGGCCGATATATTACAATCTACATTTCTTATAAAAATTTCGTACTCGAAATGTAGGCATATCTCAGTCATCAAACAGGTGAGCATATTTGTGTTTTGCCTCCTCCTCAAACTCTCAAGTGGCCTCCCTCTCGGAGTGGTTTTTCATTAAATCTTCATAGAAGGGATAGTGCATCATTATAACATTGGATCCTTCCCATCAACAATATGAATAGGCTGCTTTTCGTAAGTCAAGTTCTTCTTTAACCTCAAAGGTGTAAAATCCAATGTGTGTTTAGGATTTGAGACATATCTCGACAATAAAGACACATTATGTACCCCTGATAACACCGGTGGCAAAACTAGTTTATAAGCAACTTCGCCAATCTTTACTAAAATCAAGAATGATCCCACATATCTTGAACTCGACTTCCCACGAGTGTCAATTCTCATAATGCTTTTCTTCGGAGAAACTTTAGAGAATACATGATCTCCTACACTAAACTCTACCTTGTTCTTTTGAGGTCAGTATAGCTTTTCAGACGCTTTGTGCTGTTTACAAATATTCTCGAATCAACCTGATTTTCTCTTTTGACTGCTGAATAATCTCTGGACTGGTTAGTCTTTTCTCACCAACATCATCCCAACAAACAGGAGTTTTGCATTTTCGACCATACATAGCTTTAAAAGGAGCCATCTTGATGTTTCTTAATCCTGCAATGATAGCTGTCAAGGATTTGTCATATATCTCCAAAATAAGGACACATAATGTACCCCTAATAATGCTAGTTGCAAAGCCACTTTAAAAGCAACTTCGCCAATCTTTTCTAAATTCAGGAATGGTTCCTTATATTTTGGACTCAACTTCTCACGAGGGTTAAATCTCATAATACTTTTCATCGGAGAAACTTTAAGGAATATATGATCCCCCGTACTAAACTCTTCTTTGCGTCTTTTGAGGTCAGCGTAACTTTTTTTAACGGCTTTATGCAATTTACAAATGCTCTCAAATCAACTTGGCTTTCTTTTCTCGCCAACATCGTTCCAACAAATAGAAGTTTTGCATTTTCAACCATACAGAGCTTCAAAAGAAGCCATGTTGATGCTTCCTGATCTTGCAATGATAGCTGTTATTATTATAAAACTCCATCAAATGTAGGTGTTCTTTCTACAAGCGGCCAAAGTATACATGATCTTAACATATTCTCTAATGTCTAAATCGTTCTCTTTGACCATCCATCTATTTGTCAATGAAAAGTTGTGCTGAAGTTGAGTTTAGTACCCTGTTATAAACAATGCTCACTAGAATCCCATGAAGTTTCACTATCTCATTAATATACCGCTTAGTGAAAGACTGGACCGATATGACAAAAAGTGAGCAGACTTAGTTAATCGATCAATTATCACCCATATAACATTCTTACCACTGGGCGTCCTTGTGAGCGTTTTGGAGTTCTTGAATCAGAGTGGCTTAATTCGGAGAAATTTCAACATTTCAATCGCTCCAATTGATCAGATGCTTGAAGGATGCTCGGGGTTTTCCAATAGTTCAGAATAGCGACCGATTGCGTCATGGTCATCCATGATTGCCGGATTGCCTTTACAAGGAAAAGCCGGTGAACCGTTCAAACTCTTCCGCAGAATGGTCCATATTTGCATGAAGCAGAACTAAGCGACTGTTTTTTTTTGGGTCCATTGCATGTGTTTAGCCACTTGGGCTTGGTAGACATGGGCTGCGAGCGTTTTCCCCTGAATGACTAGAGAATACCAAGTAGTTCCCAAATTCGAGCGTTGTGGTTGCGCGGTTGATCTCTTTGCGAGAGCAGGGCTCCTTCAAGAAGTTCATGAGTTGTAATTAACATGCTCATGAAGCCTAATTGAGTTGTACGAGGAGTTCAGCTTGGAGGGTGCAGGCTGCCCTAGAACATTGAACCTTCTGAAGTAGTAATGAGACATGTTTCTAAATCGGGCTTCATGAGAGACACCGCGTGGTTTTGTCATATGTATATATGCAGAAGCTGAATGGCAGGAAGACGCCGATAAGGTGAGGAAGTTGACTGAGATCTCAACGAGGAGAAGATGGCCTGGTGGAGATCGATCACTGTAATGTCAATGGTGAAATACACGAATATGTTGCTTGGGACGATATGCATCCCAAAAGAAGGGAGATATTTGAGACATGGGAATCATACTCAAGGAAATGAGGTTGCAACGATATGCTTCTGATATTTCGGTAATCTTCTGGGCATGGAGGAGGATGAGAAGGAGAAAATCTTGTTTTGTCAGTCAGATATTAGCACTAGCGTGCGTCAATTGACACAGAAACTAGAGCCATGTTTAGGATCATTGCATTTATGAAAACTACCAGACAACTTGAAGTTAATATCAGACATTGCTGGTAGAGAGGTAATTGTGCGAGACCGGATCTCATCACATCCCTTCAAGATGGCTCTTGTTCTCACAGGGAAATTTGGTATTATTTAATGGTAAGAAAACTTGTAAAAAGCTCAGACATTCTTCTGTAACAGGGTCTTTGACCAAGCCCTTAATGTGAAATCATGTCCATGTACATTTAGTTTCTAGGTTCCCCAACGAGCAAATGTTTGTCGACTAGAAATGTTCCATCTTCTCCAACATGTTTAGCTTTTCCAACTCTAAATATGGACATTATCATCTGACGGAACATGACAGTTTTAAACATTTACATAACATTTCCCACCCAAACTCTATCTTATAACTGGACAGCCTTTGCTCACAACTCCAGGTGCCGTAGGACAAGTAGCCAACGGGCAATGATCATCATTCATAAGTCCCCACCATTCTGGGCCACTAATGTCGTAAGATTGAAGGGTGAAATAGAGCAGCACTCCCATGAAGGCGACTCCGGCATCCAGAGCAGCTGACAGAACGTAGTTATACCGAGCCCACCACCCCTTGAACCTTTTGTAAATATAGAAGTTGAAGAAAATTCCAACTGCACCCCAAGTCAAATAGTGCACTGCTCTTGCTGGTGGCATGCTCTGTGTAGCTCCTAGGATAATTGGCATGTTTACATACGGAATCCACTTTTGGTTGGGGAATTTTCGCGACAGGTACCAGACGGGCACCGGAGCAAGGAATCCAATGAGGAAGAACCAGTTCATCTCGGGGTAGATCCCATACTTAGCGAACATTCGGAGGGGTCCGACGACTCCCCATATGATTGAAGCATTGTAGAAGACATCGTCTCCAGGGCATGTCCAAGGGCTTCCTTCTGGTAGGAGAGATGGGTCACAAATGTGTTCTACACTGGTGAGAAGCCACCATGCCGTTCCAAAGTAGACACTTGATGCGAGAACAGTCCCCACCAACTGTAATATGGGAAATTCACAATCTTATGAGTAGGTTGAAAGTATGTCGCTCCATTTGAAAGTTTCAACTGTATGATATCTTACCTGAGCGACAAACATTGATTTGGGAGGACCTTCATGTAATGACCTAACTTGAAGTCTGATAGAAACGTGAGAGCTTGGGTCATACTGATGTACCCATACGTCTTGAATGCTACATTAGCGAGAGGCTTCCCCGGATACATATACCCTATGACCAACTCTGTGATCACATTCAATCCTGGCGCCTGCAGATATGTAATTCATCTTAAGAAAAGCTTCTATTGATTTTCAGCTCATAAATTCAAATTCACAATTTTGAGTAGCTTGACATATGTAAATTACCGTGTTTGTTGTGGCCGCAATTATCCCAATAGGTAAAGTGAAGAATAGTGCCATCGCGCACGCGAGCAAAACTCCCCACCACGGCAGTTGGAGCTGTTGGTCGAAACCTTCACATGTCCACACAGCAAGTCCCACCATTAATATCAAGATTATGTGAAACCACCACTGAGGTACGACTTCATAGTTCTCCTTCATTAATCTTGTGTGCACATCTCCAAGGTGACCCTGCAATGTTGCCGTCGTTTTCTTCCACATCTGCCATATTGTTCTGACCATACAATTTTTTGAACACAGAATGCTCTTCAGGGAGTAGACTAACTAACAAAACAAGAAAGGGAAAAATAAGAAAGAATTGAAGAAGCGTACTTTCCATGGAAAAGGGCGACATGTGAAATGGTAGCTGTCAAGGTTGCAAAGCTCAACCCATAAGTGAATGCAAACATGATACTGAGGTAAAGTTTGCTGTAACCATTATAGGCTTCCATATCGATGTCAAAAGTCTTGGGATTGAGGATCCGAGTGATGTTATAGGTTTGGCCAGTTGAGTCAAAAGTATGGGATGATACAATGGGGAACCGTTTAGCTTCGTATGTATTGGACCAATACAGAATGGGGAGAGCAACGTAGACCATCAAAAAGAACCCAATGAGGGTGTTGATGATGGCAAAGCCTGGGTAGGCCAAAGGGCTTCCCAAGAATCCAGCTATCGTGGACCAGTCAAGGCCAAATGAGCCCAAGCCAAGGCCGTGGAGGCCGGAGCCGATTTGCTGGGCCGTGATTGATTTAGTCCATATCAAGCAAACAACGGAGACGGCAGATATTGAAGGGACAAAATAGCTTGGGATCAGATAATAAGCAAAGCTAGCTATGAAAGCAATAAGGAAGAATTGGAGCCTTGTATGTCCTCCCTTGGGTCTCTTTTCATTCTCATGCAAAGCCCTGGATGTTACAGAAGTTGGTAATGCAAAAGAAAATCACGTTATACTTCAAGGAGAACGGAAGCTGAAGGTTTAGCATTGTGAAACATAGAAAGAAAAAGAGAGAAGAAAGTACCTGAACAGAGAGACCTGTACGAGGTTTGAGGGCCACCACATATAGGGAGAGTCTACTAGGTATTTTCTGAACAAACCGGCCCAGCCATACCCAAGCATCTGAAATGTATTCGATTAGAACAAACTTATTTAAGAGGAATAAACTAATACGCATTCTACATATTTACACGCTTTTTATCTACATTTGTGACATGCAGTAACCACCTTTCCCTATAAACACAACCAGTGCAAATTGACCCGGAGCATGCACATATATTACGTGCTAAGCATATGCCTTAGAGGTAAGGTGGTCCACAAAACTTGGAAACATTGTTAAGTGGGTACCCTTCTGTGGGAAACAAACATGAACATAATGGTTGTCCAAGTAGAGACTACACATAATAAGACCTTACCTTGGCAAGTCACATACTTGTTTTCTATTTTGGAAATCTTATCCATACTATACTTAGGCTTATTGATTGACCAATCCCGTATCATGATTTAAGATAAATCAAGATTTTTGTAAGGACATACCTGAGTAGTCTGTGCTAGCATGAAGGCTGCTATGATATGGATGCCCTTGTGATAGAAAGCCCTGACAATCGTGACAATGTGAATCGCATAGACTCCACCTGCCCCCGAGTTCGCAAAGATGGTGATCAGAACATGTTCTTTCAAATTGAAAGGTCCCGGGTTCAGCGAGAATGACCATTTTGTGAATGGAACTTGGATCGGCTTTGAAGGGAGCGTTGCAGCCATCAGTCTTCCTATGGGAAGCACAATAATCTGTGCTGAAACTGAGGAGATACCGAGCTGGTTCGAGCGGTAGCCAAAGAATTTGTTCACAAAGGAGAGGACAACACAAGAGATTATTCCAAGAAACCATGTCCTGAATGTCAAGGCGGGCAGTGAAGGGTCATCCATGGTCGGAACCGTGAGGCGCACCTCTTCGATCGGGCAATCATCGTCTTCATTGGTTCCTGCACGGTAAGCCATTGAATCCAATCACAAAACCAGAACAAAAGCTCGCTGTTTTTCTCGTCTGTTACAGAAACATCAATCAAGGGGTTGGTGCGTTGTTCGCCAACCTCCATCATGGTGCGTCAAACGCAATCCCGTTCATAGATACGACCTTTACATTTCTTGCTCTTTCATTCATTCATATATCAAACTGGCGTATGTTTCAGTCACTTGAATTTTGACACGAAAAAAAGAAAAGAGCACAAAGAAATGGAATGCTGTTCATGGTGATGGTGAAAAAAGCTTACGAGGGACATCAATGGAGGATTGCAGGTTTTCTGGAGACTTGGAACCATTCAACTCAAAACCTGCCATCTTCTCTCCCTCTCTGCCCTCTATTGAATAGGAAGCCCGTGTGCAGCAACTCTCTTGGAGTCCTATTTATTAAGAAACCAACTTTCAGGAATCACTACCTATAATCCTCTATCAACCTTTTTTCAAGACTGGATCTTCCGACTCTTACCTATTTATAGAAGCAATACCAGAGATGCAAGGCATAGAATCCTTATACTCCTATATTTGTAATTTGTGCACACAGGCGCAGTTCGTGTTCTTGTTCAATTGGTATGATGGCTGTCTTACTTTCTTTCCTTACCTGGAGATGCAGTAAGAATCTCGGTGTAGCCAGTGAAGAACTTATTACCACCGATCAAAACAAGGAGCTTTGGTAGATGATCCGTTCACATACAAAACGGACGAATGATTCCCGTCCTAGAGACCACATTCATTTCTAGTAATTTAAGGTTTCATGAATAGGGCGGTTGGAACAGGCTGGGATTGCTTTTGACTTGCCCAAATTCAGGGGATCGATTGACCTGTCGTGGCTTGAAATTTAAGGGACCTTGCTTGCGACTTTCTTTTGTGCAGGAGTGACATGGTTGGCATACAAGCATAATTGACTATACATTACTTGCATAATAATTGATAAAATTCCAATGAAGAAAATATACATGTCCACATAAGTTTCACCAGAGAAAAAAGAGAGAATACACCGAATTCATATTTCACCCTAAAAAAGAGGAACTTTGACATGAAAGTTCTTGAAATGTGGTTCAAACAACCACAATGTCCATTTAATTTAAATGTTCCTAATGAGATCTTATCAATGAAGTCAGTGGTCGTTAAATTCAGTAATTTAATAGCTTTTCCATTAATGAAAAATTATTAATTATATTAAAAGTTTAGTTCATTCATCTCTTTATAGGTTATCGACCCATCTTTTATTAGTCAATTCTCAATTATACAAGCAGAACCTATTACAAATATAGTAATAGGACCCGGTTCAGCCCCATCCAGGTCAATTTTTCCCAGGCCCATAGGTCCAATGGGTCCTGTCCAGGTCCAACCCATTCAAGGCTAGACAAATCAATCAAGCCCAGTTCTAATGGGCTATGTGGAAAGAGCCTATATTAAGAATAGTGGGCTAGGAGGAGGCCCATTTCTCACTACCGAACCCCATCCGGTCTTTGGACTGGTTTGGCATTTTCCGAACCAAACCAGTTCAGGTCCGTCGGGTCTTGGGGCTAACTCAGCTCTAGTTTTCAGCCCCATTTTTTTTCCTTTTGTAGGAGCCACCGGCAGCTGGCCAGAACTATGCAATCCCCTATACACGTCTGCAACCGACAAACGTGAGCTCCACCTCATTGTGCAACAACTCTTGGGACCCGAGAATTACTTCATTTGGTCACTGGAGTTTCGACGGGCTTTAATCACAAAGGATAAGGATGGCTTTATTGACGGCACCATTCCGATTCCTTTTGATGAGCGACTTGCATGACACTAGAAGAAGTGCAATCAGTTTTTCCAACACGTGGATCAACAATTGTCTCACCCTAAAGGTTTCCACTGGACTTCCTCTGACTAAAGACACGAGAAACATTTGGAAAATCATTTGGGAAATGTATGGAAAGCTTGATGGGACTAAAATTTTTAGTATCACCCTAGCCCTATCAGAGCTAGAACAGGGAAACCTTTTGATCATTGCCGTTTTCAATCGATTATTGGCACTTTGGGACCAATTGGAGATGGCCAAGGAGAAACTAGAAGGACCCGAGGCAACCCTAGCACAATATCGAGCTATGAAAGAGATGGAGAAGGTAACACGCTTTCTATTCATACTAAACAGGAGCTACCTACCGTTTCGTAGTCAAATTCCTGCCATTAATCCTATCTCCTCGCTTGGACGAATTTTCCGGCTCGTGGTCCAAGAGGAACTTTAGCGCTTGGCTTTCTCAGAATAGTTGAAGGTTGGCGATCGCGTCGGCCTTGTGGCGAAGGCAAAATAGAAGCAACGGATGGCCGCCGTGAGGTTTGGCCATGGAGGTTCCAGTCATTCAAGCACTGTGCTAGGGTTCTTGAGCGAGGAAGACGACGCCCCTTCTTCACTCCAAATGGTGCAGTTTCAATCGAACGGCCTAGGACATGCCCAAGCCCCAGTCCATAGGAATGGCCATGATTTGATCACAAGATCGGACAATTCAAGACTCGCGACGGGATTTGATAGCCTATCTTTCATCCTTGCTACGCCTAGATCAAACGGCGTGTATCACGCCATTTCAATGCCCGCATGGAAGGGATCCAACGGCCAACATTCTACCACATCATCCAAATCAAATGCTCAAATTCCAACAAAAGAAAAGGTAAAATTTACAATTATCGCAAGCGTCCTCATCATATTAAGGAAAATTGTTGGGAATTGCATGGGAAGCCAGTAGAGAAGAGAAAGGAAACAACAAGATATTTCATTTGCAGTACATGCTAAGGTTATCCAGCAAATCAATAATGATCAATTCCAGCAAAATATGAGAGCTTTAAGACAATTGGGAATTTAAGACAAAATGGCTAGCTATGCTAGTATCTCTTATTGCTTAATGAGCTCTATTTTAATTAAATCATAAATTATTGATTCAGGTGCTAGTGACCACATAGTTTGTGATGAACGTTTCCTTTCCCATATTCATAAATCATCTCCTAATACTTCAGTATGCCTTCTAAATGGAAATGACACCTCTGTCACTAAGATTGGAGATGTTCAGCTCAATTCATCGATCAAACTGAAAAATGTCCTTCTTATTCCCAAATGTCAATTTAACCTTATTTTTGTCTCTAAATTTTGCAAGAACAATTCCTGTTGAATTGTTTTTGATTATGACGTCTATTTTTTTAGACCCTTTCGACTGAGAAATTGATGGCTTGGATAAAAATCACGAGGGACTTTATTTTTGCGCTAAACTTCCCAAAAATCTTGATTTTTTGTATTTCCCCTTGAATAAGGGCACCTTGTGTAATGCCAACATTAATAATAATGTTTTGCTATCTCATCAAAGTTTGGGTCATAGTGCTTGTTTTCCTCATCCCAAGTGTTCAATTTGTCCATTGGCTAAACAATCACTATTACCTTTCCCTTAAAACACATGTAAGGACCTCGGCCCCACCACGCTTCCGCTGCGTCACTCCTTGTGTAATATTGTCCGCTTTGGACACTAAGCCCTCACGGTTTTAAAACGCGTTACACAAGGGTTAGTGGCCAAGCCTTATAAATTCACAAAGATCTCACTCCCTAAGCAATGTGGGACAAGAGCAATGCCCCCCTTGCCATCCTAGAAGCCTGTCGGAAGCCACTCCATGTCCAGATCCTCAGACCCCGGCGACCACTCCCCGCCCTCGTCGGACCGGGTCGTTACAACACATCACCCGCTAATGATATTTTTTCCCTTCTACCCATGGACATCTGGGGATCACATCACACTCCATGTCATGATGGGTCTTGTTTTTTCCTCACAATTATGGATGACCATAAACGTGTGACTTGGATTTTCCTAATGCAATCCAAAACCCAAGTTCTCTTCCATCTTATAAATTTTTTTACCTCAATAAAATGTTTCATAAATCGTACAATGGATTCATACTGACAATGCTCGTGAATTCTTCAATCATGAATGTTCTTCACTATTCACTTTGAATGGCATTCTTCATGAAAGTTCTTGTATCTACACACCTCAACAAAATAGGTTGTCGAAAGAAACATTGTCATGTTTTAGAGGTTGCTTGTGCCATCAAATGCCAAGCTTCCGTTTTAGAAACATTCAGGAGAGATTGTGTGATCACAATAGCCTACTTGATGAATCATACGCCAACTCATATTCTAAATAGATGGACTCCTTTCGAGTTGCTCTTTAGGAAACATCCAAATATTTGTCACCTCCGCGTCTTTGGATGCTTATGCTATGTCTCTATTGTGAGTCCTCAGGACAAGTTGGGTCCTCGGGCCCTTAAATACATATTTATGGGATACCCTGATCTTTATAAGGGATATTTGGTCCTTGATCTATCCACCGGACGAATTTTTGTCAATAGAGACGTGATGTGCTATCTTCGTAATGATAGCTAGGCTTGGTTACCGATCACCGTCTATTCTTAAGTGAAGAAGCTTTATCGCCTTCACAGATGCTTATGATTGCCCATATGACATCTCCCGTGGCACCTCATGTATCTGGAAATAATCCAAGTCCACCATCGCATAAGAATAGTGAGCAATTTAGTGCTTCACAAATAATGATATCTCATAATCTCGTGGCTTCTTCACCAACTCCTTTGGATTATATCTCTCATGAGCCACTTGATATTATTTAGTCTACACCAGCTCATCCTCAACGTTTAGGCCAAGCAACGCGACCGCCCACATGGACAAAGGATTATATTTGTTTTGCCTTGGACTTATCTGGTACACATTATCATATCTCCTCTTATGTTAGCTTTGCTCATCTATCATCGGAATATATGTGTTGCATTAGTGTAATTTCTAAGAAATAGGAATCATCATCGTATAATGAGGCCGTTAAAGATCCTCGTTGGCAACAAGCCATGGCGGATGAATTACGAGCTCTAATGGAGAATGGGACCAGGGATTTCGTTTCTTTAACAACCTCATCGACGACCCCTTGGCTGCAAATGGGTCTACAAAATCAAATATAAGGCAGATGGTTCCATTGAATGCTATAAAGCGAGACTAGTTGTCAAGGGATTCACACAACGGGAAGGCTTTGATTATGAGGAGACTTGTTCTCCAATAACAAAAGAATTAACTGTTCATTCATTTCTTTCTATTGCTACTTTCTGTGATTGGTCTCCACATCAAATAGATGTTCACAATACTTTTCTCCATGGAGATATATGAGAGGAAATCTACATGGATCTTCCACTAGGTTTACGTAGATAGGGGTGAATTGAGTATGTCGTCTCTGCAAATCCCTATATAGATTCAAATCGTCAATAGTATGCTAAAAACATCACTGCACTTACAGCTACAAAAAATCCAGCAATCCAGGCACAACTATGCCTTATTCATGTAGAGTCAAGGTACATTGTCACGTCCCGACTCGGAATCACGATCAATACTTAGTGACCGAACATGACCCGAATGGACCCGTGACTCGCGGAAATATATTAGTTCATCCCGTTTATTTTAAACAATCAAATGCACACGCGGAAGCAAATAAACGATAAATGAGACAAACATGAGTGAGATAAATAAACCATGCTCGTTATATTTACCTGATACGTGCTTATTTCATCGAGCCCTTTCTTTACGAGCCCTTACAAGTCGCATACATATTTTGCATGCCCATTCCAAGGGGGGGGGTCCGACACAAGCCACTATCAAACAAACAAAACTTGGCTTGGTTGCCTATTCCCACTACTGTTATGCCTTAGCTCCTCGCTCCTTGCTCCTCCATCTCCTTGCTCGCGTTCTCCCATCCGGTGGCTGAACTACGCCCCTCCCGTGGATTGCCCTGGAGCCAGCCTACCTGCGCCACCGAATGGCCCCTCGAACCCGCGAAGGTGCCCAACCCAGTTGCCGTTCGCTAGCTGATACCAGGCCATGTACGGGTGAGGGACCAGTTCTGTTTGGCCTTCATCCACTATAACATATGTTGTAATACGATGGTACGCGCGGTTCTCTCGGGCATCATTGACAATGAGTAATTCCGCCCTCATCTCAACGGGGTTTCCAAAGCGGGTCGGGGGAGTCGCCATCTACGGACCTGAAAAGAGGAAAAACAATGGGAGTGAGTCAAAGGACTCAGTAAGTAAAAATTCTAATATCAAGCGAGGAAGAGACAATCGTCATTCACACAAGTTGATTCTTACCGTACCGGCATCGATGGCAATTCAAATAGCAAAGTCATGCTACGAAACCAACAAAAACAAACATCAAACGTGAGTATCACACGTGAATATCGTTAGTTGAGAAAGAACGAGCGACCATGAAACCAAGAAAACTGGCCAAGCAACCCACAGTACAATGTATCGCAACTTCCTTTCCCCATATTAGGGAATTCACTTACACAACAGCTAACAAAACTGGAGAACGGGCTAGAAACGGGTGAGCTCGGGAAATTTTGGGTTTTCTCCTTGCTTGGCCAAGCAAACCTAGGCCTATAAAGGCCAAACCGTGGGCTCTTGGGTGGAAACAAGAAGAAACACGGGCTGGTTCGGGATTTGTTTAGGCATGAGCATCTTGGGCCAAAAGGGTGAGAAAACAAGAAACAAAAGGGAGAGGAAGATGATGATGAAGTTGGCGTGAGAGAAGGAAGGGGGGAAATGTCTTGCTATTTATAAAAGGTTTAGACCTTCCTAGAAAACCCTAGAACTAAGCCAATAGGAGAGAGCTTCTAAGTTAAATTTCATGATGGCTTGCATTAAATGCCATAAATGACTAAGGCCAAGAGAAAATGATGAATGACCAAGCTTATCTTCACCTCATTGGCTCTCTCTCTCTCTCTCTCTCTCTCTCTCTCTCTCTCTCTCTCTCGGCTACTCTCTCTCTCTTTCCCCCTTGGCCGAATGGCCTTCTTCGGCCCTTCCTTGGCTTGGCCAATTATTGGCCTTGCCTTGGGCTCCATTATTGGTGATCATGAGTCACCAAGGAGCCTTAAATGAGCCATAATGAAGGGGGCACAACTCAGCTTGCCACAATAATGGAAAAGGGACACCTCATGGGGGGTCTAATAATGAAGGCTAAATGGCAATAATTATACCTTTGACCAAGTCAACCCTTTTTTGTCTCTTTTCTTCAGCCAAAATCTGAACCGTGGGAGGCCTACAAGCTGGTTGGTTTCACTTCAAAACCTCTCGGGCCAATCAGTTTACCCCAAATTAGATAAACGATGCTATAATCGCAACCCCGCATTATATTGATTCTCATAATTTCCGAGGGTTTTTCTCACCATAAATAATTCCAATAATTCCATTTAAAATGAGGTTTAGCGTAAAAAAGCCCTCACAAGTTACTGAATATAGCCCTACAAAAATCTAAGCCAAACTAGGCCAAATTGGGTTTCTCGAGTGGCCTTGGCGTGTGGTTGAGTCACTAAGCAAATGGCTGGGTATGTCGCCGGACCACACGGGCACAAGGCCGGGTGTGAGACCGGGCTGCACGGGCGCTGCGCTGGGCAGCACGGGTAACGTGTTGAGCAGCTTGTCTGGCCGCACAGGCGACGTGCCTAGTGCCTTGCCGGCTGTATGGGCAACGTGCCGAACACCACGTCGGGTCACACAAGCAAGGGATCGGTTCATGGTCAGGCACACGCAATGGCCCGTGAATGGCACGATGCACAACTTATGGCCATATTTCTTGGGCATAGGACGGGATCAGAACCCGATCTTATAGGCATAATGTCTGGCATAAGGGTAGGGCACAATGACTGGCACACGATCAGGCATGTAGCTGGTCTATGGCCTGGCTGACGGGCACGATAGCCGGTCATGATCGGGCACATGGCCTTGGCCGTCGCGACCGGTAATTTTGCCCAGGCCACGACTAAGCCACTAGACACATGGCCTGACACATGTCTCGTCTATGGCCTACCCGACTCAACGCAATGATCCGTAGCTGATTCGTGACCAAGCCACACTCGAGTATAAATGACCCATGGTCGACCCTCGGTTGTCATGTAGCCTCGTAGAATCAACACCCCGGAATTAACTCATAGTCATCCGGGACTAACACATGGCTGTGCGGTATCACCCGCGAACGATACTTACCGACACTAAACTAATCCACAGTTATCCCGGACTATTCCACTAACGGCCCATTTGGTCGAATGGTCACTCTATGGTCATATTACTCTAATCATTTGCGTAGTTAGGGGATCATTCCACTGTCGATCTCTAGGTCAATTGGTGGACAATCTTTCAATCAAACCATGACCAACTTTCAGTACACTCGTTCCGATCATACTGTCCATTCCATTACCGACCTTCGACTCGAATTACCTGCTCATCTATTTATTACTAGTCATCGGCTTTCTAGGCCCGAAATCGAGAATGTCACAATTCTCCCTATTTAATAAAATTTAGTCCTCAAAATTTAAACACGTACCTGGTTTCTCGAACAAATTTGGATACTGCCGCTTCATGATTTCCTCATCTTCCTAGGTAGCTTCCTCTATGCCATGGTGTCGCCATAGGACCTTTACTACGGGAATAATTTTATTCCTCAACACTTGCTCTTTACGATCCACGATCCACACCAGCTCCTCAACTTAGGATACTCTGCTGTCCAATTCGACATCGTCGAAATTCAGCACATGCGCCGGATCAAGTTCATATTTTCTCAACATGGATACATGAAACACATCATGCACCTGAGCAAGTTTCAGTGGCAGCGCCAACCAATAAGCCAGATTTCCTATTCTTTCTAGAATTTCAAAAGGTCTTACGTATCTGGGGCTTAACTTACCTTTCTTCCAAAAACACGACATACCTATCATGGGTGACACTTTGAGAAACACGTGGTCGCCTACTTGAAACTCTAAAGGCTTCATACGTCTGTCAGCATAACTCTTTTGTCGGCTTTGGGCAGTTCTCAACTTATCTCTAACTACTTACACAACCTCATTGGTAAGTTATACTAGCTCTAGATCCGTGACCTTCTTTTCCCCGACCTCATTCCAACATACTGGAGTTTTGCAAGCTCAATCGTATAATGCCTCGAATGGTGCCATCCCGATACTTTGCTAGTAACTGTTGTTATAAGCAAATTCAATGAGATGCAAATGTTTATCCCAACTCCCCTTGAAATCCACGACACATGCTCGCAACATATCCTCAAGGGTTTGGATAGTTCTTTCTGTTTGGCCATCTATCTGCGGATGATAAGCTGTATTGTATTGCAACTTCGTTCCCATAGCAGTTTGGAGACTCTGCCAGAAAGTTGCAGTAAACTTTGGATCTCGATCAGATGTGATCGTTATTGGGACTCCGTGTAGTCGTACAACATGACGAACATATAACTCGGCATAACCTTCCAATGGAAGGTCCTTTCTCACTGGAAGAAAAATGGCTGATTTTGTTAGTCGGTCAACAATCACCCATATCGAATCATGTCCTCTTTGACTTCTCGGTAATCCCATTACGAAGTCCATTGTAATGCGATCTCACTTCCATTCAGGAATTTCCAACGATTGCAATAATCCGCCAGGCTTGCAATGTTGAGCCTTAATTTGTTGACATGTCAAGCATTTAGCAACATGTTTGGCTATGTCCGTCTTCATGCCATTCCACCAGAATTGTTATCGCAAATTCTTGTACATTTTGGTACTACCTGGATGAATACTGTAATTGCTCTTGTGAGCTTCCGTAAGGATTTCTTCCTTGAGTTGTTCATTCTTCGACACGCATAGGCGTCCATTAGACTTCAAGATTCCGTTATCAGTCACATAAAAATTGGATTTCTTCTTTTTTGCTAACTCATTCTAGACTTTCTAAATCTTTGGGTCTGTTTGTTATAACGTCTTGATTTTCAATATGATGTCTGGTTTGATTCTGAGAGCAGCTAATAAATTCTGATGATGTCCAACTTCCAGCTTGAGGTCCAAGTCCCAAGCTTCCTTGAGTAAGGTCCATTCCTTGACCATCAAGTGGGCAATGGCCGATTTTCGGCTAAGAGCATCGGCAACTTTATTTGCTTTGCCAGGATGGTACAATATTTCGCAGTCGTAGTCTTTGAGAAGTTCCATCGAACGTCGTTGCCTCATATTCAGCTCCTTATGGGAAAATAAATATTTTAAACTCTGATAATCCGTATAGATAACAAATTTCTCCCCACATAAGTAGTGTCGCCAAATTTTCAAGGCAAATGCGATTGCAGCAATTTCCAGATCATGAGTTGGATAATTCAATTCGTATGGCCTTAATTGTCTTGAGGCATAAGCCACCACTTTGCCATCTTGCATCAATACACAGCCTAGCCCTTTGTGCAAGGCGTCGTTGTATATTTCAAATCCTCCTGGTCCTTTAGGTAGAGTCAGAACAGGAGCAGTCGTCAGTCTTCATTTCATTTCTTGAAAGCTTCGCTCACACTTGTCAGCCCATTCAAACTTCATTTCCTTCTTTAGCAATCGTGTTAAAGGGATAGCGATGCTAGAGAATCGTTCCACGAACCTTTTTGTAGTATCCTACCAAACCCAAGAAATTTCGAACTTCTGTAACATTCGTTGGTCTTGGCCAATTAATTACCGGTTCAATGTTGGATGGATCTACTGATATGCCGTCTCCTGAGATCACGTGGCCGAGAAACACCACACGAGATAGCCAGAACTCGCACTTACTGAATTTTGCATAAAGTGCATGTTCCCTGAACGTCTGAAGTACGAATCTCAGATGTTGTTTATGTTCAGCCGAATTCTTCGAGTATACCAGGATGTCGTCAATAAAGACTATGACGAATCGATCCAAGTATGGCTTGAACACTCGATTCATCAGGTCCATAAAGGCCGCTGGAGCATTCGTCAAACTGAATGACATAACAGTGAATTCATAATGGCCATATCAGGTTCGAAACGCCGTGTTCGAAATATCCTCCTTCTTGATTCTTAGTTGATGATATCCTGACCGTAAATCGATCTTGAAAAATACGGATGCTCCTTGGAGTTGATCAAATAAATCATCGATTCTCGGCAGTGGGTACTTATTTTGATAGTAACCCGATTTAACTGTCGATAGTCGATACAAAGTAGCAATGATTCGTCTTTCTTTTTCACGAACAATATGGGTGCACCCTAGGGAGATGCACTTGGACGGATGAAGCCCTTATCGAGTAACTCTTGCAGTTGCACTTTGAGCTCTTTCAACTCAGTCAAAACCATCCTGTAAGGAGCTTTGGAAATAGGCTCCATTCTAGGAGCTACTTCGATAGCAAATTCTATTTGCCCTTCCGGAGGCAAACCTGGTAATTCCTTTGGAAAAACATCCGGAAATTCTTGTACCACCAAGATATCTTCCAATTTTGGTTCGTCTTCCTTTGCTGTATTTTCTATTATTGCCAAAAATCCTTGACAACCTTTCTGCAATAGTCGGATTGCTTTCAAAGCAGAAATCAGAGAAGTAGAAGGTCCTCCTCCATTTCCCATAAATGTATAGCAGGGGCGATTAGGTGGATGAAACCAAATCACCTTGCTATAACAGTCATATTGGCTCGCTGTTTACTAAGTCAAGTCAATCCATACCAATGATAATATCAAAATCATACATGGATAGTACCGCTAGATTTCGTCAATCCACCTATAATTATCTTACACCCTAGACATCCTAGGGTAGTCTGCACTTCATTTTTCATCGGAGTAGAAACACTAAGTGCATTTTCTAACGATTTCATCTCACTTTTCATCTAATGAATGTGTAGCTCTGGTATCAATTAACGCATATGCAGCACGGTTATTAAGGAAAACTGTATCTGTGATCACTGCGTTGGAGTTCTCAGCATCCTCTTGAGTAAGTGCATATATTCGTCCTTGAGCCGGAGGACGATCACCGTTATTAGTACGAGGTTGAACTCCAGTTGATGTAGTCGCATGTCTTTGCTGTGAAGGTATATTTTGTCGCCGTTGCAGACAGTCCCTGACTATGTGACCTTGTTGGCCACACCCAAAGCATGCTCCCGTACGAATGGGGCACGGGGCATCGCCATGCTGTCTTCTACAAATAGAACAAGTATTGCCAGAAATATTAACTGTCTATTGGAAATTCCGCTTTTTGTTGGAAACAAAGGAACGTTTTTCCTTTGTCACTGGCCTCTTGCCTAATGTTGATCCATTCGGGGAGTAGAATAATAAGGTCTTGTTGAAGGGACCCTATCTAGTAAATCTTTCTCGATCAATTGAGCTCGTTCATATAACTCATTATAATCTTTCAAGTTCAGAGGCACTAACTGACTCCGGATGTCAAGTTTGAGACCATCACGGAATCGTTTTGCCTTGTCAACCGGATTTTCAATGAGTCTCGGGGCGTACCTCGATAACTGAGCGAACCTTGCTTCATATTGGTCCACGGTTATAGTTCCCTGTTGAAGTTGCAGAAATTCTTTCACTTTCTGATCACGAGCACACTTGGAGAAATACTTCCCGTTGAATGCCTCAACGAAAGCATTCCAATTCACAGCAGCATTTTATGGGAACACGGTTTCCTTAGTCGTCCTCCACCAATAGCTGGCATTTTCTTGCAGTTGATAGGTTGTTAAGGTGACTTTATCTTTCTCGGAACATCGCAAAAGTTCAAATGATTTCTGTAATTCATCGATCCAGGATTCCGCCTCTTCAAGATCTCCAGTTCCAGCAAATTTCGAGGGTCGCAGCTTCAGGAACTGCTCAACCAATCCATGCATCGTACGATCATCATTCCCATTTCCATTTGCTGCTGCATTCTCGGCATTAGGCAGTCGTTGCTACACTTGTTGTCCCAGCAATTCTCTTACGATCGCAAGAGCCTACAAAATTCTGTCTATTTGGGGATCTTGCTTTGACTTTCCTTTCGAGGTCGAGGCCAGGTCCTGAGCACTCATATTGCCGTTGGTAATGTACTAAGGCTGTCTACAACGCAAGAATATGTCAACAATCAAAAACTTAACAATTAAAGGCCTACTTACAAATCAATCATGTACACAAACACACGGTCACATGCACATGATGTTTCCTGGCCAACTACCCCAACTTCATTGCACCTTATCACTCCATGCCTTTATTTTCGCTTGATTTTCAGAACCGTTTTCCACATTTTGGTGCACAGTTCGGAAATCCTCTTTATTTAGCCGTCTTATAAGCCTGCTAGGAGCTGCTCAATGATCAAGCCCTTCACCTCGGCGCCACTTCCTTTCAGAAGCCGCTCAATGATCAGGTATTATTGCCTCGACGCCACCTCCGTAAAGGCCGCACAATGTTCAGGCGTTCATGACCCCAGCACCACCTCCTAGGAGGCCGCTCAATGTATAGGTCGTATGGCCTCGGCGCCACTCTCCGCCCTCGTCGGATCGTCTAATCGCAAGTGCCACAAACTGCACCTACTGGAGGGAAAACTTGCTCTGATACCAAAACAAACGATGCCTCACACTATCATGTTCTGACTCGGAATCACGATCGATACTTAGTGACCAAATATGACCTGTGACTCGCAAAAATATATTAGTTCGTCCCGTTTATTTTAAACAATCAAATGTGCACGCGGAAGCAAATAAACGATAAATGAGACAAACATGAGTGAGATAAACAAACCACACACGTTATATTTACACGATACATGCTTATTTCATCTAGTCCTTTCTTTACAAGCCCTTACAAGCCACGTACATTTTTTACATGCCCATTCAAGGGTGGGTCCGACACAAACCACTATCAAACAAACAAAACTTGGCTTGATTGCCTATTCCCACTACTGTTATGCCTTAGCTCCTCGCTCCTCGCTCCTCCATCTCCTTGTTCCCGTTCCCCCGTCTGGTGGCCGAACTACGTCCCTCCCGTGGATTGCCCCGGAGCCGGCCCACCTGCACCACCGAATAGCCCTTGGAACCCGCGAAGGTGCCCAATCCAGTCGCCGTTTGCTAGCTGATACCAGGCCATGTACGGGTGGGGGGCCAGTTCTGTTTGGCCTTCATCCACCATAACATATGTCGTAATGCGACGGTACGCTCGGTTCTCTCGGGCATCAACGACAGTGAGTAATTTTGCCTTCATCTCGACGGGGTTTCCAAAGTGGGTCGGGGGAGTCGCCATCTACGGAATTGAAAAAAAGGAAAAACAACAGGAGTGAGTCAAAGGACTCAGTAAGTAAAAACTCTAATATCAAGTGAGGACGAGACAATCGTCGTTCACACAAGTTGACTCTTACCATATCGACATCGATGGCAATTCAAATAGCAAAGTCATGCTACGAAACCAATAAAAACAAACATCAAACGTGAGTATCACACGTGAACATCGTTAATCGAGAAAGAACGAACAACCATGAAATCAAGAAAACGGGCCAAGCAACCCATGGTACAACGTATCGCAACTTTCTTTCCCGATATTAGGGAATTCATTTACATAACAACTAATAAAACTAGAGAACGGGCTAGAAACGGGTGAGCTCGGGAAATTTCGGGCTTTCTCCTTGCTTCCTTCTTGCTTGGCCGAGCAAACCTAGGCCTACAAAGGCCAAACCGTGGGCTCTTGGGTGGAAACAAGAAGACACACGGGCCGGTCCGGTTTGGGATTTGTTTGGGCGTGAGCATCTCGGGCCAAAAGGGTGAGAAAACAAGAAACAAAAGGGAGAGGAAGATGATGATGAAGTTGGCGTGAGAGAAGGAAGGGGGGAAATGTCTTGCTATTTATAAAAGGTTTGAACCTTCGTAGAAAACCCTAGAACTAAGCCAACAAGGGAGAGATTCTAAGTCAAATTTCGTGATGGCTTGCATTAATGCCATAAATGACTAAGGCCAATGTGAAATGATGAATGGTCAAGCTTATCGTCACCTCATTGGCCCCCCCTCTCTCTCTCCCTCTCTCTCTCTCTTTCCCCCTTGGCCGAATGGCCTTCTTCGGCCCTTCCTTGGCTTGGCCAATTATTGGCCTTGCCTTGGGCTCCATTATTGGTGATCATGAGTCACCAAGGAGCCTTAAATGAGCCATAATAAAAGGGGCACAGCTCAGCTTGCCACAATAATGGAAGGGGGACACCTCATGGGGGTCCAATAATGTAGGCTAAATGGCAATAATTGTACCTTTGACCGAGTCAATCTTTTTTTTGTCTCTTTTCTTCAGCCAAAATCTAAACTGTGGGAGGCGTACAAGCTAGTTGGTTTCACTCAAAAACCTCTCGGGCCAATCGGTTTACCCAAAATTGGCTAAATTGCGCTATAATCGCAACCCTGCATCATATTGATTCTCATAATTTTCGAGAGTTTTCTCGCGATAAATAATTCTAATAATTCCATTTAAAATGAAGTTTAGTGTAGAAAAGCCCTCGCAAGTGACTAAACATAGCCCTACAAAAATCTAAGCCAAACTAGGCCAAATTAGGCTTCTCGGGTGGCTTAGGCGCTTGGCCGGGTCAACGGGCAAATGGCCGGGCCTAACCAGGCAAATGCCCGGGTACGTCGCCGGGCCACACGGGCACAAGGCCGGGCCGCACGGGCGCTACGTCGGGCCGCACGGGCAACGTGTCGAGCGGCTTGTCTAGCCGCACAGGTGACGTGCCTAGTGCCTTACCAGTCATATAGGCAATTTGCCGAGTACCATGCCCAGTCACACGAGCGAGGGATTAGTTCATGGTTAAGCACGCGCAACAGCCCGTGAATGGCACAATGCACGACTCATGGCCATATTTCTTAGGCACGGGACGGGATCAGAATTGGATCTTATGGGTACAACGCCTAGCACAAGGGTCGGGCACATTGGCCGGCACACGACCGGGCACGTAGCTGGTCCATGGCCTGGCTGACGGGCACGATGGCCGGTCATGATCGGGTACATGGCCTTGGCCATCGCGACCGGCAATTTTATCTGGGCCATAACTAAGCCACTAGGCACATGGCCTGTCACATGTCTCGTCCATGGCTTACCCGACTCAACGCAACGATCTGTAGCCGATTCGTGACCAAGCCACGTTCGAGTATCAAAGACCCATGGTCGGTCCTCGGTTGTCATGTAGCCTCGTGGAATTCATCACTCCGGAATTAACTCATAGTCATCCGGGACTAACACATGGCCGTGCGGTATCACCCACGATTAACACTTGCCGACATCGGACTAATTCATAGTTATCCTAGACCGCTCCACTAATGGCCCTTATGGTCGAAGGGTCACTCCACAGTCATATTGCTCTAATCATTTGCGTAGTCAGGGGGTCATTTCATTGTCGATCCCTAGGCCAATTCATAGACAATCTTTCGATTGAACCATGACCAATCCTCAGTACATTCATTCCGATCATACTGTTCATTCCATTACTGACCCTCGACTCGAATTACCCGCTCATCCATTTATTACCAGCCCTTAGCTTTCTAGGCCCGAAATCGGGGATGTCACATACATCATCAATTTACTGACTCATATATGTTGATAATATACTTATTACGGGGAATGATGAACCCACCATTAAGGAATTTAAGAAGTACCTGCACTCTACCTTTCACATTAAGGATTTTGGACCTCTGATAGAGATTGCACGATCAGATAAAGGAATTTGTCTCAATCAATGCAAATTTGTCCTAGAAATAATATCAGAAGCAGGACAAGTCATTCCAATTGAGTAGAATGTCAAGTTAACGACGGCTAAGTATGATAAGGGACTACCACCCCAAAATGAGGATCCTCTACTCAAGGATCGTCTGTCTATTAGAGACAGAGGATCCTTGACTATCTTACCATGACTAAACCCAATATATGCTATGTGGTGCAAATTCTTAGCCAATTCGTGCATGACACCAAACAGTCTCACATGGATGCCGCATTGAAAGTAGCAAAGTACTTGAAGGAAGTTTGGGATCAGGTATACTGTTGTCTTGGGATAGCAACATGGAAATGATGGCATATTGTGACACAAATGCTACTTGCCCTATGAGTAGAAAATCGATTATAGGATTCTATGTCAAATTGGGACACTTACTACTTTCATGGAAAACGAAGAAACAATCAATTGTTTTAGCTGAGGTAGAGTATCATGCAATGGTAAAGACTAGCTGTGAAATAGTCTGGATATGAGGTTTGCTTCGAGATCTTGGTGTATGGGTAAGAGAACCAACTATCTTATTTTGCGACAACAATGTCGCGCTCAAACTTGTAGTGAATATAGTTTTTCATGAAAGAACGAAGCATGCAGAAGTTAATTGTAATTTCATTAGAGACAAGATTGAGAAATGGAGTGATCAAGATGAGAGGAATAAGAACAATAAAGCAACATGTAGACATCTTCACCAAGCCTTTATGTCAGAGGCAACATACGTATCTACTAAGGAAGCTAAACGTCCTTGATCTGTATAAACTGCTAGCTTGAGGGGCAGTGTTGGAGATATTGTTGCCCCTAATTAATATGTTCGAGATACCATTGCCCGTAATTGATATCGTATAATTGATACGGTTGCCACTGATTGATTCATTGATGGGAAATTAGAATATTGTATAATAGAGAATCATTCTTTTCGTTTTTCTAAATATTTCTTACTTGGATTAGATAGACTTTATGTAGTATAAATAGGATTATGCTCATACAATTTCATTATGAGAAAGCAATATACAATTTTGATTCCTAGCCTCAACCTAGCTTTCCATCATCTCTTACTTTGACATATAAGTATTCGTTTTCTCTTTATATACGGTCTATGCGGGAGCTTTAGTATAGAGTAATAAATGGAGCTCATGGATTAGGGTGCATTTCATTAATGTATTCTACATAATACTTTTCATAGCGAAATTGATAACATTTACAACCAAAAATAACATCATTACTGTGAATGTTACAAATAATTAGAGATTTCTTTAGGATATTTCATATATTAGAAATAATTAGATAATTATGTTATTCTCCATATCTTTTAAGATTGCGCATATATCTCCCTTTGAATATCTTCATTAATATGTTATCTTATATAGTAGTTTAATAAAGCTTATATATAGTCTCATGTATTCTTCTTCAATATCTATCGAAATATACACAAATTTCTTTATTTCTCTCTTTAGCATTATTATTCTTTAGGAAAAAGGCCACAAAAAAACTTCACAAACTCTGTCGATTGTGACACATTTACCCTAAACTTTTTTTATGACACAAAAAATTCCAAATGTTTTTGATTCAAAAAATAAAATTTCGGATAAATGTGTCACAGTGAGCAAATTTTATGGTTTTTGATGGCTTTTACCCTTATTCTTGACTACCCCAATTAACAATATCAATCAAGGGATAATTAGGGATTTCTATAGGATAATTTCCTATGCTAGAGAAATCCATAATTATCTCGAAATTCTAATAAAACTTTTGATATTGTTTATCATTCCCTAATGAAAGTACATTCTTGAAATAGATAACATGCATGCATATGATAAGTTACGTGGATCGTTATAAAGATCATATCCTATGATTTAGATACAATCATAAAACTACAAACAAAATCCCACTCGAATTATTGGCAGCTAGCCATAACAATGAGGAGAATGAATTAATGCAACCAATCTTAACAGGGAAAATTGGGCATAATAATACTAAAATTGCCGAAAGTTTCGTAAGGCGTTCACTTTGGTATCAAAAGTTTTTATTAGATCACTTAAGCGCTATTTTCAAACAAGAATGATCACTTAAGTGCCAACTTCAATTTGGATTATTGGAAATTTGATGTGGCAATATTTTATCAATTTTCTTAACCGACGTTGTTGACACCCGAATTTTGTGAATAAAATAAATGTGCATTTAGATTTTAGTAAGAGTCAATGTAAAAATAAATAACAAATAAGATAAAGCCAATTCAAGTTTTTAGTAGAAATAAGTGCACTGGAAGTCCTAAAATTTGTTATGAAAGTGCAATTGAGCTCTAAAATTTTCAAAAATTGCGATCAAGTCTTAAAACTTGTCATGAAAGTGAACTTTCAAAAAGTGCAATCAAATTCTAAAACTTTGAAAGTGCAATTGAGTTCTAAACTTTCAAAAAGTACAATCAATGGAAAGACTTGATTTGAACAATTTAATGAATTTTAGGACTTAATTGTACTTTTTAAAAGTTTTAGGAGTCCACTGCATTTTCTTGACATAGTTAGGCACTTCGAATGCACTTTGCCCTTTTTAGTAAAATCCTCTCGGGTCTCTCTTAAAACCCTACTTGGAATTTTACCGTAACGACTCTTAGTTCTGACGCTAGAGGAGGCCATTTTCAGAGAGAGAGAGAGCAGAGAATCAGGAAGAAAAGCATCGCGCTCTCTTTCAAGAAAACGAGGAAATTGGGGATTCTTCTTGGCACCGGTAGCCTCTCACGTCTCTCTAGCTCCACAGCCAGCCGCCAGCTCCACTGGTAGCCACCGCCGCCGGTCTTCCATCTCCGATCATGGAAGACGCACGAAGCTCGAACTTGAAATCCCCTGGATTTCTTCCCCGCCCGAGTTACATTTCCGTCGATTCGAGTGTTCAGACGTCTCCGCCTGCTCGCGGCGGCCTGACCTTTGCTCGAACTAAATCAACCTCCGATTGCCGTCGAAAACAACATCAGAGAGTCGCGCAAGTAGGCCGGGTGGATTCATCGGTGCAAATGCTTCTTCGAGACGGGAGACAGAAGCTCGAGGCTCACGTCCTTAAGTTTGACAATTAACTCCGGCTCCATTTCAATCTCTGTGACATACACTGCATGTTAAACATGGAGAGAGAAGAAAAGAGAAATCTTCATAGACGGCCAGTTTCTTAGGATGTTCAGGCAGCGACGGAATTCGTCATTCTATAGTCGCTCTTATCAGGTCGTCTCTTTCCCGATTAAACTCATGTATTAAATTTCGAATTCATTTTCAAATTCACCTCTTCACCTATGGTCTGCTTTGTTGTCTTCTCATTGCCGCAAACGAGACCCGCTATTCTTCGGTCCGAAAGGTTGTCGGTGCTAATTGTTTTGAGGGTAGCGGTTTGAGTGCAATGTGGTGGTGTCGAAGTATGAGAGGTGCCATGCGTTAGACGACGCACAGAAGGCGTTCGGCAAAATTATCCAAGAGAAAGATCAGTAATGTCGCCTCGCAGAATTCGATTATGCTCAGCCAATAACCGTGGGAATGCGCTTATCTGAGTTAGAGGGGTTCCGATTCCAACCGGTAAGCTAAGTCAAACATCTCCTTTTATTTATCATCATGTCCGCTTTCGCTTCGTGTACAGTTTTCGTACTCATATTCCCATTTTGTTAAGTGTTTCCTGTTCAGATTACCTCGTTGCTCCCACCTCTTGCTTCACCGCCACAGAGACCTTCCTCGTTTCAATCGGTAGCCCGGAGTTAGTTTGTTAAGTTGAGTGAGACAGAGTCGCTCTTCTTCGTTATTGAATTCCGCTATCCATCATCGATTACATTGAGGTGGATGTGGTCGATTTTCAATAAGATTCAGATCAGATAGTGCAACAAGCATATAAATGACCATCAAAGCTCGTTCATCTTCCACCATCTTCATCTATCATGTAATCCTCAAACTGGTATTCATGGCTTCACTGATAACGAAAATAATGAATAAAGTTCAAAATCGGCTCATACGGCATCGTTTATGAAGAATCCGGTCACATCATTGTTTACCATGGACTTGTTTTGAATAAAAAAAAGTCACGTATGAATTATTTTGTAAATAAAAAAGCCATGTATAACTCTTGGTTAGAATTTGTGAGGCATTTTTTTTTATCTCACTTCTCTCTTCCATGTATGTGTGTGTGCGATTTTTGTTTTATCTCACTTCTCACTTTTATAACTCTTGGCTAGAATTTGTCGTCAGGGGCAGTTTTTATTTTATTTTATCTCACTCCTCTCTTCCATGTATATGTGTATGCGATACTCACAGGGATTGAACCCCAGACCTGATACTCTCCGACCCCACCCCTAATCCTTTTTATCAACAAGGTCGCATGCCTATTGGCGCCGAAATTATTTAAGTTATCGTTTTTTCACCGATTTGCCATTGGAGTGAGCCAAGGAAAACTTTTGGCACTTCTAATGTCCATATGCTGGGAAAATCGTCCAAAAAGTCTTAAACATATTAAACGGTAGCTCATTTAGTCCTAAATTTTTAATTGTATCAATTTTAGTTTTAAACATTTGGACGATTTGCCAATCTAATTTAATTGGCCAATTTTGGTTGAGAATTGCCGACGTGGATGCTGTACTATGCGGCATTGCTCGGATGATTTTTTTTCATTTTTTTAATGTTATGAATTTTTTTTCTTTTCTTTCTTATTTTCCTTCTTCCTCCACAGTTCATTATGGCCGGCGATTGACCACAAGCGAGGGTGAGCCTCACTCGAGCCTGGCGAGCTCGACCCTTGCTTGTGGCCGGTCGCTGACCATTGCTAAGGCTTGCCAACCGGTGGAGGAAGAAGGAAAAAGAAAGAAAGAAAATTAAAAAAAGAGAAAAAAATTAAAAACTGCAAAAAATCCGTTCACGACCATTCTACATTGATCATGCCACAGACGACAACTGTTTTCTATCCCATTAGAGGCCAGTGGTATGCTCGTGAGCCTATGATGACTGGCATGTTAAAGTATTAAATCCACTTTTTGTCAGGGAATCTCTGCGATGGGAACCAGATAGGCAAAGGGGCGAGCAATCCAATGAGGAAGACCAGTTCATCTACGAATAGAACCCGAATTTTCCAAACATCCTAAGGGGGCCGACGACTCTCCATATGATTGAGGCGCCGTAGAAAACATCGTCACTGGGGCATGTTCATGGGCTTCCATCTGGTAGCAGGGCTGGGTCACATATGCAGTTAGATGCTAGTGACTAGCCATCACGCTGTGGCGAAATAGACGGCTCAAATCAAGGATTGTCCCAACCAACTGTGCAATCGGGAAGTTCACAATGTTATGAGTAGGCCCAAAGTGAGAAACGATAGGAGTTTGAAAGGCCTCAATTTTCTAGGATGTGTAATTTACTTGAACGAGGAATTAAATATTGTTTGATTTGCTTCTCTGTTATGGAAAAACATCATCGATGTGGTTGGTCGATTGTTTGCCATCCCCTTCATAATAGTGCTTCGGAATCACAATCGTGACGTTGAATTTCATGATTTATTGAAAATTTAACACCACAAAAAGAAAAAGCTTCAGCAAGAAATGCAATGCCTTTGGTGGTGATGGATGAGGGACTTACAGGACAGTTTTTTAGTAGACTTTGCACCTTCAACCTCAAAACCTGTCATCCTCTCTAATTCAACAATCACTACATGTACTCTCTTCTCAAGTGGTCAACTGGTTCTCAAGGCAGAATCTTGCCTCTCTGGCTGATTTCCACCTATCTATACATGCACAAGTGAATCAGAGAACATTTGTCTGTCTCTAGTTCATGTAAATGCATAGAGAGATTGACTAAGTGGCACAAAGGGTATCTGGTGGGACGGAGCATCCAGTGAACCCAGCATGAATCTTGGTACATATTCCATGAAAGCGTGAAAATTGGGTAAGTGATTCACATCTTGGAGTCCATTCTCCAAAGTTGGTGGTTGATGCAATCCTGGATTTTTGGAATTTTTGCTTCTATGGAGACAGCGTTTATAACAGGCTGGAATCTTTCTTTTTCTTTTTTGGGGTTTTTCTTTCTCAAATTCAGGTAATTAACACTGCCGATGTAATTTCTTTAGCGAAGCTTACCATTTATGTTGTAAATAAAAAATATCTGATATTTTCTTGCGCTAGGTTCCTTAACTAAAAATGCTACAAAGAAACGGTCATAAGATCAATAGTCCATTTATTTACAAAACCACAACAGCTGAGTTAATTTCCTGAATATTGGAAAGTGAAGCAAAAGAAAAAAGAAAGGAAAATTCCAACCTGTTCCAACCACTCTCTCTATAGAAAGCAAAAATTCTGAGATGATGTAAATCACCCATTTAAAGATAGTAATAGCAAGTCATTTAAAGATAGTTTCCAATTTTTCAATACCCTCTTTTTGCAATTTTTCAATACCCTGTTTTTCTCTTGTTATGTAAACGCTTTATAAATCGACAAGTGCTAGAAAACATTCGTTAATAATATCCTTGCTAGTAAAAAATTTGCCAACTCTGAGGAGAGCAGAGTCTACTCTGTGCACATTGTCACAATTATGAAGACTCTATCACAATAAGAAATGAAATGGCTGTTTTTTTGTCAGTTTTGCAACTTAGGAATGATTTGACCTAGTTAATTTACAACAAGGACTACATTTATGGAAACATGTCACATTTTGAAACATTAAAGTTGGTTACACTTGTTATGATAACCTGGGAGAAAAATAGCATTGGTGTCAAAACTTGTGTATGGAGGCCACTTTGGTATCAAAACTTCCATTTGGATCACTTAAGTGCCAAAAGTTGTGAAAAACGATCACTTAAGTGCCACTTCGCCGGAAATCCGACGTGACATTTTTTTATTAAATTTTCAATCTGATGTAGCTCGCCGGAGGCTGACGTGACATTTCTTTTTTTTTTTTCCTTTTTTTTTCCTTTCTTTTCTTTTTTTTTTATTTTCTTTCTTTTTATTTCTGGTGGCCGGCGTCTGGCCACCGACCACCAACCACCGGCCATGGCCAGCTTCGCCGGGCGTCGCCTTCCTCCGGGCGAGCCCCGGCGAGGGCTCGCCTCGCCAGATCCGGCGAGGCCGGCCCTCACCGAGGCCACGGTGGCCTCACCGGGCCTCGCCTGGAGGAAGGCGATGCCAGGCGAAGCCTGCCTGGCCGGAGGCCGGAGGCCGGAAATAAGAAGATAGAAAAGAAAAAAAAAGAAAAGAAAGGAAAAAAAAAGAAAAGGAAAAAAAAAAGAAAAGAAAGGAAAAAAAAAAAGAAAAGGAAAAAAAAAGAAAAGAAAGGAAAAAATCAGAAAAAAAATATTTACAAAATTAAATTATACACGTGGAAATGCCATGTGTCATTAAAATTTAAATATAAAAGCCATGTATTAAATTTGATCGGAATTTCTCGCCGTTGGCACTTAAGTGATCGTTTTTTCTCCGATTTGGCACTTAAGTGATCGCCGGCGTAAACTTTTGGCACTTAAGTGATCCAAATGGAAGTTTTGGCACCAAATTGGCCTCCGTACACAAGTTTTGACATCAATGTTGTTCTTCCCCCATGATAACCTTGCTAATTTCACATCTCTTTCCCCTCTCTAGTTCATGGTTGAAAAGGAAGTTGCTTCTCTAATTGAGGGTTGGAAAGGATGTTGCTATGACCTAACTTTGAGGAATCAAATGTTGGGGAAATTTGATTGCTGATGAAGATTGAACAGTAGTTTATAGTTCTTTGACTCTTTGATGCGTGATGACAATCACTGTCCTTAATATATTATTTATCTACACTATTGTTATTGTCAGGTTTAGAGCAAATACATCTGTACATTATACACCAAAGCCATAAAAAAATGAGTTCAGCAATGACTTAATTTCCCTCTTGGATTGTCGCTAGACCTATTAAATGGGTGGGTCGGGTTAGGTCGGGTTTGGGATGGGTCATAAACGGTGTGATCCAAATTGACCAATTAACCTGTTTATGACCTATTTATTTATAATATAAATATCCCGACCCATACCCGACTAAATCCATATTAGTAAAACATTTTTATATTTAACTAAATATAGGAAAATTTGTTTCTTATGACTCTTTTTAAAAATTAAACTACTAAAACATTTTCATACAATACAAAGCTAGTGACAATTTTTTATAATTTTTTTAAAAATTGAGGTTATGTTTGTTTCGTGAAAAATGCAACATTTTTATAAAATATCTTCCATGAAGTCATTTTCCAAGAAAATAAAAAAATTTCTAGTGTTTGGCTGATACTTGAAAATGAATTAGAAAATATTTTTCGACCTTTGGTATATAAAATCTGATTTCATTTTACTTCATGGATGCATTTTAATAATTTTAATAAATTAATATTTTATTTATTTTTTTAAAATAGAATTTTAATTTTTAATTTTTTTATTTTTAGTTTCCTTTATTTTTGGCCAATGGCCGACCATGGCGACCGGCCACTGGTCATAGGCGAGGACGAGCTCGCCGATCTGGCAATGCCTCGGCATCGCTGGCCTCAGGGGAGGCTCACATCACTAGGCTCGCTCGATTCCGGCGATCCAAGCCTCACCAGCCTCGCTACAGGCCAGCGAGGTTTGTTCCTCCCCTATGGCCAGTGGCCGGCCATCGGCCGAAAATAAAGAAAAAAAAAAGAAAAGAAAAGAAAATATAAAATAATTTTGATTTTTTTAAAAATATTTTTATAAAAAGGAGGTGGGCTTAATGGGTGCGTTGGAATTGAGTTTCAAAGTCAACCCATTAAGATCCATTTATGATAGACTTAATGAAGACTCATTTAAGATGAACTGTTTAAAGTTATATTGACCTATTTATGATCCATTTATTTTTTTAAAGGGAAAATTTCAAATCAGTACCCAAAGTGAGGTCATTTTCTCAAAAAAGGGTCCAAAGTGGACATAGTACCAAATAAGTAATTGAAATGCCCAATCAATCTCGAAAAAAGACTCGAAGTACTCAATTAGTCTCAAGTAAGGGTCCAGGTTCGCCAGCTGGTCAAATGCTCACCAGCCGGCAAGCACGTCTGTTCCGGCGATTGGAATAAGGGTAATTTCGTATATTTACTTTTAAATGTTTATGTTTCTTTTTTCCTTTTTTTCTTTTTTTTTTCCTCTTTTCCCTCCGTTGGGGCCGGTAGAGGTTGCTGGCCTCGGGCGGAGACTGCCCTTGCTGGCGTCGGGCAAGGGCCGCCCTCGCTTGGGTTGGGCAAGCGAGGGCGACCCTCACCCAACCCTAGGTTGCCATCGCTGGCGTCGAGCGAAGGCTGCCCTCGCTTGGGCTAGGCTAGGTTGGTGAGGGCGACCCTCCCCCGACACCGGCAAGAGAGGCCCAACGCCAGTGAGGGCGATCCTCGCTCTACATTGGCAAGGGTAGCCTTCGCCAGAGGTCGACAACCTTCGCTGACCCCAGCTATGGTTGGCGAAGGGAAACAAGGAAAAAAAAAGAAGAAGAAAAGGAAAAGAAAAAAACAGAAAAGGAAAAAAGAAATAAAAAAAATTAAAAAGTAAAAGACGAAATTGCCATTATTCCGATCGCCGAAATAGTGATGTGCTTGCCGGGCGGTGAGCATTTGACCGGCCAACAAACTCAGGCCCTTATTTGAGACTAATTGGGCACTTCGAGCTCCTATTTGAGATTGATTGAGCATTTCATGTTCTTATTTGGCACTATGTCCACTTTGAATCCCTTTTTGAGAAAATGACCTCATTTTAGGTACTGATTTGAATTTTTTTCTTTTTTAAATGGGTCTTATATGGATTTTAAGATCCATTTGACAGGTCTAATTGTCGCCTTTAATGTGATATCAAACTTGTTTGTGACAAGAGAAAAAGAAATAACGTTGTGAAGAAAAAAGAATTGTTTTGTTGTTGTTGTGAATAATGTGTGATTTGGTCATATTTACGTACAACCAATCAACACATCTTTTTGGAATAGGTATCTTATCCTAACATCACCACTTTTTATGATTAACCATCACTTCTCTTCGTGTCAATAATCAATTTTTTTTCATATTCAACAATCACCTTTGTTCATAACAACAACGACTCTTTCTTCTTCACGATATTTTCTCTTTTTTGCTGTTCACACACAATTTTAATAACACACACAAGGTGAATTTTAAGAGAGAAATTGAGTAATTTTTAACTCATTTCTTTGTAGTTTTGGTGAATATCTTGAAGGTATCTATGTTTTAAATGTTGCAGTAATAATAAAGGGTGCAAATAATACCTTAACTACTACTCTATCAATCCCTAACAATCTTAAGGTATTATTTGCATAGAGATGGAGATAGAGGCTGTAGCATATGCTTGCAATCTTGATAGATAAGTATTATTAAAACTTTTATTTTTGCTTATATGCTTGAGTATCTTTCTTGTAGAATAACAAATTATCTCATGTTGTTATAATACTTTGAAATTTATGCATAAAGGTGATATAATATCATTTGATAATCTGGATAAGAAGGATTTGGAAATATGTTTACAAGAAAAGATGATTGAGAAATCGTTCTCAAAGGTAGAAAGATCTACTAAAGTATTACAACTGTTGCATTTTGATATTTGTTAATTGAATGGTATTGTAACTGGTGGTGGAAATCATTATTTATTACATTTATTGATGGTTACTCTAAACATACTCATATTTACCTTATGAAATCAAAAGATCAAGCTTTTGAGGTGTTTAAGGTATATAAAAGAGTAGTTAAAAAATCAAAGTTCTTAGAAGTGATTGGCAATGATAATACTTCAAACATTTTTCCCTGCATCCTATGAAGAAAATGGTATTGTGCATCAAGCAAGTACAACTTATATAGCACAACAAAATGGATTGACTAAGAGAAAGAATTGAATTTTAGTAGACATGATTAATTCCATGATCTTACGAGCAAAATTGCCAATCAATTTGTGGGGAGAAACACTTTTTGCTGCAAATTATATGCGCTACAAAATTCTTTCAAAGAAAGTTAAGATATCATCATATGAATTATGGATAAGAACGGTACCAAATGTTCAATACTTTAAAGTGTGGGAATGCTTTGCATATTAAAGAATTTTCTAATCCTAAGTGAACCCAATTAGGGGCAAGGGCATTAAAAAAGTGTGTTTGTTGGATATGCTGAAAACACTAAAGTCATCGATTATTAGATGTTGAATCTAATATTATCATGGAATCAAGAGATATTGAATTTTTCAAACATAAATTTTTTGAAGATTAAAGTGATACCTTAGCATATTCACAAATAATAATTGACTCGAGCAATCCTTTATCAAGTGAGGAAGGTTCTTGAGATTGTGAGGCAATTTATGTGAAAGAAGTTGCAAACAAGCAGCATTTTGTTGATAATGGCATTCGATGGTATTATCATATAGATTTAAGCATAACAATACTGATAACTGCATTTATTCAAATTTCACAAAAGAGTGTGGAGTTAAAATGTACTTATATTCGTACAAATATGCATGGCATAAATGAAGAGACGAGTTGACTATTTTGAACACGGTCCTGGGCTGGGCCAATTATTACAACGTACATTCAGTTTCTAAAATCCCCGACGCAGCCTCGAATGCTAACTGTGGATATGATAATCTGAAGGAACATGACAGTTTTAAACAATTACGTAGCATTTCCCACCCAATCTTTATCTTATAACTGGACAGCCCTCCCTCACAACTCCAGGTGTTGTAGGACAACTAGCCAATGCGCAATGATCATCATTCATAAGTCCCCACCATTCTGGGCCACTAATGTTGTGCGACTGAAGGGTGAAATAAAGCAGCACCCCCATGAAGGCGACTCCGGCATCCAGAGCAGCTGAAAGAACGTAGTTATACCGAGCCCACCACCCCTTGAACCTTTTGTAAATATAGAAGTTGAAGACGATTCCAACCGCACCCCAACTCAAATAGTGCACAGATCTTGCTGGTGGCATGCTCTGTGTAGCTCCTAGCATAATTGGCATGTTTATGTACGGAATCCACTTTTGGTTGGGGAATTTTCGCGACAAGTACCAGACAGGCACCGGAGCGAGTAATCCAATGAGGAAGAACCAGTTCAACTCAGGGTAGATCCCTAACTTCGCGAACATTCGAAGCGGTCCGATGACTCCCCATATGATCGAAGCGCTGTAGAAGACACTGTCTCCCGGGCATGTCCAAGGGCTTCCCTCTGGTAGGAGGGACGGGTCACATATGTTTTCTATGCTGGTGAGAAGCCACCATGCCGTCGCAAAGTAGACACTTGATGCGATAACGGTCCCCACCAACTGTAATATGAGAAATTCACAATCATATGAGTTAGTTGAAACTATGTCGCTCCATTTGAAAATTGCAACAGTCTGATATATTACCTGAGCGACGAACATTGACTTGGGAGGGACCTTCATGTAGTGACCTAACTTGAAGTCCGATAGAAACGTGAGAGCTTGGGTCATACTGATGTACCCGTATGTCTTGAATGCTACATTAGCGAGAGGCTTGCCGGGCAGAATATACCCTATGACCAACTCTGTGATCACGTTCAACCCTGGTGGCTGCAGAAATGTAATTCATCTTGAGAAATGCTTCTATTGATTTTCAGCTCATAAATTCAAATTCACAATTTTGAGCAGCTAGATATGTAAATTACAAAATTTGTTGTGGCCGCAATTATCCCAATAGGTAAAGTGAAGAATAGTGCCATTGCACACGCGAGCAGAACTCCCCACCACGGCAGTTGGAGCTGTTGGCCGAAACCTTCACATGTCCACAGAGAAAGTCCCACCATTACAATCAAGATTATGTGAAACCACCACTGAGGCACGACCTCATAGTTCTCCTTCATTAATCTTGTGTGCACATCTGCAAATTGACCCTGCAATGTTGCCGTCGTTTTCTTCCACATCTGCCATATTGTTCTAACCAAACAATTTTTTGAAAACAGAAACTTATTCAGGGAGTAGACTAACTAACAAAACAAGAAAGGGATAAATTAGAAAGAACTGAAGAAGCTTACTTTCCATGGAAAAGGGCGACATGTGAAATAGTAGCTGACAAGGTTGCAAAGCTCAACCCATAAGTGAATGAAAACATGATACTGAGGTAAAGTTTGCTATAACCATTATAGGCCTCCATATCGATGTCAAAAGTCTTGGGATTGAGGATCCGAGTAATGTTATAGGATTGGCCAAATGAGTCGAAAGTATTTGAGGATACGATGGGGAACCGTCTAGCTTCGTATGCATTGGACCAATACAGAATGGGGAGAGCAACGTAGACCATCAACAAGAACCCAACAAGGACGTTGATGATGGCAAAGCCTGGGTAGGCCAAAGGGCTTCCCAAAAATCCAGCGACCGTGGACCAGTCGAGGCCGAACGAGCCCAAGCCAAGGCCATGGAGGCCAGAGCCGATTTGCTGGGCTGTGATCGATTTGGTCCATATCAAGCAAATAACGGAGATTGCAGATAATGAAGGGAAAACAAAACCTGGAATCACATAATAAGAAAAGCTTGCTATAAAAGCCATAAGGAAGAATTGGAGCCTAGTTAGTCCTCCCTTGGGTCTCTTTTCATTCTCATGCAAAGCCCTGGATGTTGCAGAAGTTGGTAATGCAAAAGAAAATCACGTTATATTCCAAGGAGAACGGAAGCTGAAGGTTTTGCATTGTGAAACATTAAAAAAAAACAGAGAAGAAAGTACCTGAACAGAGAGACCTGTACAAGGTTTGAGGGCCACCACATATAAGGAGAGTCCACCAGGTATTTTCTGAACAAACCGGCCCAGCCATACCCAAGCATCTGAAATGTATTTGATTAGAAGAAACTTAAAAGAGGAATAAGCCAATATCCATTCTGCATATTTATACATCTTTTATCTGCATTTGTGACATACATAATCACCATTCACTATAAACACAACCAGTACAAATGGACTGGGCGCATGCACATATATTACATGCTAAACATATGCATTAGAAGAAAGACGGTTGACAAAACGTGGAAACACTGTTAAGTGGATACCCTTCTGTAGGAAACATGCATACACAACCAAGGAGAGACTATGCATTAATAAGATCTTACCTTGGCAAGTCACATATTGTGCATTTACTTTACCACTTGTTTTCTTATTTTAGAAATCTTATCCATACTGTACGTAGGCTTTATTGATTGACCATCCCATATCATGATTCAAGATAAATCAAGATCTTTATATCATGATTCAAGATAACTCAAGATCTTTGTAAGGACATACCTGAGTAGTTTGTGCTAGCATGAAGGCTGCGATGAAATGGATGCCCTTACGATAGAAAGCCTTGACAATAGTGACTATGTGGATCGCATAGACTCCACCCGCCCCCGAGTTCGCAAAGATGGTGATCAGAACATGTTCTTTCAAATTGAAAGGTCCCGGGTTAAGCGAGAACGACCATTTCATAAACGGTACCTGGATTGGCTTCGAAGGGAGCGTTGCAGCCATCATTTTTCCTATGGGAAGCACAATAATCTGTGCTGAAACTGAGGAGATACTGAGCTGGTTTGAGCGGTAGCCGAAGAATTTGTTCACAAAGGAGAGGATAACACAAGATACTATCCCAAGAACCCATGTCCTGAATGTCAAGGCGGGCAGTGAAGGGTCATCCGTGGTCGGAACTGTGAGGCGCACCTCTTCAACCGGGCAATCATCGCCTTCGTTCGTTCCTGCACGGTAAGCCATTGAATCCAATCACAAAAGCAGAAAAAAAGCTCGCTGCTTTCAACCTCCGTCACAGAAACATCATTCATGGGGTTGGTCCTCCATCATGGTGCATCAATCACAATCCCATTCATACACACGACCTTTACATTTCATGCTCTTTCATTCATTCATATGCCAGACTGGTGTATGGTTCAGTCGCTGGAAATTCGACAGGAAAAAAGAAAGAGCACAAAGAAATGGAATGTTCTTCATGGTGATGGCATAAAAAGCTTACGAGGGACATTAGTGGAGGAATGCAGGTCTTCAGGAGGCTTTGAACCTGCCATCTTCTCTCTCTACCCTCTACTGAATGGGAAGCCCGTGTGGGACAACTCTCTTGGAGTCCTGTTTATCTAAGAAACCTAATCTCAGGAATCGTTGAATGTAATCTTCTATCAACCGGTTTTCAATGCTGAATCTTTCCACTCTCACCAATTTATACGAGCAATTCCAGAGATTCAAGGTACAGAATCTCATACTTCCATATGTATAATTTGCGTACACAGGCGCAATTCGTGCCATTGTTCAATTGGTACGATGGTTGTCTTACTTTCTTTCCTTACCTGGAGATTCTGTAAGAATGCCAGTGTAGCCAGTGAAGAACTAATACTAATCACCGATCAAAACCACGACCTTTCGTTAGAAAACAGGCTGGCAATGTTTTTGACTTGCCCAAATTCAGGGATCGATTGAGCTGACGTGGCTTGAAATTTAAGGGACCTTGCAACTTTCTTAGATTGTAATTTAATAAAGTACATATTCATGTATTCTTCTTCAATATAAAGCATAATATACACAAAATTCCTTATTACTCTCTTCAGCATTATTATTCTTAATCTTAACTACCCCTAATAAATAATATCAATCAAGAGATAATTAAAAATTTCTCTAGGATAATTTCCTATGCTAGAGAAATCCCTAATTATCTCGAAATTCTAATAAAACTTTTGATATTGTTTATCATTCACACAATTAAGTTCTTTTTGTACATTCATTTGTAATTTTGCGATTCTTTGTGTCTTGCCTTCTAGTAATAACTTTGGAATCCCATTTTTTGGGTAAGAAATGAGGGTAAAGCCCTAGAGTTACACCATTATTCTCCTAATAAAATTTGATCATGTCTAATCTCCTATCAACAAAGGAAGTAAACCTCTTGGTGGCCTATCTAATGCTTGAATCGGATCAATTCCCTCCACACCAGAGGATATTCTCATATTTTTTATAAAATTCTGTATTTTATTATCTTCTTATTTAAAAAAAAAAAAAGAGGAGGAAGAAGCAGGCGAGGGAGGCCGCCGATGATGGTAGGGAAATGGTTGGCGAGGTAGCCGGACCTTGGCCATTGCCCGGCGACCACCGGCCATGGTGGGGCAGCGGCGATGGCAAGGGCTTCTTGCTTACTTTTTTTTTTTTGCTTTTTTTGTATATATTTTTTAAAATTTTTCTTATTTTTTAAAATAAATTAAATAAAATTTGCGTTAAAAATTAGATTTTGACCAATATTTAAGCCAATCATTGCCAAGTAGGAGAGAGAAAATAATAAAAAGCCAAGTCAGCATCTTCGGTTAGCCAAGTTGGACGGAGTTAACCGAAGAACTTGATTGCAATAATTTGACAAGTTTAGGACTTAATTATATTGTTTGAAAGTTTTAGAACTCAATTACATTTTTACCATAAGTTTTATGACTTCTAGTGCACTTATGTTTGTTTATTCATAAAGAGGGGTTGTTGTATGGGCATTTCACCGTATACTTAAACCATCATGTAACTTCTTATATTTTACGGCATCTTATTGTAATGTAATCAAGCGTAAAGTATCTTAAAATGAATAAAACAATTGCACGCTCTATCTAACTTACATAAATTCTTTACGTGAGATGTGGATCTCTAGATGAACGGTTGAAATTTAGAACCTCTTGTTGCCCGTTTATATCCCTAGGGCCTTCAAAAAGTGTTATGCTGCTTATTATAAGTTACTAATGTATAAAATCAATTAATATTGCATGAGCTTGGCTTTTCTCAGAGCATTTGATATAGAATTTTATAAAAGCATTACCAAGAGGTGTGGTTGAGATTTCGTTCTTGGTTCTTCGAAGTGGCGACCTCACCATAAGTCAGCAAGATATCGAGAGCTCGCACTTGTAACCTTGTTGCATGATACACACACCCAAAACATATGCGGGCACACATGAACACGAATAGAAAAATCCGAGAGACGTAGGTGATGGTTTGGTGACGAGTTTACCTCAATGATGGCTCAAATCAGCCATAGTGGCAAAAAGGGCATCAGGCACAAAGAATCTGGTGAATCATATATGAATTTTCGTAATTATTCCATTCACCTGCGAAAACTGGAGTGAGTCACATCCTAGAGGCCATACTCAAAGGCTGGTGCGATGTAATCCTGAAATTTGGAAATTTTTGCTTTTATGGATAGAGTGATTGTAACAAGCTGGAATTTTTCGCTTCTTCCTTTTGTTTTGTTTTACTTTTCCAAATCTAGGGAATTTACTCAGCCGTTGGAGTTTCTTTGGCGAAACTGACCATTTATTAGGTAAGTAAAATCCATGGTTACTAATGCATTTATGTCAATTGAATCACTTTATTATTTCCCGCACCAGAAAATTGCAAGGTCCGAATATATTTTCTTGTGCTATCTTCCTTATATAAATGCTACGAAGCAATGGTCATAAGATCTATAATCTATTATATTTCAAAGTTACGACAGCTGAGTTAATTCCCTAAAATTGGAAAGTAAAACAAAAGAAAGAAGATGAAAAATTTCAAGTCTGTTCCAACCAATCTCTCCATAAAAAGCAAAAATTCCAAAATTCAGGATTACATAGAACCAACCTTTGAGTATGGCGGCTAAGATGTGAATCACACGTTCAAAGATAGTTCTAGCAAAAGGAAAAGTCATTTAAAGATAATTTGCAGTTTTTCTATAATTTGTTCATATTAAGTATACTTTTTTTTAGTCAAGTATAGTAATTATACTTAATAAGTGCTTAAAGACACTCGCTAAGAAGACCCTTATTACTCAATAAAAAAAAACAAGACCCTTGTTAGGTATATAATCGGCAAAATTAGCGTATTTATACTTTTTAAAAAAATTGCGAACTAATGTATTGAAAAACTACGAACTTTAATGAGAGAGAAAGAGAACAAGTCAGTAAGTTTCATTGAACTTGATTGTGATGCGAAAAAAAACTACGAACTAGTAAAAAATTTGCATCTATAATTTTTTTAAAAACCGCATGTAGCTTTTCTTACTAGTGTATTGAAAAATTTGTGAACTTTTCTTACTAGTGTATTGAAAAATTAATTTGTGAACTTTATCTAAATATACGTTGCCAAACTCAAAGACCTTATAATTGAAGTTTCTGAACTTCTTCAAATTGCTGTAATTATTTCAAAATTGCCTTTAACTTGGAATGCCAAAAGAAACTTCCCCACACTACCAAGAACTTGATTGTGGATAATTTGATAAAACACATTCTACCTGAGGAAGGTTCTTGGGATCCTAAGGCTATTAATGTGAAACAAGCTGCATTTTTTTGAGAAGGATTTATCATATGGATTTAAGGATAACAATGATGATAAGTGCATTTATTCAAAGTTTGCAGAAGAGTATGAAGTTATAATATGCTAATATTGGTACAAATATGCGTGGCAGAAATGAAAATAAAAAGAATATATCTTCTCAATTTAAAATGAAAGATTTGAGAGAAGTGGATACAATTTTCGGTATCAAAGTGATTAAACATAATAGGGATTATGCTTTAAGTTAAGGACGCTATATGGAGAAACTTATTAAAATATTTATTCGGACGAGCTCCCTTCTATTTTCCTTGTTTTGTCCGCGGGTTTCAATGACTTCAACGTGAATCATCTGTGAAGGAAAATGAAAGTGGGCTGAGTTGGCTATATTGAACATGGGCCTGGGCTGGGCCGGGGCATCTATCACAATGTACATTCAGTTTGTTTATTCCCCAATGAACAATTATTCCATCTTCTCCAACACGTATGGCTTTCCGAACTCTAACTATGGACATGATAGTCTGAAGGAACAAGACAGCTTTAAACATTTACATAACATTTCCCACCCAAACCCTATCTTATAACTGGACAGCCCTCGCTCACAATTCCAGGTGCTGTAGGACAAGTAGCCAATGGGCAATGATCATCATTCATAAGGCCCCACCAATCTGGGCCACTAATGTCGTAAGATTGAAGGGTGAAATAGAGCAGCACTCCCATGAAGGCGACTCCGGCATCCAGAGCAGCTGACAGAACGTAGTTATACCGAGCCCACCACCCCTTGAACCTTTTGTAAATATAGAAGTTGAAGAAGATTCCAACTGCGCCCCAAGTCAAATAGTGCACAGCTCTTGCTGGAGGCATGCTCTGTGTAGCTCCTAGGATAATTGGCATGTTTACGTACTGAATCCACTTTTGGTTGGGGAATTTTCGCGACAGGTACCAGATGGGCACCGGAGCGAGGAATCCAATGAGGAAGAACCAGTTCATCTCAGGGTAGATCCCTAACTTTGCGAACATTCGGAGCGGTCCGATGACTCCCCAGATGATCGAAGCGCTGTAGAAGACATCACTTCCGGGGCATGTCCAAGGGCTTCCCTCTGGTAGGAGGGACGGGTCACATATGTTTTCTATGCTGGTGAGAAGCCACCACGCCGTTGCAAAGTAGACACTTGATGCGAGAACAGTCCCCACCAACTGTAGTATGGGAAATTCACAATCTTATGAGTCAGTTGAAAGTATGTGGATCCAATTGAAAGTTTCAACGGTCTGACATATTACCTGAGCGACGAACATTGACTTGGGAGGGATCTTCATGTAGTGACCTAACTTGAAGTCTGATAGAAATGAGAGAGCTTGGGTCATACTGATGTACCCATACGTCTTGAATGCTACATTAGCGAGAGGCTTCCCCGGATAAATATACCCTATGACCAACTCTGTGATTACGTTCAACCCCGGCGCCTACAGAAATGTAATTCATCTTGAGAAATGCTTCTATTGAATTTCAGCTCACAAATTCAAATTTACTATTTTGTATCGTTATATATATATATATATATATATATATATATATATACACACATATATATATTACCGTGTTTGTTGTGGCCGCAATTATCCCAATAGGTAAAGTGAAGAAGAGTGCCATCGCGCACGCGAGCAGAACTCCCCACCATGGCAGTTGGAGCTGTTGGCCGAAACCTTCACATGTCCACAGAGCTAGTGCCACCATCGCAATCAAGATTATGTGAAACCACCACTGAGGCACCGCTTCATAGTTCTCCTTCATTAATCTTGTGTGCACATCTCCAAGATGACCCTGCAATGTTGCCGTCGTTTTCTTCCACATCTGCCATATTGTTCTGACCAAACAATTTTTTGAACACAGAATGTTTTTCAGGGAGTAAACTAACTAACAAAACAAGAAAGGGAAAAATAAGAAAGAATTGAAGAAGCTTACTTTCCATGGAAAAGGGCGACATGTGAAATGGTAGCTGTCAAGGTTGCAAAGCTCAACCCATAGGTGAATGCAAACATGACACTGAGGTAAAGTTTGCTATAACCATTATAGGCCTCCATATCGATGTCAAAAGTCTTGGCATTGAGGATCCGAGTGATGTTATAGGCTTGGCCAGTTGAGTCGAAAGTATGGGAGGATACGATGGGGAACCGTTTAGCTTCGTATGCATTGGACCAATACAAAATTGGGAGAGCAACATAGATCATCAAGAAGAACCCAACAAGGACGTTGACGATGGCAAAGCCTGGGTAGGCCAAAGGGCTTCCCAAGAATCCAGCGACCGTGGACCAGTCGAGGCCAAACGAGCCCAAGCCAAGGCCATGGAGGCCAGAGCCGATTTGCTGGGCCGTGATTGATTTAGTCCATATCAAGCAAACGACGGAGATGGCAGATATTGAAGGGACAAAATAGCTTGGAATCAGATAATAAGCAAAGCTTGCTATGAAAGCCATGAGGAAGAATTGGAGCCTTGTATGTCCTCCCTTGGGTCTCTTTTCATTTTCATGCAAAGCCCTGGATGTTACAGAAGTTGGTAATGCAAAAGAAAATCACATTATATTTAAAGGAGAACAGAAGCTGAAGGTTTCGCATTGTGAAACATAAAAAGAAAAATGGAGAAGAAAGTACCTGAACAGAGAGACCTGTACAAGGTTTGAGGGCCACCACATATAGGGAGAGTCTACCAGGTATTTTCTGAACAAACCGGCCCAGCCATACCCAAGTATCTGAAATGTATTCGATTAGAACAAACTTATTTAAGAGGAATAAACCAATACGCATTCTGCATATTTGCACACTTTTTTTCTGCAGTTGTGACATGCAGTAATCACCATTCCCTATAAACACAACCAGTACAAATGGACGCGGAGCATGCACATATATTACGTGCTAAGCATATGCCTTAGAGGAAAGGTGGTCGACAAAACCTGGAAACACTGTTAAGTGGGTACCCTTCTGTGGGAAACAAGCATATACATCCAAGGAGAGACTATGAATAATAAGATCTTACCTTGGCAAGTCACATATTGCATTTACTTTACCACTTGTTTTTTATTTTAGAAATCTTATCCATACTATACTTGGGCTTTATTGACCCATCTCATGTCATGAGTCCAGATAAATCAAAATCTTTGTAAGGACATACCTGAGTAGTCTGTGCTAGCATGAAGGCTGCCATGATATGGATGCCCTTGTGATAGAAAGCCTTGACAATTGTGACTATGTACACTGCATAGACTCCACCCGCCCCCGAGTTCGCAAAGATGGTGATTAGAACATGTTCTTTCAAATTGAAAGGTCCCGGGTTCAGCGAGAATGACCATTTTGTAAATGGGACCTGGATTGGCTTCGAAGGGAGCGTTGCAGCCATCATTTTTCCTATGGGAAGCACAATAATCTGTGCTGAAACTGAGGAGATATAGAGTTGGTTCGAGCGGTAGCCGAAGAATTGGTTCACAAAGGAGAGGATAACACAAGATAATATTCCAAGAACCCATGTCCTGAATGTCAAGGCGGGCAGTGAAGGGTCGTCCGTGGCTGGAACCGTGAGGCGCACCTCTTCGACCGGGCAATCATCATCTTCATTGGTTCCTGCACGGTAAGCCATTGAATCCAATCACAAAACCAGAACAAAAGCTTGCTGCTTTCCTCGTCTGTTACAGAAACATCATTCATGGGGTTGGTGCGCTGTTTGCCGACCTCCATCACGGTGCATCAAACACAATCCCATTCATACACACGGCCTTTACATTTCGTGCTCTTTCGTTCATTCATATACCAAACTGGGGTATGGTTCAGTCACTGGAAGCTCGACAGGAAAAAAAAGAAAAGAGCTCAGAGAAATGGAATGCTTTTCGTGGTGATGTCGTAAAAAGCTTACGAGGGACATCAATGGAAGATTGCGGGTCTTCAGGAGACTTTGAACTGATGACCTCAAAACCTGCCATCTTCTCTCTCTGCCCTCGATTGATTGGGAAGCCTATTGGAAACAACTCTCAGGAGTCTTATTTATATAAGAAACCGACTCTCGGGCTTCACTAAATATAATCGTCTATCCACCGGTTTTCAAGGCTGAATCTTTCCACTCTCACCTATTTACGGAAGCAATACCAGAGATGCAAGGTACAGAATCCTCATACTTTTATATTTGTAATTTGTGTACACGCGCAATTTGCGTCGTTGCTCAATTGTTACGACGGTTGTCTTACTTTCTTTCCTCACCTGGAGATGCAGTAAGAATCTCGGTGTAGCCAGTGAACAACTAATTATAATCACCGCCTTACCCAAAAAAAAAAAAACTAATTATAATCACCCATCAAAACGATGAGCTTTAGCAGATAATCTCGTTCACGTACAAAACGGGTGAATGATTCCTGTCCTAGAGGCCACATTCATTTCTAGGAATTTAAGGTTTCATGAAGAGGGCGGTTGGAACAGACTGGGATTGTTTTTGACTGGCCCAAATTCAGGGGATCGATTGAGCTGTCGTGGCTTGAAATTTAGGGGGCCCTGCTTGCGACTTTCTTTTGTGCAGGAGGGATTTGGTTGGCATACAAGCACAAGTGACTATACATTACTTGCATAATAATTGATAAAAGTCCAATGAAGAAAATATACATATCCACATACATTTCACCAGAGAAAAAAGAGAGAATATACCGAATTCGTATTTCACCCCAAAAAAGAGGAACTTTGACATGAAAGTTCTTGAAATGTGGTTCAAGTAACCACATTGTCCATTTAATTTAAATCTTCCTAATTAGATCTTATCAATGAAGTTAGTGGTCATTAAATTCAGTAATTTAATAGCTTTTCCATTAATGAAAAAAATTCTAAATCGTATTAAAAGTTTAGTCCATTCATCTCTCTGTAGGTTAGGACCCATCTTTTATTAGTCAATTCTCAATTATACAAGCAGAACCTATCACAAATATAGTAATCCAAATTAATAGAATTAGTAGACTTTCAATTGTATTCTACATATATCAGTGCAAAATGTAAGTATTCGTTTTCTCTTTATATACTATCTATGCGAGATCTTTAATAGAGAGTTATCAATGGAGCTCATGGATTAGGGTGCATTTCGTTAATATATTCTACGTAACAGTTTTCACTTTTCATAGTGAAATAATAACATTTACAAACTAAAATAGCATAATTATTATGAATGTTAGATATGATTATGGATTTCTTTAGGATAATTTCCTATGTTAGAGATAATTAGATAATTCTATTGATTCGTCATGTGTCTCAAAATTGCGTGTATACTCTTTGAATATTTTGATTGATATGTTATCTTAGATGGTAATTTAATTAAGTGCAGACTCATGTATTCTTCTTCAATATAAAGCAGAATATACATAAAATTCATCATTACTCTCTTTAGCGTTAGAAAACAGGCTGGCAATGTTTTTGACTTGACCGAATTCACGATTTTAATTGAGCTGTCATGCCTTGAAATTTAAGGGACCTCACAACTTTCTTTTGTGCTAGAGTGATTTGGCTGGCACACAAGCACTAGTGACTATATATTTAGGGTTAATACCACGAAAATCTCCAAATTGGTACACTTGTGATAATTTTACCCCAAATTATTTTTTAAAAAAAAAATGGAAGGTGAGAGCTCCCAGCTCCTTTGAATTCTTCTATTTGCAGGTGTGTCCGCAACTTTACCCAGTGATAGCGCTTTGTCCTTCACCAATTTGGACAAGTGCTTGCAAATCCCCGGAATATAGATACTTTTGTTCCTGAAAAGAAAGTTATTCCGCTCCATCCATACAATGTGGCAAAGTGCTCCAAATGAGAACCGAGCAAGTTGATGAGTAAAGGCAGGGCCTCCACAAACTTTGTTAGCCCACAAAATGAGCTCTGGCCACGGACGATTTCACCATGAGAGGTTGCATTTGGTTGCCCAAAAGTATGCAAGCCTACTAGTTGTGGAGCATTCAAAGAAAAGGTGGTTGATGGAATCCGGGGTATTGCGACAAAAAGCACATAATCCAGATTCTATCCGTCGGTTTTGAATGAGAAAGACCTGGGTTGGAAGCTGGTTTAAAGACACAATCCATAAAAGGAAGGAGTGTCTGGGAGCCAAATGAGGGTTCCAAACAAAGGAGTGCCACGGAGCATGGTGGCCTTTCTTCCTGATGTGGTTCCAAGCACTAGCCACCGAGAAGGGTTCGGTCGGATTGGGACCCCATATCAAGCTGTCCGGGACGTCATCGTCAAAGCTTGGATGGGCTTCAATTCCATCCATAATAGTACTCAAGGTGGTTGATGGTTGCCATGTGGAATGAAAGAAATCCTAAACCGATGTATCCCGGGGAATTCGGGACTGGTAAATGTCGATATTATTGAAATGAAGATAAAGGGGCCCTGAGGTATGCCACCAATCGAACCAGAAGGATATCGCCCTACCGTTGCCAATCTTCCATCGGAAAATAGTCTGAGCTTGGACGCGCAAATCAAGAATTTTCTTCCAGGTCCATGAATAGTAGGTGGGCTTGGAAGCAACCCAAAAGTTTGACTTCTTTAAGAAATTGGAATGAATCCATTTGCACCACATGGATTCCTTGTCAGTGAAAAGGATCCATATGTGCTTTAGAGTCATGGTACGATTGTATTCAGTAAGTCTACGAATCCCAAGCCCGCCTTCTTTTTTCGGGAGACAAACAGTATTCCAAGCGACCTTAGCACCACCCGCGCCGAGGTCAGGGCCCTTCCAAAGAAACTGCCAAAGAATAGACTCAATACTATTCAAAACTGACTTTGGTAGGGAGAAGATCGTGGCCCAATAGACCTGTATGGAATGCAAGACAGATTGAATAAGTTGCACACGACCAGCAAAAGAAAGGAATCTTTGGGTCCAGGAGCGGGCACGCGCCGTAATATTATCGATCAAAAGTTTGCAATCTTCTTTACGAAGCCTAGAAGAAATGATGGGCACTCCCAAGTAACGAAAGGGGAGTGACCCTTGTTGAAAACCAAGACAATGTAGAATAGTGTTATGAAGATCAAGGTTTCCTCCCGAGAGGTATACATTACTCTTGTTGGGATTTGGCCTTAGGCCCGACCAATTTGAGAACAAATCAAGCGATTCCTTTATAAGCTCAATTGATTTAGTGTGTCCTTGCGAGAATAAAAGGACATCATCAGCGAAAAACAGATGTGATATGCGAGGCCTCTTGCAATGCCAAAACCATTGGAAATCCGGTTTGTCAGTTTTGGTCTTGAGAATAGCTGAGAAGATTTCCATAGTGAGGATGAATATGTATGGAGATAGGGGGTCGCCCTGCCGAATCCCCCTGCTGCTAGCAAAGTAACCATGTAACTCTTCATTGATGGATATGGAGAACTTAGCGGTTGATATGCATATCATGACCAACTTAACAAATGAAGCTGGAAATTTAAAGGCCGTGAGCACCTTTTCTATGAAGTTCCAGTCAATCGTATCAAAGGCTTTGTGGAAATCAACCTTGATGGCGCATTTTGGCAAGTATGCTTCATGGTGAAAGTCAGCAAAGAGCTCTTGGGCAACCATAATGTTGTCACTGATTCTTCGACTTGAAACAAAAGCTGTTTGGGCGGGTCCAATCAATGCCGGCATAACCTTTGCAATGCGTCTAGCAAGGATTTTTGAGATGCATTTATAGATAGTATTACAGCAAGCAATTGGCCGGAAGTCGTTCATGGCCGATGCATTCGGGGATTTTGGCACCAACGCTAATATGGTGTGGTTGATCTCCTTAAGTATTCTACCCGTGTCAAAGAAATCCTTTATCGCCTTCAGAACAGATGGTCCAATGGTCTCCCATGTATGTTTGAAGAACTCCACATTATAACCATCAGGGCCCGGAGCTTTGTTCTTAGTTAACAAGAAGAGGGTAGATTGAATTTCCTCCTCTGAGACCGGCTGAGATAAAATAGCTCTCTGGTTTTCATCTAATACTTGCTGAAGAAGAGCCTCCAGCTCCGTGACAGAAGGTTGGATCGGTGGTGGACCACCATTTAGAAGATGCTGAAAATGGCCAATAATATGGTTACTAACCGCCTGAGATTCAGTAAGAAGCACTCCATCCTCTGCTGAAACAGTGAGGATTCTATTGTGAAGTCTTCTTTTGTTGACGTAGTGGTGGAAGTACTTTGTGTTCAAGTCTCCCTCCTTGAGCCATCGAATTCGCGATTTCTGCCGGAAAAAGGATTTTTCTTGGGATCTCAAGTCAGAGAAGGTTCGTTGAAGACTCACTTCGCTTGCTATTAGGCTTTGATCAAAAGGATTTGACTCCAAGGCTGTTTGGACAGCGAAAAGATCCGAACGAGCTCGTTCTGTTCTGGAGGAAATGTCCGAGAAAGAAGACTTGTTCAAGAGTTTAAGCTTATGCTTGAGAGCCTTGAGTTTGCAGCACAATATAAACATAGGGGTGCCAACAAAGTGAGTGCCCCAAGCTTGGTTGACTAACTCCGGAAAAGATGGGTGAGTTGTCCAAAAGTTGAAGAATTTAAAAGGCTTGTTGGAAGATCTTGGCGGAACAATTTTGATCACCATGGGGCTATGGTCGGATATACCAGGCGGAAGAAAGTTGGCTTCAGAGAAAGAGAATTGCTGGAGCCAACTGTCATTTATAAGTACGCGGTCAATCTTACGCATTTTCCGATTGGTGCCTGAAGAATGTGTCCATGTATAACGACATCCTACGTACCGAAGATCATCCAAGCCCGCCTGGTTGAGACCTTCTCGGCATTCATCAAATGCTGGGATCCACGGGGTTGAGCTGCCCACCCTATCTTCCGGGTCTCTAATTGCATTAAAGTCCCCAGCAACAATCCAAGGTAAGTCTCCAATAGAGAGCCGGTGGAGGTCAGCCCATAGTTGTCTTCTCTTGATGAAGGTGTGCTCACCGTACACAATAGTGAGCAAACAAGATTCCTGCAAGTTCAAAAATCTGGCTTGAAGATGGATTATTTGACCGGAAGAAAAGACAAGACTAATATCCATTTCATTGGGGTCCCAACCGAACCAAATCCTCCCAAGAGGGGAGTAATCATAATTGGAAATCCATCGCCAAGTTGGGTATAAGCCTCGAGAAATTACAGCAAAAGATGAGGCTTTGACTTTGGTCTCAATGATCCCAATACAACGAAGATAATTCTTACTAATAAAGGCCCTTAATTCAGCTTGCCTCAAGGGCGCAACTAGGCCTCGAATGTTCCATACACCAAAAAACATAGTAAAACGCAGAGCTATCGCTGAGATTTTCTCGGCTTCCTCCTTTTGGATCTCTTTCTAGAGGAAGGCGGACTAGGAAAAGCTTCGAGTTGCATGGAGATAAGAGCAGAACCAGATGAGGGTCTGTGTGGTTCATCCGTAGCACCAGACAAGGAGGCCCGAGATCTTGTGTTTGGAGGTGAGGCAGGAGCTATGTTCCTTTCTATATAGCCCTCCGAGTCACTACATTTGTCCAGAAGTGGCTGGGACTCAAAGGATTCTGCAGTAGAGGCCTGCAAAGGAGGGGAATGAGCTTCGGTCAACTGATCAGTTTGGCCTATATGACTTGGACCAGAGGGAGAGCTTGGAGCTGGTACGAAGTCTGTGGCTGGAGCTGATTCTGTTACTGTGGTAGGCAGCACGTCAACAGCACCTGCCTCGGGTTGCATCTCCATCGTCTGGAGTGTTGCAGAGTTGAGGATCACACCTGAAGATGAGCCTGGAAGGGACTGAGTGGGGGCAGAAGCAGTTGCTGATCGAGGATGCTCAGCAGGGGCTTTGCCTTTTCTGGAATTAGGAACAGGGGCCAGAGGATTGGCTCCTTCCTTGTTACGGTCCAGCTGATTATCAGTAGAGGGGGTCAGCTGGTTAGGTAGGTTTGCTTGAGGAGCATTACTCTTCTTCCTATACACTTGAGTCCAGCCATCAGAGTTTTGGGGACGAGTGGACTCAGCTCTGTGATCAGGTTGTTTAACATGACAGTCAAACCCAGAGGATCCTTCTTTATGTCCGAAAAGGCCACAAGAGAAGCAGACTAATGGCTTCCATTCGTATTCAATGCTGATTTGGTTAACTTCACCATCCCATCTGAACTTCACTGTGTCTACTCGCGGATCAGCAGCTTTGATCTCCACACATACACGCGCGTAGGATATCCGACACATTTGCTCTGTCTGTGAATCAACATAAAGGGGATTTCCAATGGCACTAGCTATGCGGCCAATGCCCGCCGAGGACTATAGGGAGAAAGGGATGTCCCTCAGCCTTACCCAACTGGAAGAGTATCCAGCTTTCCTTTCCTTAGCTTCAACTTAGGATGCCATTGTTGTAGCATCATGGTACTACTAAAGATAGAAATAGGGCCCATGTCAATGATTTTTCTTCGAAACTCAGAATTAGGGACTCGGAAAAAGTAGAAGCCATTCCCGTGGAGCTTTATGTCCACTACTTGTTCATTCCAGGTTCTCTTTATAGCTTCCTCAGTGAGCTTAAAAGGAACTTTCTTACCCAAGTAATGTCCTACTATGCATTCCAGCCATCGGGGGTCTTCTTCGGCAACTATCTCAGGGGTAATGTCCACCACAACTTCACCATTCTCCATACTAGGTGGGACATATGCAAGATTATAACCTTTTGTCAAGGCCTTTGCAACATTGGCCCATGATCTGGGCACCGGGGCTGGATTAGGTTGGCGACTAGTGCTATTTCTCGCCACCACAGAAGGTTGAGCTGTACTGTGCCTAGGAACAGAACTGCTTGAAGGTCCTGCAATGTGAACCTGACTATGGGGGTTGCGCCTATTTTTTGAGCGTCCCCTACTACGACTGCGACTAACATTGGCTCCCTGGTTAAGTCTGAGTCCAATAGGGGGTTTACTCATAACCTTCAATTTACTTAAAGGTTCAGCAGGTCTAAAAGAACCAGCATTTCCTTCTGTTTGAGCCTCAATGGCAGGACTGTGTCCATGAGAGGGGTGCCTAGTGTCCAACTCCATATTTCGAATTAACAAGCAACCATATCAGCACCACCAGTCAAGAAACCCAAAACCACAACAAAATACCAAATGCAGGTATACCAGCAACAACCCAGAATTCCGGCAATCCCGCAGAACAAGGTAACAGTTGCAACCCAGCAGAACCCAGCAGGATAAGTCCTCTAACCAAAAGTCCTAGCTGCACCAAGTAGGAAGGGAAGTCGAACTAAGGATTACCTTCAGGAATGGCCGACAACTACCAAGAAAGCAGCCCAGAAGACGAGAATCGCGTCTAGGTCAGAGTCGCAAGGCGGAGAAGGCACACCCGTGTTCGACCAGATCTACTATACCGTCTTCCACACTTGAAATCAAGGAAGGCCCGTTGGAGAGGTCAGAGAGGGGGGTTCAGAGGGCCTTGTCCCCAAAAATGAGCTTCAACGGCCGCCGGAGTTGGCCGGAATCATCAACAGCCGATCGGGTGAACAGTAACCACGAAATCACCGGTAGAGAGCATTTTTTAGGTTCGTTTATATTTTTGAATATTTTTTTTAATCTTGCATTCTTACCCCAAATTATTTTTTTGACAACAAAAAATCCAAAACCGGTACATCTGTGATAATTTTACCCCGAACTAATTTTTTTACCACAAAAAATCTCAAACTGGTACACCTGTGATAAATTTACCTTCCGTTAGTTTTCATTAAATTTTACTGTCAAATTGCTAAGTTTAATAACACGTGGTAGTTTACAGATATACCAGTTTAGGGTTTACCCCTCTATTTGTCACAAATTGGAAAATTTGTTATTTTTCGTGATATTAATCCAATTTAACGAACACTAACGGAGGGTAAATTTATCACAAATGTACCAATTTGGGGTTTTTAATGATAAAAAAATTAATTTGGGGTAAAATTATCACAGGTGTACCAGTTTGAGGTTTTTGGTTGTCAAAAAATTAATTAGAGGTAAAATTGTTATAAGTGTACAGTTTATGATTTTTGGTAGTCAAAAAAATAGCTGGGCGTAAATTTGTCACTGGTGTACCAGTTTGTGATTTTCATGGTATTAACCCATATATCTATCAACCTAATAATTAAAAGATTCCGGTAAAGAAAATGTACGTGTCCGCACACATTTCACTGGAGAAAAAGGACAAAGAATATATCAAATTGCATTTAACCCTAAAAAAGGGAACCACAATGTTCATCTAATTTATATCCGTTGGAGATATGATTTGTGTGTCGAAGATATAATTAAATCAATCTAGGATTTAGATTGATTAAATGAATCAATTAGTGATTCATGTTGATTCTGTATCTTTGTATTAATTCCTTTTATTGTTCATACATTGTACTATAAATACATGTAAATAATGCAAAAAAAAAGTAAAGAAAAAGAGTGAATACAAAGAAATTCCTCCAATTCTCCTCTTCTTCTTCACTTCGTGTCATAGCATTAGAGCACACGTTCTTGGTTTAGATTCCGCAAATTTTTTATTTCCTTCTTTTCTACCCTTGTCATGGCAGTCCACTGTAGGAATCAGGTTTTTTAAGCAATTAAGCTAAGGAAAAAATAAACTTTCTTACTGATACTTGAACGACAGATCTCATTCGGATCCACATCTGGACCCAACACTAGAGGATCTCACTAGAGGCATACCATCAGGAGTCCATTTTGCAGATATAGCCCATCTAGTGGGACCCTGCTCAGGCCTAGCCAAACCAGGGGCAACCTAATTCTGGCCAGCCCATTCAGTAGTTACCTATCCAAAGCCCGTTCAACCCATTCTGGTATGGGCCGACTCAATCAAACCCACAATACAATTTTCAAGTGTCATTGAATCAGGGCGAAAATTCCTAAGGCCCAGTGAACCAAGGCCATGGAGAACACGGCCAGACTATTAAGCTCGTCAACCCTCTGTACACCTCCACCGCCGCCGGACCAGAGCCGCGTGTCATCATCCAGCAATTGTCTGATCTCGAGAACAACTCTAGGCGGTTCCAAGAATTCTGGCGACGTTTGGTAACTAAAAGATAAGGACAGCTTCCTTGATGTAAGCGTCTCGATTCCAGTCGACGAGCATCTAGTGTGACACTGGAAGAAATTAAATCAAGTGCATGTGGAAAAACATCAAGAAGATGTATGGTTTGGGCGTCTAGTCCATCGAGTGAGACACATAGATCTTATTTAGGTACGACAACTGGTTTAAGCTTGCCATTACCTCATTAGGGGAGCAGCATCAGCTCATGATCAATTTGTGCACTGAAGGCCAATCACGCCTTCAGAGCTCCTAAGAGTGTATTCGTTCCATCCTAGAACTCCTAACACCAACCATCCTGACACCACTCTCATGACTAAATTGTATTTATCCCTTCTGCATCCTCACTCTTCACCCGATAATCTTGAGCACCACTCATAAGGGTATAGGAGTACGACAGCATGCGTCCTCACTCTTCACCTAATAATCCTGAGCACCATTCACAAGGGTATAAGAGTACGAGAGAATCACAGTCCGTGACATTCTCCCCCACTCCGTTTCGCAATGCCCTCATTGCGAGTTTTTCTGTTGCTTTCCTGCGTCAATTCTCACCATCATGCCACTTCTTTTCCGGGACTTGCATGAGTGGTGGACGATTGCCCAACAAAACAACTTCTCTCCACTGGTGGCTTTCTCGATCAGAGCCGTTCGGCACCCTCGGTCACTTGTGCTTTCCTTGACAAGTGTGGCATTTTTCGCCAACTGCACCATTTTGGTAGCACTATTCTTTGCCTACTTCGAAATTCTCATGATCTCGACAGACCAATGGAGATTTTTCTCTTTGTTGATAACGTGGTAGCGAAACCATCTTGAGATTCGCCACATCGATCTAAGAATGTTTTCCCTATTTAGTGAGAAATCAGTTCTTTCCTGTGCCTTCTTTGTCATCCTAGAAGTAAGTCAATAGCCGCACTTTGTCTGAGCATCTTTTTGGCTCCGATGATTCACTCTCCACCCTCATAGGATAGAGTAGACCATAGGTTTTCTTTGACTCACACACTTACTAGAGGGATCCTGCTATGATATTATCCGTCACGGGCCGGCATTTCCTTGGCCACTGTATAGCCTATGCAACGCCTGGCGCACCGTTCACACCAGGCCAATCCTTGTTCATTTGTTGTTCTAGGTAACAATACAGCGAATAACTTCCTCGTATCGAATTGTATCACGCCCAGCATAACTCGGGTGTCTAGTTTATCAAGCAAGACACACCGATCTTATTTAGGTACGACAACTAGCTTTTGTCTTCCATGGCTTCATCAGGAGCGTGACATTAGCTCCCGACCAGTTTGTGCACAAGAGGCTAACCTCGCCTTCAGAGCTCCTAAGCGAATATTCATTCCATCCTAAAACTCCTAGCACCAACCGTCCTGACACCACTCCCACGATCCAGTTGTATTTATCCCTTCTGCATCCTCACTCTTCACCTGATAACCCCAAGTACCACTCATAAGAATACAAGAGTACGAGAGAATCACGATCCGTGACACAAGCATCTAAAATTCATTTAGTAAGAAGAGAATCAAATATAGGGGAATGAGCAAATCGCATCTTCGAGGAAAGATGGTAACCGTATAACCTGAAGAAATTAGTTACAGATTGTCTGTGTTTTTTTTGTATATTGACATACTTAAGTCATCTATGACAGCATGAAGGCTCAATGATATGGATGCTCTTGCGATAGAGAACCTTAACAGTTGTGAAAATTTGCACTGCATAGACTCCGCTCGACCCAGAGTTGGCAAAGATAGTGATCAAGACATGTTCTTTCAAATTGAAAGGTCCTAGATTTAGCGAGAATGTCCATCTAATGAACAGGACCTGGATCGGCCTCGAGGGGAGTGTCACAATCTGTGCTGAAACCGCCAAAATACTGAGTTGGTTAGTCCGGTAACCGAAGAATTGGTTTGTGAAGAAGAGGATCACACACAAGGCCATGCCGAGAACTCATGTCCTGAATGTCAAGGGGGTAATGAAGGGTCATCCGTGGGCGGAACCGTGAGGCGCACCTGTTCGATAGGGCAATCATCATCTATTCCATCTCTCCTGTGTGGTAAGTTAGTAGCATTTGATCACAAAACCAAAACAAAAACCAGGGTGAGCCTAGGAAAATATTGTCTGTTTCGCTTCTCTGTTACAAAAGCATCATCGATATCGTTCGTCGATCATATTAGTGCTTCAGAGTCATAATCCCGACGTTTAATTTCACAATTCATTGAAAATACAACCCACCAGAAAGCAAAGCTTCAATAAGAAATGCAAATGTTTTCGATGGTGATGGGTGAGGAGCTTAGCGGACAGTTTTTCACTAGACTTTGCACCTTCAACCTCGAAACCTGCCATCCTCTCTAATTTAGTTTCGAATAGGAAATCCTTGCAACCCAACAATTACTAGATATACTTACTCTTCTCAAGTGGTCAATTGGTTTTAAAGGCAGAATCTTGCCTCTATGGGTGATTCCACCGACCTATCCATATATGCACAAGCGAATCGGAGAATATCATTCTATTTCTAACATTTCATGTTGATGGATAGAGATATTGACTAAGTATGTATTTAATTAACGTGTGAAAGTTGGGTAAGTGATTCACAGCTAGTCCATACTCCAAAGTTGGTAGATGCGATCCTGGACTTTGGGACATTTTTGCTTTAATGGAGAGAACCTTTATGGCAAGATTAAAATCTTCCTCTCTTTTCTTTTTTCTTTGAATTTACTTTCCCAAAATTCAGAGAATTAACTCTGCCAATGTAATTTCTTTAATTAAACGTACCATTATATTATCAGTAAAATATATCCTTATTAATGCATTCATGTCACTACAAAATTGCAATGTCTGAGTTGCTGATCTTTTTCTTATGCTAGCCTCCTTAAATAGAATGCTATAATGAAATGGTCATAAGATCAATATTACGCAGCAGATGTGTTAATTTCCCTAAATATTGGAAAGTAAAACAAAAGAAAAAAAAAGAAAGAAAATTCCAGCATGTTCCAACCACTCTCTCCATAAAAAGTAAAAATTCCAAAATACAAGATTACGTGGAACCAACCTTTGAAATGGCCTCTGGCTGGGATGTGAATCGCCCATTTAAAGGTAGCTCTACCCAAAAAGAAAATGCCATTCAATGATAGTGTCCTGTTTTTCTCTCGTCTGGTGTGAACGCTTGGAAACTACCGAAAAAGTTATAAACATATTACATTGATATCAATTCAGTTTTAAACATTTCAATTGGACCAATTTAATCCTTAATTTTTTTATATTGGTACAAATTCAGTCCATCCGATCAATTTAGACCGAAAATTGCCACTATGAATGTCGGCCATCTTACGTGACACAGCCGGCGCTATTGTTGACATTTTTTAATGATTTTTTTATAATTATTTTATTTTTTAATAAATTTTTAGTATTTTTCCTTTCTCTTTTTTTTTTGCCGGTGGCCAGTCGCATCAAGCACTTTTTTTTTTTTTAACAAATTTCATCTAATAAAAGTCATGAAATGGCATGCAATTAAATCTGCCAATAAACAACCCCAAAAAGTAGAAATGAAGAAACAACTTCTATCCAAGAATGGTCTTTTCTCCCTCAAAATTAGGAAAAATTCTAAATAAGAGCCTGAAGTGCCCTCATTTTCTCAAATAAGGACTTAAAGTGGACTTTGTGTTAAATAAGGACCTGAAGTGGCATGTTAGTTTCAAAAAAGACTTGAAGTAGCCATGAGAGTTTCAAATAAAGACCTGACCTCGCCGATCACCGATCGGCGAAATATTCTGACTGGCGACCAACGAGGTCAAGGGCATTTTCGTCCAAGAAATTTTAATTTAATTTAATTTTGTTTTCTTTTTTCTTTCCTTTTCTTTCTTTTTTCCTTTTTTCTAGTTTCCCCTATTGGCCTGCCAGTGGACGGCCACCGGTGAAGCCCAGCAGGGCAGGGCAAGGGTCGCCCTCGCTGGCAACAGGTGAGGGACGACCTCGCCTGGGCATGGCGACCTTCACCCTAGGCAGGGTTGCCCTTGCCAGCCATGGGCAAGGTCGGCCCTCGCCAGCTGCCCGCAAAGGACGGCCCCGCCCAGGGCGAGGGTTGGGTGAGGTCGGCCCTCGCCCATGGCTGGCGAGGGTAGCCTCGCCAAATTTGGGTGAGGGGGCCTTGCCCAGGCGAGGCCGTCCCTCACGGCTGGCAAGGCGACCCTCGCCCAGATCTGGTGAGGGCTGACCTCAACCATGGCCAGCGAAGGCCGGCCTTGCCCAGGTGAGGTTGTTCCTCACTTGATGCAAGCGAGGCCCAGCCCTCGCCCAGCTTCGCCGGTGGCCGGTCGAGCAAGAAGGGAAAACTAGAAAAAAGGGAAAAAAGAAAGAAAAAAATTCAAAAAAGTTAAAAGACAAAAATGCCCTCACCACAAGAAATGTCAAACCCTTCTTTGAAATAGATATAGCCACTTCATGTCCTTATTTGACAGAAAATCCACTTCATGCCCTTATTTGAGACTAACATGCAACTTCAGGTCCTTATTTGACATAAAGTCCACTTCAAACCCTTATTTGAAATTTTCCCTCAAAATTACAACTACATATCGTCATGGGCTCTTTTTAGTGTTTCATTTTTAGATCGTGCATTAAGTAGAAAGTTGACCTAGGTCCTAGGAGATGCCGAAACGAAAATATTCTTTAGCTACATGGTAACTCACTCCACATTTCGTCAGCTTCAGCATAGATTTACACTTCCCCTAGGACGACAGATGGCCGCGCCGCTCATGTTGAGCCCGAACCAGTTTCAGCTCGTGGGATAGAAAGAGTATTTGTCTATTCTAATGTTTCATGTAAATGCATAAAGAGCTTGACTAAGTGGCAGAAGGGGCATCGGGCACGGAGCATATGGTGAATCTCGCCTGAATTTTCGTAAATATTCCATTCACATGAGGCTGGAATTTTGGGAATACTTGAAGGTTTGTGGGATGTAATCCTAATTTTGGGAATTTTTTCTTTTATAGAGAAGTGGTTCGAATAGACTGCAATTTTTGCTTCTTCTTTTTGTTTTGTTTTACTTTTCCAAATATGGGGAATTTACACAGACGTTATATTTTTCTTGGCAAAAGCCACCAAAACCCCTAAATTATACTCAATTAACGAATTTATTTTAAACTTTTTTTTGTGACACAAAAAATTGCAAACTTATACATGTGCGATACATTTACCCCCGGCAAAGTTCTATTAGTAGGAATTGTTAAAAATCTACCTACATGAGCGTTAAAAAGCAAACAATATTGACATTACACCAATGTAACTTAAGTGAAATAAAAATGAGGTTAATTTAGGTGAAAAATCATCTAACTGAATCTTGACGGAGGGTAAATGTGTCATATAGATATAAGTTCAGGGTTTTTTATGTCAAAAGAGAATTTTTATGGTAAATATGTCACTATAGATACAGTTTGGAGTTTTTGATGTCATATAAAAAGTTCAGAATAAATACATCATAATGGGTATAATTTGAGGTATTTTTCTGACTTTTTCCCTCTAAAATTGACTGTTTAGTGGATAAGTAAAATCTGTGGTTACTAATGCATTTATGTCAACCGAATCACTTTGTTATCTCTTACACTATCCAAGTCATTTAAAGATAGTCTACGGTTTTTCAATACCTTGTTTTTTTTCATGTCATATAGACACTTTATAAATCAACACGTTTACATGTCAAGTATACTTAATTGACAAGACTCTTTTTAGATATTTGATCAGCAAAATTAGCTCATCTATTATTTTTACCAAGAAAGGCAGCGAAGCTGGTTTTGAGATCTCTTTTTAGCCTATTATCTTTGAATTATTGATGTTTTATGCTAATTAAAGGAGTCATTTGTGCATAAATATATTGCAATGTCTATTTAGCTATTAGCAATGTGCAAGTGAAAGCCATGCATAACAAATCCGTGGTTTTGCACGTAGTTTGCACGTGGTTTGAACGTAGTTCGCACATAGTTTGCACGAAATTGGTGGGTGGTTTTCGTCATGTATTTGCATGATATCATAGACTACTATGTCTATTTTAGACTTTAAAGCGAAGGATCTGGAATCGAGATGCTCCAAAGTGATTGATTTCCACATTTGCCAGATTGTTCTAGACTAAATAATTTATGGAAAACCAAATCTTTTCACTGAGTTGAGTAACTGACAATAAAAAATTCTTTGTACTAAATCCACTTTGCATGTGCAAGTAATGATACATTGAACAAGACAAAGGGGAAAACAGATAAAAATGAAGAAACATGCTTTCCATGGAAAAGGGCGACATGCGAAAGGGTAGAGGCCAAAGCTGCAAAACTCAGCCCATGAACGATGGCAAAGAAGACGCTGAGGTAAAGTTTGCTATAACCATTGTATGCCTCCACATCTATGTCAAAAGTCTCGGCATTGAGAATCCGACTAATGTCGTATGTTTGGCCAAACGAGTCAAAAGTGTTGGAAGATATTATGGGGAACCATTTGGTGTCGTACACGTTGGACCAATAAAGGATGAGGAGAGCGACGTAGACTATCAAGGAGAACCCGGCGAGGATGTTGAGAATGGAAGAGCCCGGGTAGGCCAGAGGGCTTCCCAAGAATGAGGTGGCTGTGGACCAGTCGAGGGTGAACACGCCCAGTCCGAGGCCGTAGTATCCAGAGCTGAGTTGCTGCATAGTGGTTGATTTCATTCATATCCAGCAAACAACCGATAGGTAAGCAATTCTTTGGAAAAGATATCCCGGCCCCAGAAAAAAAGAAGAAGCAAAACTCGATATGAAAACCACCACGAAAAATTAGAGCCTTGTAAATCCACCTCTTTTCCTGTTCTTGCAAAGCCCTAAATGTGAGATAAAAAGTTGGTAATGTGAAAGAATCAAGATGAGGTTATGAGGAAGGAAACGAGAAGATGAAGATTTTTGTCTCGTGTGAGCTAAAAGAAAGGGAACAAGTACTTGAAGAGAGAGACCTATACTAAGTTTGATGGCCACCACGGAGAGTCCACCGGAGATTGTCTGAACAAACCAACCCAGCCATAGCCAAGCAATGAAATTCATTCAGCAAGAAGAGAATCAAAATGAGAAAATCGCCTATTCAAGCAAAGACGGAAATTACAGATTGTCTATGTTTTATCTATATTAACGTGCTTGAGTTGTCTGTAACGGCATAAAGGTTGCAAGGATATGGATGCTCCTGAGATAGAGAGCCTCGAAAATGTGCACTGTATAGACTTGTTCAACCTGAAGTTGGCAAAGATGGTTATCGGGACATGTTCTTCCGTATTGAAAGGTCCTGGATTTAGCGAGAACGTCCATCCCATGAGCAGGACCCGAATCGGCCTTGAAGGGAGCATCGCAACCATCGGTTGTCCCAAGGAAGTGTAACAATCTGTGCTGGAAACCACCGAAATGCCAAGTGTGGTAGACCAGTAGCCGAAGAATTGGTTCGTGAAAGAGAGGATCAGGCACAAGGCAATGCCAAGAACCATTGTCCTGAATGTCAGGCGGGCAGTGAAGGGTCATCTGTGGGCAGAGTGTTATCTGTTCGATGGGCAATCATCATCTATTCCGTCTCCTCCTGCGTGGTAAGTCAGTGTCATTCGGTCACAAAACCAGAACAAAAACCAGAGTGAGCCTAATAAAATATTGTCTGTTTCGCTTCTAGCTAACTTCACGATTCATCGAAAATACAACCCACCAGGAAGGAGAGCTTCAACAAGAAATGTAAATGCTTTCGGTGGTGATAGGTGAGGAACTTACTCGACAGTTTTTCAGCAGACTTTGCACCTTCAACCTTGAAACCTGCCATCCTCTCTAGTTCAGTTTCGAACAAGAAGCCCTTGCGACCCAACAATCACTGGATATACTTAATCTTCTCAAGTGGTCAATTGGTTTTAAAGGCAGAATCTTGCCTCTGTGGTGATTCCCACCGACCAATCCATATATGCACTAGCGAATCGGAGAATATCATTCTATTTCTAGCATTTCATGTAGATGGATGGAGATATTGACTAAGTACGTATTTAATTAACGTGTGAAAGTTGGGCAAGTGATTCATAGCTAGTCCATACTCCATAGTCCATTGTTGGTAGATGCGATCGGGGATGTTGGAACATTTTTGCTTTCACGGAGAGAGTTCCCAAAATTCAGAGAATTAACTCCGCCAATGCAATTTCTTTAATTAAACTTACCATTATATTATAAGTAAAATATATCCTTACTAATGTATTCATGTCAACGGAATCACTATAAATTTGCAATGTCTGAGTTGCTGATATTTTTCTTATGCTAGCTTCCCTAAATAGAAATGCTATAAAGAAATGGTCATAAGATCAATAGTCCATTAAGAGTGCATTTGGTAACCATTTTGTTCTCGAAAACTCTGCTCAAAAGTGATTTTTTTTATTTCATTCCTGGAAATAATTTCTAAGCATTTGAAGACGTTTGGTAACTGTACAAATTTTTTTTATTAATAATATTTTGAATGTTTTAATATTTCTTTCTTCTTTTTTTACCTTTTTTTTCTTTTTTTTTTCTTCTTCCCCTTCCTTAGCCCATGGCCAGGTCGCTGGCGCCGACGATTGGCCACAAGCCAGGGCCGGTGAGGGCAGCTTGTGGCTTGGGCGAGTGTCGCTCTCGCTGGATCTGGCAAGGGCGACTAGTGGCTTGGTGAGGGCTGCCCTCGCCTAGGCTGCGATCCGCTCTCATTGGATTTGGTGAGGGTAGCAGCGAGGGTCACCCACACTAGATCTGGCGAGGGTCTAGCCCTCGCTCTAGCCGGCCACCGGTGAGGGCCACGACGCCCTTGTTGGCCCTAGCCTATGGCGGGTCACCGATGGTCGACGACCGGCCATAGGCCAGGAAGAAAACGAAGAAGAAAACCAAGAAAAAGAGAAAAATTTATTTTCCATTTCTGATTCTTGTTCCTAGAACCAAGAAGTAGCATTTTTTTGCTTATTGATTCTATTTTAAAATTGATTCTGTGAACAAATTTGTGCCCGAGAACAAAAAATTTACCAAACGGACTTTTGTTCCAAAACTGAGTTTGGAAATAAAAGAATAGGATCAGCTACTATTTGGCCAGTTACCAAACGCAGCCTAAATTTCAAAGCCGTTGGGTTGATTTCCTTGAATATTGGAAAGCAAAACAAAAGAAAGAAAGAAAGAAAATTCCAGCCTATTGCAACCACTCTCGCCATAAAAAGTAAAAATTCCAAAATAGTGGATTATGTTGAACCAATCTTTGAAAATGGCCTCTGGCTGGGATGTGAATCACCCCATTAAAGGTAGTTCTACCCAAAAAGAAAATTTCATTTAATGATAGTTTCTAGATTTTCAATGTCCTATTTTTCTCTCGTATGTTGTGAACGCTTTGAGAGAACTAAAAAAGTTCTAAACATATTACATTGTAATCAATTTAGTTATAAATTTTTCAATTGGACCAATTTAATCCCGAACCATTTTCATATTGGTAAAAATTTGGTCCATCCGGCCAATTTAACCGAAAATAGCTGATGTGAACATCGGCTGTCTTATGTGTCACAGATGACGCTAATGTGGACATTTTTTTTTTATAATTTTTGAATTATTTTATTTTTTAAAAAAATTAATATTTTCCTTTCCTTTTTCTTTTTGCCGATGGCCAGTTGCATTAAGCACTTTTTAAATCAAAATCCATCTATAAAAGTCATCAAATGGTATGCAATAAAATCCACCAATAAACAGCCCTAGAAAGTAGAAATGGAGAAACAACTTCTATCGAATAATGGACTTTTCTCCCTCAAAATTATAATTACGGATCGTCATGGGCTCTTTTTAGTGTTTCATTTTTATTTCATGCATTAAGTAGAATCGTCATGGGCTCTTTTTAGTGTTTCATTTTTATTTCATGCATTAAGTAGAAAGTTGACTTTAGTCCTAAGAGATGCCGAAACGAAAAGATTCTTTAAGTACATGGTAACCCACTCGACATTTTGTCAATTACAGCACAGAGTTACACTTTCCCTAGGACGACTGATGGCCGCGCCGCTCACGTCGAGCTCGAGTCACCGCTTGACCCAGGTCCGGCTTGTGCGATAGACAAAGTATTTGTCTATTCCAATGTTTCATGTAAATGGATAAAGAGTTTGACTAAGTGGCAAAGGGGGCATCGGGCATGAATTTTCATAAATATTTCATTCACAAGAGGCTGGAATTTTGGGAATACATTAAAGGTTAGTGGGATCTAATCCTAATTGTGGGAATTTTTTCTTTTATGCATAAGTGGTTCGAACAGGCTGGAATTTTCACTTCTTCTTTTTGTTTTGTTTTGTTTTACTTTTCCAAATCTAGGAAATTTACTTAGCTATTATATTTTCTTGATAAAAGCCACCAAGAGCTCTAAATTATATAACTTTTTTATGTTACACAAAAAATCACAATTTTGTATTTGTGTGACACATTTACTCTCTATCAAAGTTCTGTCAACGAGAACTATTAAAAAAAATGCCTACATTGGCACCATAAAGCAAGCAATATTGACATGACGCCCACATATCTTAAGTGAAATAAAAATGACATTGTTTTGATTGAAAAATCATCTAATTGAACCTTCACAGAGGGCACACGTGTCACATAAGTACAAATTTGAGCAAGAAAAAGTTTACGGTAAATGTGTTACGGTAGGTATATTTCGGGGTGCCACAAAAAAAAATTTAAGATAAAGATGTCATAGTGGGTATAATTTGGAGTATTTTTGTGGCTTTTTCCTTATTTTATTTGGCGAAATTGATCATTTAGTGGATAAGTAAAATCCATGGTTACTAATGTGTTTATGTCAACCGAATCACTTTATTATCTCTTCCACCATTTATCAGATAAGTCATTTAAAGATAGCTTACAATTTTTCAATACCTGGTTTTTTTTTCATGTGATGTAAACGCTTTATAAATCGACTAGTTTACTTGTGAAGTATAATTAATTGGCGAGACCCTTACTAGATATATGATCAGAAAACTAGCTCATCTATAATATTTACCAAGAAATACAGCTAAGCTGGTTTTGAGATCCCTCTTTAGCCTAATTTCTTTGAATTCTTGATATTTTTTAAGTTATCAGAAATGTGCTAGTGAAAGCCATGTGTAACAAATCCGTACTTTGCGCGTAATTTGCACGCAGTTGGTGAGTGATTTTCATCATAGACAATTATTTCTATTTTAGACTTATTATTTTAAAGTGAAGCAACCCTCAACCTTGACACCTGGGGGCTGTAGGACAACCAGCCAATGTGCACTGATCATCATCCGCAAGTCCCCACCACTGTGGACCGAGGACTTGTATCGATTGAAAGGCAAAATAGAGGAGCACTGCCATGAAGGTGACTCCGGCATCTAGAGCGGCCGACAAGACATAGTTGTACTGGACCACCAGCCCTTGAACCTCCTGTAAACGTAAAAGTTGAAGAAGATCTCGGCCACACCCCAAGCCGCGTAGTTCAAGAAGTATACTTAATTGACGAGACTCTTTTTAGATATATGATCAACAAAATTAGCTCATCTCCAATTTTTACCAAGAAAGGCAGCTAAGCTGGTTTTGAGATCTCTCATTAGCCTATTATCTTTGAATTCTTGATGTTTTATGCTAATTAAAGAAGGAGTCATTTGTGCATAAACATCTTGTAATGCCTATTTAGCTATTAGTAATGTGCAAGTGAAAGCAATGCATAACAAATCCGTAATTTGCACATAGCTTGCACGTAGTTTGCACGAAATTGGTGGGTGCTTTTCAGAGTGTATTTGCACGATATCATAGACTACTATGTCTATTTTAGACTTTCTATCTTAAAGTGAACGATCCGGAACCAAGTTGTTGCGCAGTGATTGATTTTGTCCGTATCCAGCAAAAAACCGAGAGGTAAGCGATTCTTTAGAAGAGATATCCCGGCCCGAGAAAATAAGCAAAGCTCAATATGAAAATCACCAGAAAAAATTGAAGCCTCGTAAATCCTCCCTTGGGCCTCTTTTCCTTTTCATGCAAAGCCCTGAATGCAAGATAAAAAGTTGGGAATGTGAAAGAATTAAGGTGAGGTTCAGAGGAAGGAAACAAGAAGATGAAGATTTTTGTCTCGTGTTAGCTAAAAGAAAGGGAATAAGTACCTGAAGAGAGAGACCTGTACTAGTTTGATGGCCACCGCATGTAGGGAGAGTCCACCAGGGATTGTCTGAACAAACCAACCCAGCAATAGCCAAGCATTTGAAATTTAATTAAGCAAGAAGAGAATCAAATATAGGGGAATGAGCAAATTCTTCAAGGAAAGATGGAAATTACAGATTGTCCATGTTTTTATACAGCATGAAGGCTGCAATGATATGGATGCTCCTGTTATAGAGAGCCTTGACAATTGTGAATATGTGCACTGCATGGACTCCCCTTGACCCTGAGTTGGCAAAGATGGCAATCCGGACATGTTCTTTCATATTGAAAGGTCATAGATTTAGCGAGAACATCCATCCCATGAGCGGGACCTGTCAAAGGGAGTGTTGCAGCCATCCGTCGTCTCGGGAGAAGTGTAACAATCTCTATTGAAACCACTGAAATGCCGAGTAGGGTAGACCGGTAGCTAAAGAATCGGTTCGTGAAGGAGAGGATCACACACGAGGTGATGCCGAGAACCCATGTCCTGAATGTCAAGGCAAGTAGCAAAGGGTCATCTATGGGCAGAATCGTGAGGCGCACCTATTCGATGGGGTAATCATCATCTATTCCGACTTCTCCTGTGTGGAAAGTCAATGTCATTTGGTCACAAAACCAGAACAAAAATCAGGGTGAGCCTAGGAAAATATTGTCCGTTTTGCTTCTTTGTTACCAAAGCATCATCAATGTCGTTTGTCGATCATGTTAGTGCTTCAAAGTCATAATCTTGACACTAACTGCACGATTCAAATACTGCCCACTGGGAAGAAGAGCTTCAACAAAAAATGCAAATGTTTTCGGTGGTGATGGGTGAGGAGCTTACCGAACAATTTTTCTGCAGACTTTGCACCTTCAACATTGAAACTTGCCATCCTCTCTAGTTCAGTTTCGAACAAGAAGCCTTTGTGCCCAACAATCACTAGATATACTTACTCTTCTCAAGTGGTCAATTGGTTTTGAAGGCACAATCTTGCCTCTGTGGGTGATTCCCACTGACCTATCCATATGCACAAGCGAATTGGAGAATATCATTCTATTTCTAGCATTTCATGTGGATGGATGGAGATATTGACTAAGTATGTATTTAATTAACGTGTGAAAGTTGCGTAAGTGATTCACAGCTAGTCCATACTCCATTGTCCATAGTTGGTAGATGTGATCGGGGTTGTTGGGACATTTTTGCTTTATGGAGAGAGTTCCCAAAGTTCAGAGAATTAACTCCGCCAATGCAATTTCTCTAATCAAACTTACCATTTTATTATAAGTAAAATATATCCTTACTAATGCATTTACGTCAACCGAATCACTATAAAATTGCAATGTCTGAGTTGCTGATATTTTTCTTATGCTAGCTTCCTTAAATAGAAATGCTATAAAGAAATGGTCATAAGATCAATAGTCCATTAAATTTCAAAGCTGGTGGGTTGATTTCCTTGAATATTGGAAAGTAAAACAAAAGAAAGAAAGAAAATTCCAGCCTATTGCAATCACTCTCTCCATAAGAAGTAAAAATTCCAAAATACTGGATTACGTTGAACCAATATTTGAAAATGGCCTCTAGCTGGGATGTAAATCACCCATTTAAAGGTAGTTCTACCCAAAAAGAAAAATTCGTTTAATGATAGTTTCTAGTTTTTCTGTCGCGCCCCGAATCCTACGGACGCGCAACACCCCGCTTCGGTCGTTGAGATGCGACGACCCAGGATTCGTCGCCGACCCTTTTCTTTTTATCTTTTAATATGCATGCAGAAGCGAACACAACAATCCCCGGACAACAACAAATAGGGATAGTTAGGAAAACAAAACACAACACTAATTTAATCTTCACTTGATTAACTCCTGGGAACATCTTACAAACCCGCTTCGGGCGATACCACAAAAAGGCCAGCAAAAAGATAACAGGCTGGGGGTCAAACTATTTCACCAACAGGCTGAACCCAAAAAGCCAGCTTCCAAACACCCTGAACCAAGCTGGGTGCGTCAACACGCTAAGCGCCTGAAAAAGGGGGTTAACAACAACAAATGAGACGAAAGTCTCAATAAGTTAACGGCCTAAGCCCCGCTTAGGAGGCCAACTCGCACGGGGGTCCCTAAACAAGCAAAACCACATCAACAGCAACATTATTAAACAACCACAGGCATCCTTACCTCGCCTTGGTACACTCGTTGATGAAATGTATATGTCACATACTCGAAGCATTTAAATAAATTACCCATGCATCAGTGCATCACAAGGGCGCGTGTCCCGATTATAAGATAGAATCCACTTGGGCACGTCCCATACCATGCCTAGCAGTTTCTACCACATAATCAGGCACTATGCATCACACGTATTTCAATTATTACGCCCCCTCAGGGCCACTACACATCAAGCGATACGCAGCAAGATGGCAGTCTACCGGTATAAACCGGGTTCCGTCCCGCCCCATCAGGCACGGCTACGTCAAACGATACACAGGATGATGACATTCCAATACGGCAACATCAAACGATACACAGTAAGATGGTATCTCGTAAAGAGCATCAAGTCCTGCCTCGGGCCGCGACAAGGCATCCGGGGTATTGGCACTCCAAATTATCCCCAGGCATCCGATAAATTAGGCAATGTCAAACGATACATAGCAAGACGACTCCAACGTGTGACCACACGAACATACAAACATTCCGGCCAATTATTATCTTCTCAATTAGCCCATGCATCCATGAATAGTGCTCATCCAATATCATACATTCATGCCAAGTGGTCACACATGCAACCATTTAATCAATTCTCGCAAGCCTCAATATTAACCCGAATATCAACCACAAAGTAACACAATCATAACTTGGCATAACAATAAAAATAATTTAATGCCAAAAATCTCGTAAACTTTCTTGAAAATTTCCGATCAAAACAATTTGTCATAAAATCAATTTAATACGACAATTCACGATATATTCACCAATATTCAAACTAGAAATCATAATTTGAAATTATAAATTTTCCAAAATAATAATAAATAAATTCGGAATTTAATTATTTAATAATATCCGAAAATAATTTCTTTTCATAGAATTCGAAATAATTTCTCCAATCAAAATCATTCAAATCTTTTTCTAAAACACCAACTCATACGGCGAAATCCAACATTGGCATCACAATTTGACATTAGAAATTTCCCAAAAATAATAACATTTAATTTTCGGAAATTAATTATTTAATAATAGAATATTAATATTTAATCCGAAAATAATAAAATAATAATTAATTCCGGAAATAATACTTTAATAAATTAATTGATAACTTATCACAACACCACGATAACTTATCGATACATACACGATAACCTATCGCGCAAACACCGATATTTTAACACCTAAACCCAACTAAACAGATATAATATTAATCTAAACACAAATTAAACTGTCCTAAGCAAGTTTAACACCCTAAACACGGGATTAGAGGTTAACTTACACAACTAACGCCGACGAAGGCGCAAGGACGACAGCGGCGACGAGGGCAGTCCGCGGTGTCCTCGGATTTGCTTCAGTGAGCGGCGAACGGGCGCGACGAGGGGAGACAGCTGCTGTGGGGGCTGCTCCGGCGAACGTCCGGGACGGCGACAAGAGGAGCTGGGCTCGGCAGTGGACGGGTGGCTGGGCCGACGAAAGGTGCGGCTCGCGCTTGGCCCAAACAGACTAGCGACGGGGGCTAGCGGGCGACAGCGTCGCTCGGCTGAGAAAGAGATGGGGTGGTGTGGCTCGGTCGGGGCGATGGACGGCGAGCGAGATGGACGGCGGCGCGAGGCAGTAGGTGGCAGTGGCTGGGCTGGTCGCCGGCGAGGCGTGGTTAGCGCGCGACAGCAACAAGCAGAAGCAAAAGCCAGAAGCCAGAAGTGTCGGGGAAGAAGGGAGAAGGAGGAAGAAGAAGAGAAGAAAAAGAAAAGAAAAAAAAAAGGAAAAGGGAAGAGGAGAGAGAGAGAGAGAAAGTTTGACTGAGGGGGAAGGCAGAACGTGCACGGCAAGGGGGGGGAACAACGTAGCAGAGGGGGAGGAGAGAGAATGTTAAATCGCAAAAATTATGATCCAACGGCCACGATTTAAATCTGACAATGATTCAACGGTCTCCGAAAAAATCCTAATTAAAAAATTAGGATTCGGCCAAAGGGTATTAATAAAAACATACTATGAGAGTGGTCTATCAATCCAAATTCGCATCCGGTCAAAAATTCACTTTTTACCTATCTCGGGTGATCTCGAGGTTGGCCACGATAATATCGACACCGTCCAATTAAATTAGTCACGGAACTCTGAAAAATTCAAAACCAAAGTTCGGGCTCTAAATAATGGCCAAATTTTGATCGAATACGATTCTAGCGAAATCTCTATTTTAAAATAATAACCGGGAGTGATTAGTTCCCAGACGAGATTTTACTATAAGCACACTGACGAATTACACGTTTTATAAATCTAAAAAATGGGTCGAAATTCGGAATGTCACATTTTCAATGTCGTGTTTTTCTCTCATGTGTTGTGATCACTTGGAGAGAACTAAGAAAGTTATAAACATATTGCATTGATATCAATTCAGTTCTAAACTTTTCAATTGGACCAATTTAGTCCTAAACCTTTTTCATATTTGTACAAATTCGGTCTATCCGGCCAATTTAGCCGATAATAGCTAAAGTGAACGCCAGCCATCCTACATGCCATAAGCGCCGCTAATGTGGATATTTTTTAATAATTTTTTATAAATTTTGAATTATTTTATTTTTTATATTTTTCCTTTCCCTTTTCTTTTTGCCGGTGGCCAATCGCATAAAGCACTTTTTTAAACAAAATCCATCTAATAAAAGTCATCAAATGGTATGCAATAAAATCCACCAATAAACAACCCTAGAAAGTAGAAATGAAGAAACAACTTCTATCCAATAATGGTCTTTTCTCCCTCAAAATTATAATTACGGATCGTTGTGGGCTCTTTTTTAGTGTTTCATTTTTATTTCATGCATTAAGTAGAAATTTGACTTTGGTCTAGGAGATGCCGAAACGAAAAGATTCTTTAGTTACATGGTGACCCACTCGACATTTCGTCAATTACAGCACAGATTTACACTTCACCTAGGACAACTGATGGCCGAGCCGCTCACGTCGAGCTCGACCCAGGTCCGGCTTGTGGGATAGACAGAGTATTTGTCTATTCCAATGTTTCATGTAAATGCATAAAGAGTTTGACTAAGTGGCAAAAGGGCATCGGGCATGAATTTTCAAAAATATTTCATTCACAAGAGGCTGGAATTTTGGGAATACATTAAAGGTTAGTGGGATCTAATTCTAATTTTGGGAATTTTTTCTTTTATGCATAAGTGGTTCGAATTGGCTGAAATTTTCGCTCCTTCTTTTTGTTTTGTTTTACTTTTCCAAATCTAGGAAATTTACACAGCTCACTACAAAAAAACAAGAGTTTTCCAACGAATTTTCCAACGAAAAAATCGGGAAAATTCGTTGGAAAACGAATTTTCAACGAAATTTCCAACGAAAAAAAATTCGTTGGTAATTCGTCGACGCAAATTTTTCCGACGAAAAATTTAAATTTTCGTTGGAAAAATTCGTCGGTAAAATTCGTCGAAAAAATTCGTCGGAAAAATTCGTTGGTAATTATTCGTTGGAAAAAATGTGGCAAAATTCGTTGGAAAATATTCGTGGAAAAACGAATTTCCGACAAAAAAAATTCGTCGGTAATTCGGCGTTGGAAATTTTTGCAACGAAAAATTTTAATTTTTCATTCGTAAATTCCGACGCAAAAAAATTCGTTGGAAAATTCATAATTCGCTGGTAATTTCCAATGAAATTAGCGTAAAAAAAAATTTTAATTTTCGTTGGTAATTTGCGACGAAAATTAATTCGTTGAAAAAATCGTCGCTAATATTTCGTTGGAAAAAATCGTTGCAAATTATTCGTTGGAAAAGTTGTTGGAAATCCGCGAATTTTTCCGACGAAAAATTCCAAATGTCGTTGGGAATTTCCGACGAAAAAAATTCGTTGTTAATTTCGAAATTTTCCGACAAACAATTTTCGTTGGTAATTTCCAACGAAAAATAAATTCGTTGGTATTTTCCAACGAAAATAAAAAATCGTTGGTTTTTTCCAACGAAAAAAAATTCGTTGGAAATTGCAAATTTTTCCGACAAACAATTTTCGTTGGTAATTTCCAACGAAAAATAAATTCGTTGGTATTTTCCAACAAAAATTAAAAATCGTTCGTATTTTCCAACAAAAAAAAAATTCGTTGGAAATCGCAAATTTTTCCGACAAACTATTTTCGTTGATAATTTCCAACGAAAAATAAATTCGTTGGTATTTTCCAACGAAAATTAAAAATTGTTGGTATTTTCCAACGAAAAAAAAATTCGTTGGAAATCGCAAATTTTTCCGACAAACTATTTTCGTTGGTAATTTCCAACGAAAAATAAATTCGTTGGTATTTTCCAACGAAAATTAAAAATCGTTGGTATTTTCCAAAGAAAAAAAAATTCGTTGGAAATCGCAAGTCTTTCCGACAAACTATTTTCGTTGGTAATTTCCAACGAAAATAAAATTCGTTGGAAATCCCAAATTTCCCCACAAACATTTTTCGTTGGTAATTTTTAACGAAAACAAATTTCGTTGGAAAATATGTTGCAAAATTTGGTAGCAATTATTCATTGAAAAAATTGTTTGAAATTCAATTTTTTTCCCAAAGAGAAAATTCAATTTTCGTTGGTGATTTCCGACGAAAACAACATTTGTGGGAAAATTCGTTGCAAAATTTGGCGCTAATTATTCGCTTAAAAAATCGTAGGAAATTCGAATTTTTTCCATAAAAAATATTCAATTTTCGTTGGTAATTGGCAACAAAATCTATTCTTCACAAAATTCATCGCTAAGTTTGCGACGAATTTTGTTTAGCGACAATTTCGATTTTAAATCTAATTATTAGCAATATTAATTCTTTTTGGTAAAAAAGCAATATTAATTTCTACAATGCATAAGTTGCAAAGTCTCACCTAATGATATTCGATATTCAATCTCATAATACAAAGAGGCAGGTAAGCACTAATGAACATCAAATCATACAATAAAAACATTGAAATAACGCGGGACAACCATAAAATATTGGCAGCTTTGGTACTCGAGAATGAACTACACAGGACTAACAACATAATTATCAGCGTCGTCATCATCATCACCATCACCAATCGCCGCATCATTTTGTGCCTCAGCATTATGCCCATCATCAATTGGATTAATATGAGGTAGAGGAGGAACCTCATTGCGATCGATGTTGAGATGTCGCATGACAATTTGTATTTGTTGTTGCATCACCCTTATTTGTTCGTCCTTCTATCCAAGTAAATACTTCATTTCTTCGTCCTTCTGTACAAGCAACTGCTTCAATTGGCTCAATTCTTGGGTTATATGCTTCTCATGTTGTGTCCTCCTTGAAAAAGCCGCATTGGAGGATGAAGTTGCAGCAGCATTCGTTTTGTACATCCTCGCCAGGGATCCCATCCCAAATATCCTTCCTCCTTTCATCCCACCCGCTGCCTCCACCCATAATGCCATACTATCAACCGATGGCTCAGACACGGCACGACCATCACCACCACCACCACCACCACCATCACCACCACTATCACCACCATCACCACTAGCAGTGCTCATTAAAAGTTCATCATATTTTTCCTATATTAACATTATAGATGAAAATAAAATAAATTGATATATATTACCATAAATATTAAAAACATTCATGATTTTCATTCTAATTTCCATAAAGTCCGAACTATAACCTTACATACCTTAATAGCTTTTGCTCGAGCGTTAGTCCATGTCTTATCTTTTTTTTGGAATGTACGTTCAAATGTAGCTATAAAAGTGGGTTCTGTCCCCAATTCATCTGCCTACAAAATATAAACATAAATGAGTAATCATTACATTAAATGCACTGACATGTATAAACAGACTTACCATCCTTCTTTTATGCTCCCCGAAGCTGATAGAGCCCCCAGCATATGTGGCAGACGCAGACCCGTCACTAGAACTGGAAACTCGATTCTTCTTGTTCTGTTCACACCTTTGCTTATGCTTCTGAGTTTCCCAAGTTCTGATAATTTCCGTCCAATTGTCAGTTGTAAAGAAGGTTGGCTTTTCATTTCTTCTCTTCGCTCTATTTATCACATATCGCATGTGATCACCGATTTTCTTTTTGAAAATTCTTCTAATCTCAGCCTCTTCCATTTCATGCCACGTGAACTTACGCTACAATTAAAAGAAAAAAAACTGAAATTTATCCACTAGGACCACATGTCACATATTCATTACAATGTACCAGACAATTCGTGATAAAATTCATTATTGACCATCAGTATGCTACACCGAACTTAATTTGTGAAGAAAGACAACATTAACCTTGAACTCATTCCACCACAAAGTCTTCACTTCTATAGGAGCGCTGCTGAAAGTAATAAACTGACCCATCCAACAGTTATTGACTATTTTATTCAGTTCCCTCACAATATGCGTAGACTCCGTGAATCTGAAAAACATGTTATAACAATACGGACAATAAGACAATGAAGCATACGGATAATTCGCAACATTGACAATTTTATTTACATCGATAATTTAAATATACGTAAAAAAAAGTACTTACGAATCTCTACATGGGCATATAAAGAATCGGTTATCTTCTGCATCATTCGACTGTTGCACTGAAGAAGACTGTGGATCCGAAGGAGATCGATTCGGAGATTGAACTAAAGTAAATTCATTTCGGAAGTCCTGAGGTTCTACCCTAATAGGTTGTTGAGGGTCAAAGGATGGGCCAATGTGTTCGTGTTGTCCATGGACATGTTGTGGTTGCGGGTTACATGAAAGGGCAAGGGAAGGCGAAGAGGACAGGGTCGAGGACGAGGACGAGGCAGCGGAAGGGGCAGATCTTCTTTGTGAACCCGAACCACGCATGAGACCTCCACGTTTAAACTGACAAATATGAAGGTTAGACAAATATATTTAAAAATACGAACATATATTAGGGACTGAAAATGACATTTTGCTTACCATTTTGCGACGAAAGAGCAATAAAAAAACTCGACAAAATGATACAAACCGACTATCGCCTCTGGTAAATAGCAATATTTCGGCCCCGTCGAAGCAACCTATTGAAATTTGGACATCAGATTCCACGAAAAATAAATTAAAGCATATTACATGTAAAGAACGAAAGCATATTAAAATAAAACATATTAAAAAACAACAACCGTACCGAAATCATCTCTCCGAGCCCCTCCGGCCAGCTAAGCCGCCCCCTTCCCCCCTCGGCCAGCCAAGGCGGTGCCCCCGCACCCCCCCCCCCCGGGCCAGCTAAGCCGGCGCCCCCACCCCCCTCCCCCCACCTCGGCCAGCCAACCCCCTCCCCGCAGGCGGCCAGCAAGCCCCCCTCCCGCCGGCGGCCAGCAAGCCCTCCCCCCCCCCCGCCCGGCGGCTGGCGACCATCAAACACCCCCCCTCCCGGCCAACCAAGGCCGCACCCCCCGGCCAGCACACCCCCTCGCCCAGCCCAGCCAAGGCGGTGCCCCCGCCCGCCCGCCCCCTCCCCCCGGGGCCAACCAAGCCCCCTCCCGCCGGCGGCCAGCCAAGCTGCCCCCCAGCCAACCGCCCCCGGGCCACCCAAGGCGGCGCCACCACCCCTCGCCCAGCCAAGCCCCCCCACCCAGCTCGCGGACGACCCTCCCGGGCAGCTCGCCGGCGACTCCCCCCACCTGCAACCCCCCACACGACGAGGTCGCCCGCGACCCCCCTCCGGCCCACCTCGGCTGCCACCGACGGCCTCCGGCCATCTCGGCCGCCACCCACCCACCAGCCAACTCCGTCGCGACCCCCGCGGCCAACTCCGCGGCAACCCCCGCCACACCCCCTTCACGGCCGCGTCACCAAGGAATAGTTAAGGGTAGGGATACCTACCGGGCACGGCGAAGTCGACGGTGAGGTGGACGGCGAGGATGCCGGCGTCGACGGCGAAGGCAGGAGGACGGCGAGGCGCTCGAGCTCGAGGACAACTTTTGCAAAAACACCAAAGTGTCGGCGAAACTTCACTATAAGCAACATTTCCAACGAATTATGCAATCGTTAGAAAATTTCGTTGGAAATTTCCAACGAATTTAAAAAATATCGTGGGAATTTTCCAACGACTTTATAATTCGTTGGAAATTTCTCACGAACATCAAATTTGTTGGAAAAATTTGAGAAAATCGTGGGAAATTTCCAACGAATTTATAATTCGTGGGAAATTTCCAACGAATTTAAATGTCGTTGGAAAATCCACACAATTTTTTAAATTCGGTGGAAATTCCGACATATTTTCCAACGAATTTAAAGAATTCGTGGGAAAATTTCCAACAAATTTGAAAAATTCGTTGGAAATTTCCCACCAATTTTTGAAATTCGTTGGAAATTTCGTGGGAATTTTCACCGAATTTAAAAAATCATGGGGATTTTCCAACGAATTCGGAATTCGTCGGAAAATTTTGCAACGAAATCGCAATTCATTGGAATTTTCCAACGAATTGCGATTTGGTTGGAAAAATTTTGCAACGAATTTGGAATTGGTTGGAAATTTCCAACGAATGGAGATTTCGTTGGAAACGTTTCCAACGAATTCCCACTTCGTTGGAAAATTTTGCAACGAATTTGGAATTCGTTGGAAATTTTTCCAACGAATTGTTATTTCGTTGCAAAATTCCAACGAATTGCGATTTCGTTGCAAAATTTTCCGACGAAATCGAAATTCGTTGGAAAATTCCCAACGAATTTAAATTTCGTTTGAAATTCCCACCAAATTCAAATTAGTGGACAATTTCCGAAAATTTGAAATTTTTGGAAAAATCGGTGGGAACTTTCCCACCAAATTTTCCGACGAATTCCGAATTCGTCGGAAAAGTTTCCAACGAATTCGGAATTCGTTGCAAAATTTTCCAACAAAGCAATAATTGGTTGGAAAATTTTCCAACGAATGTCGAATTCATTGGAAAATTTTTCCAACGAATTCGAATTCGTCGGAAACTTTTCCGACGAAGCAATAATTCGTTGGAAAATTTTCCAACGAATGTCGAATTCGTTGGAAAATTTTTCCAACGAAATCGATATTTGTTGGAAATTACGAACGAATGGAGATTTCGTTGGAAACGTTTCCAACGAATTCCCACTTCGTTGGAAAATTTTGCAACAAATTTGGAATTTGTTGGAAATTTTTCCAACGAATTGTTATTTCGTGGGAAAATTTTCCAACGAATTGCAATTCCGAATCGCAATTCGCTGCGAAATTCTAATATTTTGCGCAAAATATGAGGCTATTTTCATATTTCTCCCGACTATTTTAATTCCGTGGCTAAATATGAGGCTAATTAGCCTCGAATTCTAATTATACCTACAACGACGACAACAACAATAATAATTACGACAAACAACAATAATAATTACGACAACATTAATAACAACAATTTAAGACAAAAAAAAACATAAGTCGCAATAATAATTCTAATTGCACATAAATAATTAAAAGTCTCAGAAATCTTATTCTTCATCTTCACTTTCATCTTCAGCTTCGTCTTCGTCTTCATCTTCGTCTTCGTCTTCGTCTTCGTCTTCGTCTTCGTCTTCATGCGCAGCATCTTCATCATCTGTCTCATAACCAAGTTCTGTACCAGCTTCAAAATTTGATTCGCGAATTTCAATTGGATCCACATGAATCATCGCTCCACATGGATCTCGTAAAGTTGGAATGGTATATTCATCAATTTCAATCGTGTGACGAACTTCCTCTTGTTGATATGCTATGTCCTTCCAGTGTTCCTCGATCTTTTTCCGTGCTTTGATTTTACATACAGCCCACCAATCGGCTTTGTCACGTTTCAAACTAGGATACGATGCATAATATACTTGAATTGCTTGTTGTGCTAAGACAAATGGTTCATATTTCCTACATCTTTTCTTGTGATTTATTTCAACCAAATTAAACTTCGGATGCACATTCATTCCTTTGACAGTGTCGAACCACATGCACTTAAATAACACAACCCGCAAAATTAATGGTCCATGGTACTCTATCTCTACGATTTCATCCAACAACCCTTAAAAATCATCTTTGGAACTGACACCATTGGATGATTGAACGCACACACCGCTATTCATTGTGGCTTTTCCCATTCCATATGTTCAAGTGTGAAAATTGTACCCGTTTATGAAATATGCTGGCCAAGTTCATACTCTAGACTTTGGACGCCATGCTAGATGATATAGCATTCCTTCCTCTGTCGCATGATTATGATTACTGTGAACCTAAGGTCACATACCCAATGTCAATAATATATATTTTAATATATGATGTTTAAAAATTTCGAATAACTTGCATTTCGTCCAGATACAACTTACATATGTTGTGAACCATGTTGCAAATTGTTCTTCGCACAAACGGTCAAACTCATTTGGTGGTAGTCCAAACATTAAATTTTGAAAAATCCTATTAACAAATATTATTTATATATTAGCAAATGTTTGACACACAATACATATACTTATAAATGTACACTTACTTGAAGTATGGCTCGACTTCTGGACAGTTCAGTAAAATATATGTATGGGCTGCCTGCTTTTCTTCACTTGTTAAGTGCCGAAACTTACTTGCGCCGCTTGGTCGACCCAAATAATTGAATATAGAGAATGATTTGCAATTGAGATCAATTGGGCTCTCATCATTTCTTCCTGCTTTCCGCCTCTTGCACTGCACGTGCGGCTCAAAATAGTATGATGCAAATATTGTCACTTCTTCCACAATATATGCATTACAAATTGAAGCTTCGACACATGCCTTATTCTTCACTTTTTTCTTCAAATGATATAAGAACCTAGTTGCAATAGAAAAAAATTTATCGGAACATAATATATAATGAAGTAATTTCAAATTTATTTAACTAAAAACTGACCTCTCAAATGGATACATCCATCGAAATTGGGCGGGACCTGCAACTTTTGCCTCATAAGGCAAGTGAACTAAGAGATGCTCCATTTAATCAAAGAACGATGGAGGAAATATCCTTTCTAAGTTGCAAAGAATAATTGGAATATCTCTTTTTAGTTTCTCCATGTGTGATGCTTTCAACGCTGTTGAGCAAATATCGCGCAGGAAATTACTTAACTCTGTAATGGCGCCCCAAACAAAGTTTGGTAAGAGTTCCTTGAAGGCTATTGGAATTAGTCTTTCCATAAATACGTGACAATCATGACTCTTCAGACCTGTCAACTTGCATTCATTCAAATCAACGCATCTCCCTAGATTCAAAGCATATCCATCAGGAAATCGCACCAATTTCAACCATTGACAAACGACCCGTCTCTGATCCTTGCCCAATGTGTAAACTGCTTTTGGTTTCGGTCCCTTGCTGCTTGGATCCACATCTAGTGTTGGCCGATCGCAAATATCTCTCATATCTTTTCTTGCGTTCAAGTTGTCTTTTGTTTTTCCAGTGACATCCAGCACAGTATTTATGACATTATCGAAAACGTTCTTCTCTATATGCGTGAGGTCAAGATTATGATGAATAAGATGCGCCTTCCAATATGGTAGATCCCAAAATATACTGCGCTTTGTCCATTTATGTGTACTTTCGTACCCAATAGTTGTGCCGTGAGGGTTTTGAACAACCGTTGGAAACTCCTGCACTCACTCCCAAATTTGATCACCGGTCAACCTCAATGGTGGATGTGTTCTTTCGATCCTATTCTTGATAAACTCTTTTTTATTCCTTCTGAATATATGCTTTAGAGGCAAAAATTGCCTATGACAGTCAAAATAGCTAGCTTTCTTACTGTGCTTTAATCTAAATGACTTCGATCGCTCCATACATATCGGACATCCTAAGATCCCAGCTGTACTCCATCCGGATAACATTCCGTAAGCTGGAAAATCATTTATCGTCCAAAGAAGAGCAGCTTTCATTACAAATGTTTGATCGGTAGAAACGTCGTACGTAGGGACACCTGCATTCCATAGCCGTTGTAACTCTTTAATCAATGGTTGCATATAAACATCTATAAACTTTTTCGGATTTTGCGGGCCAGGCACGATCAATGTCAAAAACATATAAGTTGTCTTCATGTACATACCGGGTGGAAGATTGTATGGAGTTAAGATAACTGGCCAACATGAATAACTTTTTCCTGATTTCCCAAATGGGGCAAAACCATCAGCACACAGACCTAACCTGATGTTTCGAGGCTCTATCGCAAACTCGGGATATGTTCTATCAAAATGTTTCTATGCCTCTGTATCCGAAGGATGACACATTAGATCCTCTTCTGTTTCATGATTTGCATGCCAAGTCATATATTCAGCAGTGGCGTGAGACGCATAAAGCCTTTTGCAACCTGGGGATTAAGGGCAAGTAGAACATTTGCTTACATGGTCTACGCTTCTGATTACGACCATGCCTCCTGTTAATCTTGTACCTAGGTTGGCTACAGAATTTGCAAGATTCTGCATTTTCATCATCTCTCTAATATAACATACAACCCATGGTACATACATCAATCCTTACAACTGGAAGACCTAAGTTATCCACTAGCTTTCTCATATCGTAAAAGTCACTTGGCATGATATTGTCACGAGGCATTGTTTCCTGCATTACTTCAACAAAAGAGTTGAAGCAATCGACAGACACATTATACTTAACCTTGATATTTAACAGTCTTGCTGTCACTGATACCTGCGTGTGGTTGTCACAACCTACCCATAAAGGTTGATCTGCCGTTTTCAACACTTTCCAAAACTGATTAGATTGAAAAGTCCCATCACACACATTCTCATCAAAACTTGTAACTCCTGCCTCTTCCAATTATGATGCATGACTAGTTTCTACTTGTTCAAGTGTAGGAGTAAAACTAGTACTTGCATGATTCGATTCTGAAACAAAATTATAGCTAGCTTCATCAAACACCATCCCTTATATGGGTTCAATTGATCATAATAGCTACATTCTTCCCTCACTAACAATTGGTCGCTACTTCGATATCCGTCATCAGATATAAATGGTTCACCATGGTAAGTCCAATTATAATAGTTCGGAGTAAACCCAAATCTACAAAGATGTTCTCTAACTATTGTCGCGACCTCCCCGAACCGGCCCGGAAGCCTAACGGGGTTAAGGCTAATGGATTACTAGTTAAACCTAGCTCGAGCTCTCCCAAGCCCATACCAATTCACGACTTAAGTTAACATGCAAATCATTTTCAATTAGGAGTCGCCACTAATCAATTTTGGGTAGGTTGATTAGACACCTAAGTAAAGCACGGGAGAATGCTCCACTTCTACGAACCAGAGATTCAATGGGTACGGGAACTTGATTACACTAACTAACCAACTAGTGCCCTTTCGGTACCTGACCTTGTTCAAACACCACCTAACATGTTTACGCTAATCGGGAATCTTAAAAATTTCACTCCTAACTAAACCTGGGAAAACAACAATTAACTTTTACGCCTAACGTGCATAATTGACTACATGCAAATTTAAATTACACTCGCGATTCGGAGCATGCAAATCAAACAAGGTGCAATCAAACGTAAATTCGAAACCCAACTTCCAATTTTTGATTTTCGAAATTTTTTTTTTATTTTTTTTAAATAAAATAAAAAATAAAAAATAAAATTTTTTTTTTTGGTTTTCGGCTTTTCTGATGTTTTTGAAGGATTTTTTTATTTTTTTAAAAATTTTTTTTTTAATTTTTTTTTAATTTTTTTTTTATTTTCAGTTTTTAATCTTTTCGAAGAATTTTTGAAAATTTTTTTTTTGAAATTTTTTTTTTTTTTAACTTTGAAATAATAATATAATATTTAAAAAAAAAAAAAATAAAGCAGACCCCGGGTCGGGTCTCCACACCCGACCCGGGTCGGGGTTGACCCGGGCGCGCCGGCCCGGGTCCACAGCCGAACCGGGCTCATATATTGAGCCCGGTGAGGTGAATTCCCCTTTTTTCATGGGCCCAGCCCGAGAATTTTTTTTTTTTTTTTTTAAAAATAAGTAAAGGCCCAACAACAAATTAAAATCGGCCCAATTAAAACCCTACCCGGTTCGCGACCCGAATAGCCGACCCGACTCATAGCCGCCGACCCGGTTTGTCAAGAAAACCCTAGTGCCCGCGACCCGTTTCGCGGAAAACCCTACCCGGTTGACCCGACTCGCCGACCCGACTCGCAGCCGCCACACCCGCCGTGACCAGCGCGTCCGGCCCGACTCACCGGCGGCCGACGCGACACGCCGGCTCTCCGAGCCCCAGCCTTCGTGGCTGGGGTTTCCAATCCGACGGCCGAGCGCGTGCTCGGCCGGCGGACGCCACGCCCTGACCTCCGCGGTCAAGGCTTCCAATCCGGCGGCCGAGCCCCGGCTCGGCCGCTGCTCGCTGGGTCCCGGCCTTCGTGGCCGGGGATCTGATCCGACGGCCGAGCCCCTGCTCGGCCGACGGACAACACGCCCTGACCCCCCCGCGGTCAGGGCTTCCGATCCGGCCTCGGTCGCTGCTTGTTGAGCGGCCGGGAGTTGCCCCTCCGCGGCTGAGCTCGCGCCGGGTCGCCGATCGCCTCGCCGTCGTTAGTCAGACACAGAAGGGAAGGAAGGCAATAACACAAACAGATGGCGTGCGTCACAACAACAAACGATTTCCAACTCGATCGAGGTCCGGACGAGCCGGGAATCAACACAGAGCGACGAAGAAACGCAAGCAAACATGAGGAAGGGCCACTGACCGGAACTCGCGCGAACCGGACGGCCGCGAGCTCCGGTCAGTGAGCCCGAGGAACAGACAACAGGAAAGAAAACGGAGCGGTTATTTCCTTGTGACACCTCCTACCCGACTCGGCGGCGGCGAATGGAGGACGAGCGCGGTAGTTCGGACTACATTGGCTCGCCTCGCACACCCACGAGCCGGGATCCTCGGAGGACCAACTCCGAACCGAAGCAAATGGAAGAAAAATCCGGCGAACGCCCGGGACCGGAGACCTACCGTGAGAAAGGATCGTCGGTCGTGGCTCGGGCACGGCGGTCACCGGCGAAGGAGTGCGGTTTTCCGCCTCTCACCCTCACTCCGTTTCTCTCTCTCTCAGATCTCTCTCTCGCTCGCCCGCGTCCCTCTCTGTCTCGCTCTCTGTGTCTCGCTCTCTCTCCGTCTCCGTTAAATACCCGGGGGAGGGAGGAGACTGTCCTCCTTCCCCCTTTCTCCGGCGACGCTCCACTGCCATTTCTAGCTTAGGAAAGCCATAGAACGGCGTGCTTCTCCCCTTCTCGTCTGGCGCCAGCGATCGGTCCCATTCTCGGGACCAAACCAAACCCATTTTCGGCTTAGAACGGCTGCAGAGCTCCCCTGATGAAGGTTGGAAGCGTCGCGCCGTCCTCGATGCGCTCACGTTCCTTCTGCTCCGTCGCTTCTGCTTCTGCTTCGTTCTGACCTCTGGCTTCTGCATCTAGCCTCTGCATCGTCTACTGCTGCTGCGCCTGTTCGTCTTCTCTGTCCCTCTACGTCTGTCCGTCCGTCTGTCTTCCATTACGCGCTGAAGCGTTGACTGGGGGGAAGGAGGAAAGGGCGTGGGCCGGGCTGAGGCGGAGAGGGCCGGCCCATGCGGAGAGGGAGGGAGAGAATGAAAAGAAAAGAAAAAGAAAGGGAAAGGGAAATGGGCCGACAGACCCGGCCCGGAGAGATCTTTCTTTTTCTTTTTCTTTTTCTTCTTTTTTTTTTATTATTGTGATTTTGCGAATTTTTGATTTTTGATTTGTGATTTTCTTTTATACACGAATATGCCCTAATAGGCCCTATTAATGCAAATGTCTAAAGTCTACATGCCATGGATCTTAATGAGAATATTTTTGGTTTAGGGGTTAAAAATTAAACCCTAAATTTTACGCGATAAAACCCTAAATGATTAATCAAAATTTACATGTCAACAACTATGTCAATGTCTTGAAATTTTCCATTACTGCACTTTCTACATAGATACCTTAATTTATTTCCATCCATGAACTCATATTTAGTACTAGCAAAATCCAAAAATAGTTCCACCCCGATTCGAAACTCATCGGTCAATCCTTGACGTCCAGGTAAGTTCTTATTATACATCCAACCCCTGTCTCTTTGCATTGTGTCTGTATAAAAATAAAGATATTCTTGTACAATATTAAAAACATCATATGTATTGTTTAATAATGTTAATTAAAACCATAAAATTCTAACAATCACAATTTTCTTTTGGGCGGCGCTATTTCCACTCCCATTTTGGCTAGGACACTCATTTTTTCAGTAAAATAACTGAATTACCCTCCTCTCTCTTCAATTTATTGTTTCTTTTTTAATCAAGCTAATAAAAAAAACTGCCTTAATTTATATCATTTCTCTTTTGAGTTTCACAATACAAATGCTCCATTATACTCGACAAAATATCATCTTATCATGCATTATTTCACTTTACAAGGAGAAAGTTATTAAATTTATTTTTTGGTGTTATAATTTTAATCACAAAAGTGGGTTACATATATGACGGCTCATAAGCACACAATTATTTGCCTATTTTTAATCAAACAGTTTAAGGCTATATTTCAAAGTTGAACCTTAAAATTCAATCTAATTATCTAGCTAATTTTGATCAACAACGGAAAATAAAAATTGATCAAAATATGGAAAAATAATCAAATGATAAATATTTTTATGTTTAGATCATATGTAAATATTAAAAAATAAGCACAAAAAGAAAAAAAACAGGGAACTTCTTGTTGCTTTACTCCTACCATGAAGAAAGTAAGTAATATCGATTGTAAATTCAATCTAATAGTAAGTGGATAAAAATTTTAAAATGTATTTATGTTTAAAACTTTCATTTATAATAAGCTGATGTTAGCTTAAAAGTAAAGAATGCGTAATAAGATTCTCAACCCCATCTTGAAATACAAATTAAAATGTTTAACTTTAAAACTCCACAAATTTATTACAGAAAACAACTACAAGGTCAAGATTGGCTAGATATATAGATTGAATTTTAATTTCCAACTTTGAAATAAAATGTTGCTCAAATTATTTGATAAAAAATAGGCAATAAATTATGTGTTCATATGCCTTGTAGCCGTCATAAATGGAAATTTATAATAATCTATATAGCTTTTCTAACTAAAATTATGAGATCATATATTAATATTTAAAAAACTTCTCTGGGCAAAGTGATAGTAAAATGCAAGATAAGATGATATCTTGTTGAGAATAATTGAGTTTTTGTATTGTGAAACTAACAAAAAAAATGACAGAAATAAAGGTAATTTTGTTGGTTAGCCTAGGCCGAAAAAGAAACAATAAATTGAAGAGAGAGAGAGGGAGAGAGGAGGGTCTTTTTGTCGTTTAACTAAATAAAGGAGTGTTTTAGCCAAAATGAAAGTGGAAATAGGACCGCCATTTTCTTTTTTACGAAACAATTACTTTCAACTTGAAAAAAATGAAAAAAATAACCATGTCATGAAAACTTACCAAGTATTTGACTAAAACCTTTGTAGTAGAAAGTTGTCTATTTGATGAGAATTGCAACGTTCACTTGGATTGCGAGACCTTCAAATGGACACGTACCTAAAAAAAATAAATTACTTAAAATTCATTTTTTATTTATCTTTTATTTTTTTCTGTTTCTTTTTCTTTTCATTTTTTTTTAATTTCTTCTTGGCCGGACCGGCGAGCTCGCCTGGACAAGTTCTGGGCGAGCTGCTGCTCGCCGGCCGCGAGTCTGGAGCTCGCCGGCGGAGAGGGCGCAACTCACCATGGCCGGCGAGCTCAGCCCTTGCCAGTGCCGGCGAGCTCGAGCTTGCCGACGTCTGCGCGAGCTGCAGCTCGCCGGCCATGGCGAGGTCGGCCCTCGCCAGTGGCGGCGAGGGCCGGCCAGCCTCGCCGCCGGCCAGCTCGAGGTTGCCTAGATCTGGGCGACCTCGAGCTCGCCGGCCATGGCGAGCTTGGCCCTTGCCAATGTCGGCGAGGGCCAGCCAAGCCACCGGCGAGCTTGACCCTCGCCGGTGCCGGCGAGGGCCAGCCAAGCGACCGCCGAGCTCGAGCTCGCCCACGGCTTGGCTGGCCCTCGCCGGCACCGGCGCGGGCCAAGCTCGCCCACGCCTTCGCTTGCCCTCACCGGCACCGGCGAGGGCCGAGCTCGCCCACGGCTTGGCTAGCCCTCGCTGGCACTGGCGAGCTAGCCCACGCCTTGGCTAGCCCTCGCTGGCACCGGCGAGCTCGAGCTCGCCCAGACCACGGCGAGATGTGGGTGGAGCTCGAGCTCGCCGGGGCCGAGCTCGCCCAAATCTCGTGCTCGCCGGCCATGGCGAGGTCAACCGGCGGCCATGGCGAGGCCACCGGACCTCGCCCCATGGCCGGCGATCGGTCAAACCGGTAAAAAAGGAAAAAAAAATTTCAATAGCTCAAATAAAAACAAATCCAGCTAGCAATAATTTTGCGACGAACCATTTTCGTTGGCAATTATTCATGAAATTAAGTACGGAACTTACCGGCGAAAAAGCTTTACCGAGATTTACTGGCGCGCGCACCGATAAATAATTCCAGAGAAATGAAAGAGAGAGACTGAGAGAGAACAGTGAGGGGATAAGAGGAATAAGTCGACAGAGGGGAATTGGGGGTGGCAACGGATATAAAAAATTTCATTTTCCGTGTTGCAAATTTCCCACGAATAAAATTCGTTGGAAATTTCCGATGAAAAATTTTTCGTCACAAAAATTCGTCGAAAATTTCCGACGAAAAGTTTTTCGTCGCAAAATTTGTCGGAAATTAGCGACGAAAAATTTTTCGTCGCAAAAATTCATTGGAAATTTGTGACGATAAAATTTCGTCGGAAAAGTCGTCGGAACTTTGCGACGAAAAGTCTTTCGTTGGAAAATTTCGTCGGAAATTTGCGACGAAAAATTTTTCTTTTGAAAATTTGGTCGGAAATTTGCGACGAAAAAGTTTTTGTCGCAAAAATTCGTCGGAAATTTGCGACGATAAAATTTCGTCGGAAAAGTCGTCAGAAATTTGCGACGAAAAGTCTTTCGTTGGAAAATTTCGTTGGAACTTTGCGACGAAACATTTTTCGTTGGAAATTTCGTCGTAAATTTCCAACGAAAAAATTTCGTCGGAAATTTCCGACAAATTAAATTTTCATTGGAAATGTCGTCGCAAATTTCCAACAAAAATTTTTTCGTTGGAAATTTTCGTCGGAAAATCTCGGTTTTTTTGTAGTGGCTGTTATAATTTCTTGATAAAAGCCACTAAGAGCCCTAAATTATATAACTTTTTTCTTTTACACAAAAAGTCTCAAATTTGTACTTGTGTGACATATTTACCCTCTATCAAAATCTATTAATGAAAACTGTTAAAAAATGCCTACATGGGCACCAGAAAGCAATCAATATTGACATAGCGCCCACATAGCTTAAGTGAAATAAAAATGATATTATTTTGGCTGAAAAATCATCTAACTGAACCTTGACGAAGGGCACACGTGTCACATAAGTACAAGTTTGAGCAAGAAAAAGTTTACGGTAAATATATTACAGCATGTATAGTTTGGGGTGTCGCAAATAAAAAATTTAAGATAAAGATGTCATAGTGGGTATAATTTGGAGTATTTTTGTGGATTTTTCCTTATTTTATTTGGTGAAATTGATCATTTAGTGCATAAGTAATATCCATGGTTACTAATGTGTTCATGTCAACTGAATCGCTTTATTATCTCTTGCACCAATTATTAGATAAGTCATTTAAAGATAGTTTACAGTTTTTCAATACCTTGTTTTTTTTTCATGTGATGTAAACACTTTATAAATCGACTCATTTACTTGTTAAGTATACTTAATTGACGAGACCCTTATTAGATATATGATCGGCAAAATTAGCTCATCTATAATTTTTACCAAGAAAGACAGTTAAGCTGGTTTTGAGATCCCTCTTTAGCCTAATATCTTTGAATTCTTGATATTTTTTAAATTATTAGTAATGTGCAAGTGAAAGTCATGTGTAACAAATCCGTACTTTGCGCGTAACTTGCATGCAATTGGTTAGTGGTTTTCATCATAGACAATTATGTCTATTTTAGGCTTTCTATTTTAAAGTGAAGCAACATAATTATTTAAAATAGATTAACAATCACACGTCATTTGAAAAGGTTAATTTACCTCTCACATGTACGCTCTATAAATTGTATATGACGATTCCATTCGCATAAGGTCGTGTAATTTATGTGCGTGCCATGGTCGGTCTTCTATAAACATATAATGTATACGATCTATGTTTTTATATTTAAATACGGAATGATTCCAATCATGATATGAGGGAGGGCTATTAGGTAATAGGTATGGTCAGAGATTTGAAGTTGACATAACTCAAAATTTGCATGAAACGATCGAAAGTATAAGCGAAATGTCAGTCACAATCAGGACATTTGAGACACTCACCAAGACCATGTCGCTTCGAGCAGCGAGCACGAGAATGTTCAGACAAGAAAAGAAGTTTTGGATCGTTGGACTTAATGGTGTTGATGACTTCGAATCTCTTAATCCCTTAAGAGAGTTTTGATTCTGGCCAAGTGGTTTTTTTTTCTTGTGAAAGGGGCCGTGTTGTTTGAAAGAAACGATTCATCATATCCCCGCACAAATAAAGGAGATAATTACAAAAAAAAGTCTTAAATCTTTAGGAAAATTTCAAATAAGGCCTCGAAGTGGAGCCATTTTCTCAAAAGAGTGCATAAAGTGAACATTGTCTCAAATAAGGACCTCAAATAGTCAATTGAATCTCAAATAAGGGTCTAATCTCACCGAATAGGCAAATCTTGTCCACATCCAGGGACATTCTCGTCCAAATACATGTTTTTCTCTCTTCTTTCTCTTCTTTTCTTTTCTTTCTTTTTCTCTCTTCGTCTTCCTCACCCGTCCTTCGCTCTGATTGTGATGATCATAAACACAATGATTGAGAAAACTAAACCAAATGCAAACTGAAAAATGAATTCTCTCTCCCTTATGTCTTTCTCTTTTTTCCCAAATCGAATTGCAAAAGAAAGTGGAAGCAATCTAATCAAGTCCAGAGAATCCACTCCACGCAGTGCCCACCGCAAAGCGATCCAACAAATTTTGCGCGACTTAATCAATGAAAGAATCACTGGGACGCATCAGCCACGCTGCTCGATCACGTTGCCACGCCAAATAGTCCAACAAAAGACAAATTTTGAGTGAGCAAGAAAATAATGAACGAAAAATCGTCAATTTCAGATTGGGCTCGCATTACATGCTTCCGCTTGAGGTCGCTGTGGAAGATCTTCACCCTCGAGCCGTTGCCATTGTCGGTGGAGAAGCGGAGGCGAGCACCCTGCCGGAAGAGTGATTCGACCAGGTGCGACTTGTGCGACCAGCGCTGGAGCCTAGGGTGATGCACGCTGCAGCCTCGGCCGAAGGAAGAGAAAGAGCTCGCACACTTGTACGGCCACCGACAATTAATCTAGGTGATAGGAAGCCATGGAAGAGTTCATTGACAAGGGGTATGATCATCACAACGAGAGTGAAGGACGGGTGAGGAAGATGAAAGAAAAAGAAAGAAAAGAAAACAAGAGAAAGATGAAAGAAAAACATGTATTTGGGCGAGAATGTCCCTGGATGTGGACAAGATTTGCCTGGCTTGTGAGATTAGGCCCTTATTTGAGACTCAATTAGCCACTTGAGGTCTTTATTTGAGACAATGTTCATTTCATACACTCTTTTAAGAAAACGGCTCCATTTCGGCCTCTTATTTGAAATTTTCCCTAAATCTTTTAACAACTTGATTATATAGCCATCCTAGATAATTTTACCCAGAAATCGATGATGTAGACGTCCGCCATCCTACGTGACATGGCCAACGATAATGTTAACAACTTTTGCAAATTAAAAAAAAAATTTCCCTTTTTTCTTTCTTTTCCATTTTTTTCTTTTCTTTTTTTATTTAACTGTGGGCTGGTGACCATCACTAGCCACAACAATGGTGCATGGACCCTTGCCCAGATTCAACAATGCCCTCAATAGATCTAGGCAAGCGACGGCATCTTGACCGTTGCCTGTGGTAGGCAACCTCCGCCGGGCATTGCGGTGGAAAATGAGAAAGAAAGAAAAAAAACCAAAAATAATAATTCAAAAGAATTGCATAAATTGTCCATGTTAGCATCTTCCATGCCACGTAAGACCGTCGCATTCACGTTGGTGGTTTTTCGGCCAAACTTGATCAAAATGATTACATTTGTAAATCGTCAAAGGTTTACAATTAAATTGGATAAATTAAAAAATTTAGAACTAAATTGACTATTTATATAATTAGTTTATAATTCTTGTTAGTAATTTGTCCCAGACGAAGAACATGCACTATATAGCTTGATTAAAATTTCCTTCCCCTTTTCATCTTGGATTAGTGATGGATTGCGCACACGTAGAAGAAGCAAGTCTACTCTCACATCTGACAGCGATAATATAGTTATTATATAGTATTATATTATAGTAATAACCATTCACATTTACGGAAAATGTCTTTTATCTGAAGCATCTTTTCTAGCGCTCATAAACATGTTTAGCTTTTCTTTGTTTAAAAGGTTTATGATAGAATTAACAAATTGTCAAATGATTTATAACTAAATGGGCACAAAAAAGTTTATAACTGAATTGGCACAAATGCAATTGGCTTAAGATTAAATTGACCAAATTGAAATATTAATGACTGAATCGATAGAAGTACAATAGGTCCATAACTTTTTTGCTAATACTTTCATAATTCTTGTAATAGCACTATTGAGTTTTTTGTTCACACAATTAAGTTCTTCTTGTACATTCATTTGTGATTTTTCAATTCTTTGCGTCTTGCTTTCAGACTTATAACTTTGGGATCCCATATTAATTATGACTTGAATCGGATAAATTCTTTTACGAATTTCTATGTGTACAATTTTTTGGTATACAATTTTTTGGATTAATACCACAAAAAACTCTGAACTGGTACACTTGTGATAGATTTACCCCAAACTATTTTTTTGACCATAAAAAACCCTAAACTGGTACATCTGTGACAATTTTACCTTGAACTATTTTTTTGACCACCAAAAATCCCAAACTGGTACACCTGTGATAATTTTACCCCGAACTAATTTTTTAATATTATTTTTTTATTTTTCTAATTTTTTTAGTTTTTATTTTCTTTTCTTTTTCCTTTCCTTTTCTTTTTTATTTTCCTTCATCTTCATTGGACCAACAATGAATTGTTATATTGTAATTGATACCACAATAACGTGACACGTAACATAAACGCTAAATGAAAGACTTTCTTTTATATGCATGAATTTTCATGCCAACCACTTTTTTCTACATTTAAATGTCTCGCGAAAAAGACATTATATTATTATCGTGTCTTTCTTATTTTTGGATGCAAGTGGATAGGCAAACTAATGGGGTCCAACGCAGGCTTGTTACCTAAGCTTAGAGTACAGCTAATCAACAATTTCTATACGTCCTGCTTGTCAATTTAATTTAAAAGATTAATTTACAAAATTAGTATATTTTATATATAAGATGAGAGATATTATATGTGCATGGCAATTCGTAAATCAATATGATCACTTGAAATATATAATAAATAAAACGCAAGAAGAGTTTTTTTGTACTATGTCTAATTGATATAGTAAGAAATTATAAAGAAAACAAATTATAGATACAAACTTACGAATTTAATTTCAATTTAATATGCCTCACCAAATTCACACTTCCTGAATTTTTTTTTTGTTTGAGGTTAAAGATGAAGGAAAAAAAAAAAAGGAAAGGAAAGGAAAAAGATAAGATAAGAAAAACTAAAAAAAATTAGAAAAAATAAAAAATAATATTAAAAAATTAGTTCGGAGTAAAATTGTCACAGATGTACCAGTTTTGGATTTTTGGTGGTCAAAAAAATAATTTGGGGTAAAATTGTCACAGATGTAACAGTTTGGGATTTTTTATGGTCAAAAAAATAGTTTGGGGTAAATCTGTCATAAGTGTATCAGTTTAGGATTTTTCGTGGTATTAACCCTAATTTTTTATACAATTTTCACATTTTTTTTCTTGCAGATCCTCAAATGATTTTTGGGTTGTGCAAACCAAATAGAATGATGAACTTGGGTTGTACCAAGCCTCAAACCAAGTGGATTTATGAAGTAATATCGATCTATAATGCATATGTTTACTAAAGAGAGGAAAAGCAACATCAATTGAAAGAGAGTCAAATTCGAAAAAGAAAGCCAAATCGGTGTTAGCACAGGTTCTTAAACAAGAGGACGATTGAAGCCAACTTCTGAAGTGCGTTGAGGTCGGAGGTAGTTACTTTTCCGATCGCAAGATGACGGCCGATGCCTCGACAGCCGCCTTTGCTGTCACCAATCCATGGCCACGAGCGCCGCGGCGAGGGTGACCATTGTTGAGATCTGTCTGGAGGACGACCGTCGACCATATCTTCTCTCAGTCTCCCTGACCTCTCTATGCTGTGCATTGCAGCAGCAAGAGTCGGCTTCACTTGAGCGTGGCATGGGCCGGCGCTCGTGTTGTCGCCGCCGCTGCAAACACTGCTGATGGTTACTACCTGGACCTATCCATAAATTTTACTCATTTCTTTGTTCATTTTTTTTCAAATTTTCTTGTTTTCGAATTTTAAATTATTTATCTTGTTTTTTTAATTTTTAAAGAATTTCACGCTGGCATTTAATGATTGTTTAATGGCCACGTTGACAATTTACTTATTATTTTAATGGATGGACTAATGCGAAGAAAGCAAGGGCGCGCATGGTAACATTTCTATTCCAGAAATCATTTTCTGGTCAGAAATAGATTTTTCTATTTCTATTCCATGGACGAGTTTCTGAGAAAAAAAAGTGTCTGATAACAATACAAAATTTCTGTTTCTGAAATAGAAATTCGTTTAATAACAATACAAAATTTCTCCCTTTCGGGCGGCTGGCGGAGGACGGCGGGTGGCGGAGGGGGGCGGAGGACGGTGGCCGGCGGCGATGGATGACGGCGGCTGGTGGAAGGAGGTAGCCGGTGGCGGGAGGCGATTGACGCCAGGCGGCGGCCGGCGTTGGGTGGTGGAGCATGGCGGCCAGCGGCAGATAGTGGTGGCTACTGCCGGAGGCAAAAGGCGGCCGGTGTCAGGCGGTGGACCACAGCAGCTAGCGACGGACGACGGTGGTCAATGGTGCGTGGCCGCTGGCCCCCTGGGGGGCAGCCGGCGGCAGAGGACGGTAGAGCACGGCGGCCAGCATCGGGTGGCAGAAGACGGTGGTCGGCGACAAGAGGCATCTGGTGGGCGGGAGGCAATCGGTGGATGGTGGCCGACGGGCGACGATGGGAGCCGATCGGTAGGTGGCTACGAAGGATGGCGGAAGGTGGTGGGGGGCGGATTGCGGCCGACTAGGCGATGGCGAACGACAGAGGATGGCGGTGGGAGGAGGCGGTGGGAGGAGGACGCTGACGGTAGGCGATCGACGGCGGGAGGCGGCCAGCGGCAATAGCGAGTGGCAAGGGGGTGGCCGACTAATAGCAAGGGCGAGCGATAAGAAGAGTTTTTATTTCTCATTTCTGTTCCAGAAATAGAAAAGTATTCAAGAACTAGCGAGCCACCGACCAAAAAAAAAGGGACTAGTAAGCCTTTAGCTCTTTAAACAATTATGATTGCTTTTGACAAAAAAAAAATAACGACAATTGCTTAAAAGAAAATAACGAAAGAGAAAAGTCCTAGATAATTCAATTTTGGTGAGATATGACATATAATATATTTAGTAAATGCAAGGTGTATTTATATATGAGAAAAATAAACTCACAATACATAATTATCTGACCGATGATGAGTATTTTTTTTCTGTAGTATTTTCCATTATTATAATTCGAGAAAGATTATATTTTCACGTAAGTCGAATGCGGAAGAACAGAAAACAATTTAAACTTGTTCTTGCAAAGACTTTTGGGGTTGGATCTAAACAGAACATCAGACATTGTTTTGCAAAAATGGAAGAGCTTCGAGTTCATGTACAGACCTGCTCCTGGGACCCCTCATCAAGCAACTATCTGCCAGCTAGAGCTGTTATATACTCTCAAATATGTTCAGCTTTATTGAAAACCAGAGCTGTTTTATACTCTCAAATATGTTCAGCTTTATTGAAAGTTATAAATTCCAACACATTGTCCGAGGCGGCGCCAATACTAAGTTTTAGCCATATGCATACAATGATCCAACGCAAACTCCTAACCAATGATTGGACAACCATCAACCTTGACACCTGGGGCTGTAGGACAACTAGCCAATGTGCACTGATCATCATCCGCAAGTCCCCACCACTGTGGACCGAGGACTTGTATTGATTGAAAGGCGAAATAGAGGATTACTGCCATGAAGGCGACTCCGGCATCCAGAGCGGCCGATAAGACATAGTTGTACCTGGACCACCAACCCTTGAACCTCTTGTAAATGTAAAAGTTGAAGAAGACCCCGACCACACCCCAAGTCGTGTAGTTCAAGACCCTGCCTGGCGGCATGCCCTGTGTGCTTCCTATGATGATTGGCATGTTAATGTGCTGAATCCACTTTTTATCGGGGAATCTCCGCGACAAGTACCAGACCGGCACAGGGACGAGCAATCCAATGAGGAAGAACCAATTCATCTGGGAATAAATCCCTAACTTTCCAAACATCCTAAGCGGGCCGATGACTCCCCAGATGATTGAGGCGTTGTAGAAGACATGGTCGCCTGGGCATGTCCATGGGCTTCCATCGGGTAGTTGGGACGGGTCGCATATGTGGTCAATGCTGGTGACTAACCACCACGCAGTACCGAAATAGACGCTCGAAGCGAGGATCGTCCCAATCAACTGTGGAATTGGGAAGTTCACAATGTTATGAGTAGGCCCAAACTGAGAAAAGAAAGGAGTATGAAAGGCCTCAATTCTCTGTGATGTAATTAACCTGAACGAGGAACATCGACTTCGGAGGGATCTTCATGTAGTGACCTAATTTGAAGTCTCCCAGAAATGCAAGTGCTTGGACCATGCTGATGTAGCCGTACGTCTTGAAGGCTACGTTGGCGAGAGGCTTCCCTGGATACATAAATCCTATGACCAATTCCGTGATCACATTTAGCCCTGGCGACTGCAACAACATATCTTGTGTATCAGAAATGTTTTTCTTTGGTATCTAACTCTTAATTTAACTCGCATTCTTGTGTTGCTAGATAAGAGAATTACAATGTTTGTCGTGGCTGTGATGATCCCAATTGGTAATGTGAACAACAGCGCAATCCCACACGCTAGAAGGAGTCCCCACCAAGGCAGTTGGAGCTTTTTGCCGAAACCTTCACAAACCCACAGAGCAAGTCCAAACACTATGATCAAGATAGTGTGAAACCACCACTGAGGTACTGCTTCATAGTTCTGCTTCATTAGCCTTGTGTGCACGTCTCTGAGGTGATCACCTCCCGCCGTTTTCTTCCACATTTGCCAGATTGTTCTAGACCAAATCATTTATGGAAAACCAAATCTTTTCACTAAGTTGAGTAACTGACAATAAAAATTCTTTGCACTAAATCCACATTGCATGTGCAAGTAACGATACTTTGAACAAGACAAAAGAGAAAATAGATAAAAATGAAGAAACATACTTTCCATGGAAAAGGGCGACATGCGAAAGGGTAGAGGCCAAAGCTGCAAAACTCAGCCCATAAGTGATGGCAAAGAAGACGCTGAGGTAAAGTTTGCTATAACCATTGTAGGCCTCCATATCTATGTCAAAAGTCTTGGCATTGAGAATCCGACTAATGTTGTAAGTTTGGCCAGACGAGTCGAAAGTGTTGGAAGATATTATGGGGAACCGTTTGGCGTCGTACACATTGGACCAATAAAGGATGGGGAGAGCGACGTAGACTATCAAGGAGAACCCGACAAGGATGTTGAGAATGGAAGAGCCCGGGTAGGCCAGAGGGCTTCCCAAGAATGAGGTGGCTGTGGACCAGTCGAGGGTGAACGCGCCCAGCCCGAGGCCGTAGTATCCGGAACCGAGTTGTTGCGCAGTGATTGATTTCGTCCATATCCAGCAAACAACCGAAAGGTAAGCGATTCTTTGAAAAAGATATCCTGGCACCAGATAATAAGCAAAGCTGGATATGAAAACCACCATGAAAAATTGGAGCCTCGTAAATCCTCCCTTGGGCCTCTTTTCCTGTTCATGCAAAGCGCTGAATGCGAGATAAAAAGTTGGTAACGTGAAAGAATAAAGGTAAGGTTCTAAGGAAGGAAACAAGAAGATGAAGATTTTTGTCTCGTGTGAGCTAAAAGAAAGGGAACAAGTACCTGAAGAGAGAGACCTGTACAAGGTTTGATGGCCACCACATGTAGGGAGAGTCCACCAGGTATTGTCTGAACAAACCAGCCCAACCATAGCCAAGCATCTTAAATATATTCGGTAAGAAGAGAATCAAATTTAGGGGAATGAGCAAATCACATCTTCAAGGAAAGATGGTAATCATATGACCCAAAAGAAATTAGTTACAAATTATTTGTGTTTTTATAAATATTGATCTACCTGAGTCGTCTGTGACAGCATGAAGGCTGCAATGATATTGATGCTCCTGTGATAGAAAGCCTTGACAATGGTGACAATGTGCACGGCATAGACTCCACTCGACCCGGAGTTGGCAAAGATGGTGATTAGGACATGTTCTTTCAAATTGAAAGGTCCTGGATTTAGCGAGAACGTCCATCCTGTGAACGGGACCTGGATCGGCCTCGAAGGGAGCGTCACGGCCATCAGACGTCCCAAGGGAAGTGTAACAATCTGTGCTGAAACCGCCGAAATGCCGAGTTGGTTAGTCCGATAACCAAAGAATTGGTTCGTGAAGGAGAGGATCACGCACGAGGCCACGCCGAGAACCCATGTCCTGAATGTCAAGGCAGGCAGTGAAGGGTCATCCGTGGGCGAGACTGTGAGGCGCACCTGTTCGATGGGGCAATCATCATCTATTCCGTCTCCTCCTGCGTGGTAAGTTAGTGTCATTCGGTCACAAAACCAAAACAAAAACCAAGGTGAGCCTAGGAAAATATTTTCCGTTTTGCTTCTCTATTATGAAAGCATCATTGATGTCTTCGTCGATCATGTTAGTGCTTCAGAGTCATAATCCCAACGCTTAATTTCACTATTCATTGAAAATATAACCCACCAGGAAGAAGAGTTTCAACAAGAAATGCAAATGCTTTCGGTGGTGATAGGCGAGGAGCTTACTGGACAGTTTTTCAGGAGACTTTGCACCTTCAATCTCGAAATCTGCCATCCTCTCTAGTTTAGTTTCGACCAGGAAGCCCTTGCAACCCAACAATCACTAGATATACTTAACTCTTCTCAAGCGGTCAACTGGTTTTAAAGGCAGAATCTTGCCTCTGTGGGTGATTCCCACCGACCTATCCATATATGCACAAGTGAATCAGAAAATATCTGTCTATTTCCAGCATTTCATTTAGATGGATGGAGATTTGACTAAGTACGCATTCCATTAACGTGTAGAAGTTGGGTAAGTGATTCACAGCTAGTCCATACTCCAAAGTTGGTAGTTGCAATTGTGGACTTTTGGGACATTTTTGCTTTTATGGAGAGAATGTTTATAGCAGGCTTAAAATCTTCTCTCTTTTCTTTTTTTTCTTTGGGGGTTTTACTTTCCCAAAATTGAGAGAATTAACTCTGCCAATGTAATTTCTTTAATTAAACTTACCATTATATTATTAGTAAAATATATTCTTACTAATGCATTCATATCAACCAATTCACTACAAAATTGCAATGTCTGAGTGGCTGATATTCTTCTTAAGCTAGCTTCCTTAAATAGAAATGCTATAAAGAAATGGTCATAAGATAAATATTCCGCAGCAGATGAGTTGATTTCCCTAAACAGTGGAAAGTGAAACAAAAGAAATAAAGAAATAAAATTCTAGCCTGTTCCAACTACTCTCTCCATAAAAAGTAAAAATTTCAAAATACAGGATTACGTAGAACCAGCCAATGAAAATAGCCTCTGGCTGGGATGTGAATCGCCCATTTAAGGTAGCTCTACCCAAAAAGAAAAGGTCATTTAATGATAGTGTCCAATCTTTCAATGTCCTTTTCTCTCATGTGGGGTGAACGCTTGAAAAGTACCGAAAAAGTTCTGGACATATTTTATTGATATTAATTTAATTTTTAAACTTTTTAATTGAATCAATTTAGTTTTGAAATTTTTTCATATTGATACAAATTCAATCCATCCGAACAATTTAAGCAGAAAATTACTGATGTGAATGTTGGCAGTCATACGTGACACGGTCGGCGCTAATGTGGACATTTTTTTATAAATTTTTTTATATTTTTGTAATTATTTTATTTTTAATATTTTGTAATATTTTTCCTTTCTCTTTTTCTTTTTGCCAATGGCCAATCGCATCAAGCATTTTTTTTAACAAATTCCCTCTAATAAAAGTCATCAAATGGCATGCAATTAAATCTGCCAATAAAAATCCCTGGAAAGTAGAAATGGAGAAACAACTTCTACCCCCGAATGGACTTTTCTCCCTCAAAATTATAATTACAGATTTTCGTGGGCTCATTTTAGTATTTCCTTTTTAGATCATGCGTTAAGAAGGAAGTCGACTTTGGTCCTAGGAGATGCCGAAACGAAAACATTCTTTAGCTACATGGTAACTCGCTCAACATTTCGTCAGTTTCTACATAGATTTACGCTTCCCCTAGGACGACCGATGGCCACGCCGCTCACATCGAGCCTGACCCAGGTTTGGCTCGCGGGATAGAAAGAGTATTTGTCAATTCTAATGTTTAGCGTAAATGCATGAAGAGCTTGACTTAGTGGCAAAAGGGGCGTCGGGCACGGAGCATATGGTGAATCCATTCACATGAGGCTGGAATTTTGGGAATACTCGAAGGTTAGTGGGATGTAATCCTAATTTTGGGAATTTTTGCTTTTATGGAGAAGTGGTTCGAACGTGCTGTAATTTTTGCTTCTTCTTTTTGTTTTGTTTTACTTTTCCAAATCTCAGGGAATTTACACAGCTGTTATGTTTTTCTTGGTAAAAGTCACTAAAAACCCTTAATTGTACTCACTTTGACGAATTTATTTAAAACTTTTTCTGTAATACCAAAAATTCTAAACTTGTACATGTGCGGTACATTTACCCTCCATCAAAGTTCTGTCAATGAGAATCGTTCAAAATTTGCCTATGTCGCGACCTAAAATTTTCTCAGGCTAATTAATTATTAAGACTAAGCTTAACTCGGGCTCTCTCAAGTCCTACCAATTCGCAACTTAGGATTTAAGTTCTTAACGTGTAAATATTTTCATGCTTGGAGTCGCCACTAATCTATTTGTGATAGATCGATTAGAAACCTAAATAAAACATAGGGAGATGTGTTTTATTCCTACGAACCAGAGATTCTAAGCTCGGGGATTTAGTTACGCTAGATCTAGTCTAACGCCCTTTCAGTACATTTTCTTTTCAAAAAATATTCTGGCAGACAGCTTGGATTCATTTTAAATTAGTCACTAACATGTGAGGTGATCATACGGGTGCGCAAACCACCAAAGTAACACCCAATAATCAAAACATTAAATAAATTGCAAGATTGGGAGAATTACTTACCTCGAAGCAACGTAAGCATATGCATTATTAGCTGGAAAATCACATCAACAATCTTAATATGATTTCTAATTAACAAGCAGTTCACTCAATATTTTTTTGGATTTTCACTTATTTAAATGAAAGCTAATCTATATGTACTAACGTGCAAAAATTGACATGCGATTAATGCAGCCTTACATGCAAACTATATGACATGCGACGACGTGATCTATTTCTAATGACGGGTAAATGATTTATTTTTTGTATTGGGAATTAAAAATGCCAATTATCTAAACATGCAATTTTAAACTAAAGAAATTAACCTATTCTAGAACAATCTTTTTGGTATTTTTTTTATCGAAATTCGAAATTAAAATCAACCCGAAATGAACTATCAAGGTTAGAATAATATCTAACTAAATTAGGAAACAAATTACTCTAATTCCTAATTTAAATTAGAAATTATCTTATCTTTCTAGCAAATCTCGGTTGTCCTATTCTATTCAAAAAAGTGTCATCTAGATATATTCTAAACATGCAACATTATCTTCTAAGAAATCAATTCAAATTGCATCTAATCTTTTTGGCTTTTCTTTTAAAGAAACAAAATCAAATAAGAGATAAACACCACCATCAAATCAATATATACACAATTCGCAAAATTTTTCTTATCAAATTTAAATGAGGCAAAGAAATCAGACTAACGATCATATATATAGGGTTATAGATATTGACGGAAAGCTGATTGTTCAAATTTGGAAAGCAAATAAAATCTATTATCGTATCCAAGTAATTATGGATAAGATAACGATTTTCCGTATCGCCGCGCATCGTACCTTAGGGATAAAATCGGATAGTCGTCCAGATACGTTGCCAAATTAGGAATGATTCCTAATTTTGGGTATTTTCAAATATTGCGGATATCATAAAATTACCCTAAGATATCTAGCTATCCACCAAAATATTCACAAAATATTCAAACACTCAAAAACTAGGAAATTAAATATTTAAAAGAAATAGTCGGATAATCTTACCTAATTTGCAGATATCTTTCAAATTCGAATCACTGATGGATCGCGCTTGCGGATCGCGGGACGACTGGTGATGGGCGGTCGACGGTGGTTCACAAAGGCGGCGGCGGCGGCAGCGGTGCAGGGGCGAGCAGGGCAGCAGCAGTGGGAACGGTGGTGCAGCAGCAGCGGTGGTGCAGTGGCAGCGGCAACGGCGCGGCGTCAACGATGCAAGGGCAGCGATGTCTCGTCGGTGTTGCTCACGGTGGTGACTCCAGAAGAGTTAGCTAAAACTACTGAGTATTTGAAAAGAGAATTTGAAGTTAAAGATTTGGGTAAAACCAAACTTTGTCTTGGTCTAGAGCTTGAGCATAAAGCAAATGGAATAATCGTCCATCAATCAGCATACATTGAAGGATTACTTAAATGCTTCAACATAGACAATGCTCACCCATTGAGTACCCCTATGGTTGTAAGGTCTCTAAATCCTCAAAAGGATCAGTTTAATCCTAGAGAATCTGATAAAGAGATACTTGGTCCTGAAGCACCATATCTCAATGCAATTGAGGCTTTGATGTACTTGGCACAATGTACGAGACCAGACATCGCTTTTGCGGTAAATTTATTGGCACGTTTTAGTTTTGAGCCAACTCGGAGACATTGGAATGGAATTAAACATATTTTTCGCTATCTCCGAGGAACCATAGATTTGGGATTATATTATTCCAATGATTCCACTACCTCTGGTTTAGTTGGATATTCTTATGCTGGATATAGATCTAATCCACATAAAGCTCGCTCTCAAATCGGTTATTTATTTTGTTCTAACGGCACCGCCATTTCTTGGCGTTCTACGAAGCAATCGCTAGTAGCTTCATCTTCTAACCACTCTGAGATTATTGCTTTATATGAAGCTGGAAGAGAGTGTGTTTGGTTAAGATCCGTTATAACACATATTCACAATTCTTGTTATTTAACATCGGTTACAAATTTTTCCACTATAATTTATGAAGATAATGCTGCTTGTGTTGCACAAGTTAGAGGAGGATATATCAAAGGTGATAAGACCAAGCATATCTCGCCGAAATTTTTCTATACTCACAAACTCTAAAAAAGTCAACAAATTGATGTTAAGCATATTCAATCCATAAATAATCTTGCTGATCTTTTTACCAAATCATTGCCAACGTCAACTTTTGAGAAGTTAGTATATGGCATTGGTATGCGGCAAGTTCATAAGATGCAAGATTGACTAGCCCCAGCAGTGGCTATATAGCTCAAATTGAGGGAGAGATATTATGAACTATGCATTGCACTCTTTTTCTTTCTATCTGGTTTTTTCCCACTGGGTTTTTCCGACTTAAAGTTTTAACGAGGCAATTTACGCATCTATAAAAGGGAGAGATCTTAAAATTTGTGTTGTGTACTCTTTTTCCCTTTTGTCCGGTTTTTGTCCCACTGGGTTTTTCCGGCTTAAGGTTTTTAATGAGGCAGTATCATTCAATGCACATTCATAGTATAATGAATACAATGAATATTCAAGGGGGAGTGTTATGAAATACATGAATGAATATTCATTATATTCAATGTACCTATTATGGTACATTTGTAACCTACGTACATGAATGAATATTCAATGTACCTATTATGGTACATTTGTAACCTACGTACATTAATGAATATTTAATGTACCCATTATGGTACATTTGTAACCTACATTCTACGTACAATCTCCAATGAATGGTCATCTCCCTATTCAATGTATGTATTCAATACATTGACATTAATGATATGTGCATTCTTGTTTTCTTATAAATAGGAGTTTAGTTTTGGGTATTGTGTAAGAGAATTCATAACAGAATGAAAAGAGAAAATATATATCTTCAGTGTTTATTTGCTTTCTCTACTTAATCTTTATTCTCTCTATTATATACTTGCAACGCAATATTTTACAACAATTTAAAGATTGTCTACATTTTTTCAATACCTTATTTTTTTTCATGTGATGACACTTTATAAATCGACACGTTTACATGTCCAGTATACTTAATTGATGAGATTCTTATTAGATATATGATCAGCAAAATATGCTCATCTATAATTTTTACCAAGAAAGGCAGCTGAAGCTGGTTTTGAGATCTCTCTTTAGCCTATTATCTTAGAATTCTTGATGTTTTATGCTAATTAAAGGAGTCATTTATTCATAAATATCTTGTAAAATCTATTTAGCTATTAGTAATGTGCAAGTGAAACCCATGCGTAACAAATCTGTAGTTTGTGCGTCGTTTGCACAAAATTGGTGGGCGGTTTTCATCATGTATTTGCGCGATATCATAGACTACTATGTCTATTTTAGCTATTTTAAAGTCAAGCAACACAATTATTTAAAATCGAATAACAATCACGCGTCATTTGGAAAAGTTAATTTACTTCTCACATGTACGCACTATAAATTGTTTATGACAATTCCAATGGCATAAGGTCGTATAATTTATGTGCGTGCAATAGTCGGTCTTCTATAAACATATAATGTATAAGATCTGTGAATTTTTTTTTTAAATGCGGAATGATTCCAATCATGATATAAGGAAGGACTGTTAGGTAATAGGCATAGTCAGAGATTTGAAGTTGACATAACTCAAAATCTGTATGAAACGATCGAAAGTATGAGACACTCAGGATATACCTGAGACACTCACCAAGACGATGTCGTTTCGAGCAGCAAGCATGAGGATGTTCGGACAAGAAATGCAGCTTTGATCGTGGGACTTAATTGTGTCGATGACTTCGAATCTCTTAAGAGAGTTTTGATTCAAGTCAAGCGGTCTTTTTTCAGTGAAAGTGGCCATGTCGTCCGAAAGAAATGATGCATCACATCCCTGCACAAATGAAGGGAGATAATTACCAAAAAAATCATAAATCTTTTGATAATTTTCTTATATAGTTCACCCGGTCAATTTTGGTCCGAAATCTCTGATGCAAACGCTAACCATTCAACATGGCACGGCAAACGCTAATGTAGTTTTTGCAATTGTTAAATAATTTTTTTACCTTTTTTTCTTTCTTTTCCATTTTTTCTTTTCTTTTTTTCTTTTTTTAACTGTGGGCCAACGACCCTCACCAACCACAAAAAAAGTGCATGAACCTTCACCCAGATTCAACAATGGCTACAACGCCCTCAATAGATTTGGGCTAGGCGAGGCGTCCCGGCTACCCTCGCCTGTGGTAGGCGACCTTCACTGGGCCTGCAGAGGAAAATAAGAAATAAAGAAAAAAGAAAGAAAAGAAAAGGAAAAAGAAAGAAAAAAAAAATTCAAAAATTTAAAGGAATTGTAGAAATTGTCCACATTAGTATTGGCCATGCCACGTAGGACCACCGGCATTCACATCGGTGATTTTCCAACCAAAATTAGCTGAAAGGATTACATTGATAAATCGTCAATAATTTCGAATTAAATTGAAAAATTTAGAACTGAATTGACAATTGTACAATAAGTTAGAACTTTTTTGGTAATTTTTTTGAGACGAAGAAGGCCGAGATACACAGGGTCAAAGTATGCTCTATATGGCTTGATTAAAAGTTCCTTCTTTTTTTCATCTTCGATTAGTGATGGATTGAGTGCACGTGGAAGAAGCAACTGTACTCTCGCATCTGACTGTGATAATATAGTTGTTATATAGTATTATATCGTAGCAATAACCATTCACATTTATGGAAAATGTCTTTTATCTGAAGCATCTTTTCTAGAGCTTAGAAACACGTCTAGCTTTTCTTTGTTCCTTATCTGTGATTATCATCTAGTAGAATAAGTTTAGAAATTGGCCTTTGAACTTGAATTAAAGTACAAAGAAAAGATATCTTAAAGTGTGCTTTTTTTTCTAATCCAGGATCCAAGCCAATCTCACGCATATTTAAAAAAATGGGAGATAAATCAAATTTATTGTGTGGCCTGAAAATCAAGCTACACGGATCTCACATGTATAAACTTACGTATGAATATTTGTATACCGTGAAAGTTTTACAGTATTTTCGAGCGGTCAAGGGCGGTGGCTTCCCACTACCAACGGCCACGTGTTGCCTTTGCATGAGTGGCAACTTGGAACCGAACACCGCTCAAATTTTACCGACGACTCTCCGCGCTACTGAGATCACGACGAGCAAAGGGTTCAGATCTTCAGTCGCCAACACTTCTCAAAGAGTCCGACAACAATAGAGGAAACTCATGCCGACCAACGCAGAAGCGGACGGTTCGCAAGATGCTTTCGACGTGGCGCCGACATCGCTGGCGATGCCGAAGGAGGGGGATCAAGGAGCTGCGGGAGAAAGGAACTGACCTGGCGGCGACCCACGGCCCCTGCGCCGCCGCCATGATAGGGACGAGGAAAGAGAAGGTGGCGAGGGCCAGAGCGTCACCGCAGATGACGACGATGGTTCCGGAAACGTGGCAGACAAGTGCCCCGGAGTCACCCAGCAAGCGGACCACTTCAAGTGCGTGCGCGTCCCAAGACCCAGTGAATCTTTCCTTAGTAGTGTGCACGTATAGACGGTATGGAATATGCTCGTGATGTTATTATCTATGGTAACGATATCTTCCATCAAGATCTTTTTAACTAGCAGTTAGTGCAAGCGAGCCAAACTCGTTTTTATAGTACACTTGATAAGGTTTTTCTTTAACACTCAACGGCATGTAGTCACGGACAAAAAAGTAAGATCAACTCTTGACGTATTAATTACCTAATATAGCTTTTTTTAAAGATTTTATAGGATTACTATCAACTGTTCTAAAAGGTTAAACTGTTAAATGAAGCTTAGTACTAAGTATAAAAATATTTAATTGGGAAGATAAATAGGGGCCTAAAAGATTCAAACTCAGAACCTTCTGCTCTGATACCATGAAAGATTTTATGGAATCACTGCCAACTGTTCTAAAAATTTAAGCTGTTAGATGATGGCGCGATTTATTATTTAAATATTCCAACACTTTTCAATATGAATTGAGAGGGATTTCTGTAATCATCCTATGATAATTAAAGAAGACAGAGTTTCAATGTTTGATCACTCTATTGACATATGAAAACTAGATCAATTGCTTTTCCTATGTCCGGCAATCACGTACTGTCATGTTCATGGCACGACTTCCTCTTCCTCAAACAAAAATGGGAAAAGAAAAAAAAGCTTATGGCACAACTAAACATGCACCCTCCTCTCTTTTTTAAGATTTAGTGAAAACAAATGAAGATAAAATGTTGGCTCACATGTTGGGATCATGGATTTATCCTTCTTCAATTTAATCAATTTTTTTCATTCTTGAGAATAAGATCAGGAATTGATGGTAGTTTAGAGAAGTGCACATGCCCATAAATTGGTCAAGATTCTGCCATTAAATAACGAAAGTTTGACATATCATTCTGGGTTATATCATAGTTAATCAATGATTTTGTAATGCTCCTACCTGGGAGGATTTTAATTGGAGGACTAAAGTTATCTTCGATTATATCATACCAACATATCGCTTTTGAGACGAAAAAGATAGCGAAACGTACAATTATCCCATTTTACAATTATCCATTGTTTCTTTTAAGACTGATTTGTTTTTGCTATTGTAAGAGAACCTTAAGAGATGATGCAAGCTTTAGATTTATACTATCGAAGAAATCTTTGCGCCTGCTCCATCCGTTGATTTTAACAAAACCCGTGCAACTCACGCGATAATAAAGCTAGTGTATTGGCAAAGATCGCATTCGACATCCCTTAAACGTTAGAGGTGTTTCAAGGATCGATCGGCTGGCTAAGCTGGTGAACAATAATTGCCATCTTCTGTTGTTGTTCGCTGAAGTCCTCCTAGGATAAGATTTTCGAGCTTCCATTTTGGCCACACCTGTCCGCTAATCAGATCCAATCAAATGTTGTGCCAACGTCATCGAGCGGTTGCTCTCTATTTGGACGAATGATGGGATGGATCACTGAATGACACAAATCATTTTTGGCGTTTGGTCAGCTTTCACTGGCTCTCCCCTATTCTACCTGGGGAAGTAAGTGGTCGACCGTGTCTGGCGTGGCACTTGCACCAGTAGGTCCAATACTTTTGCTTTGGTATGTCCCTGCAGTACTCGTTTTATATCATTTTTCGGAATATATATATGTGGAAATATATATCAAGTGCCTTAGAGAGAGAGACCAAGAGAGAGAGAGAGAGAGAGATGGGTGTTGAGAATAGAGAGCAAGAAGGAAAGCAGGGACTTTCTCTCTTTGAGACCAAGAAACTCGGCGGAACAAGAATTGTTCACAAGGTGTTTGCTGCTGCGATCTTCGGGTGCATATGGTGGATATGGGTGTACCGGTCCGTGCACATGCCGAGGCCGGGAGAGAACGGAAGATGGGCTTGGGCAGGGATGTTCCTCGCGGAGGTACTGTTCGGGCTTTACTGGGTGGTCACTCAGTCCGTCCGTTGGAGCGCCGGGTACCGATATCCGTTCAAGGAAAGGCTCTCGCAGAGGTTTGTTTCCCTTCTCTTGCTCGCACTAGCAACCTCCGTCGATGCTTATAAAATGATTCGACAATTGATATTTCAAGGGTCATAGTTTTCATGGTTACGGTTTCGGAGTTATCCGTCGAATTTTTTTCCTTCCAAATCCAAATATCAATACATAAAATTTAAGGTATTTGAACTATATGCGTGTTATGAGTATTACTCTATGTTAAATAAGTTCTTTCCCATATAGAAGTTAAGTACCCTTGGACCAAGGTGTATATTTTGCATGAGATCAAGGTAAAAATTCCAAGCCTGAGCAAGACTTACTTCCGGCATGGATAGAACAATAATGGACATTTTGGGCTTTAAGCTTACCAAATTTTCAAGCTTAAACGCTCGATCATGGAAGCTCAACCGATACGAACTATTTCAAGTATTTGAAATTTGACTTTTTCCATCAATCTTTTTCTCCATTTTCATTGGGAGGATATTCCTTTCGAATCAGTCCTTTCATTGATGAATACTCACATTGACACATCCATATCTATTTCTTTTACTAATTTTCCCTTCATCCCGTGTTGACGGAAACCGTCTTCGGATCACCCTTTTGATCGATGAGTTACAAAGATAAACATTTCTAACAATTAATTTTACATGTACCATTAAGAGACATGGTTGTAAAAAATTCTTTTAATTAGAGAAGGAGGAAAACATAACATTTTATTTTAGTTGAGTTTACAAGTATGTGATACTTGTAACTTGTAATTTTACCAATTAAATACATTATTGGAGGAAATTTTTCCGAGTCAATAGTGGAGGAATTACTTTATTGAAATTTTTCTCCAACCGAGCGTGGGTAAACAAACCTTTTTTACTTAATTGGCTGCTCGGTTCGAAATTCTTAAGAACGATATGTATTAAAAAATACTTGCAGACAACCTTGACTTTGAACACTCCTAAAGTTTCGATAAGATAGGGCAAGATCTTCTCCGTTTCTTTGGCAAAGATAAGGTCCTGTCGTTTTGTACGCGTGGTAATAGGTTAACAAATGTTGCGATCAGGCAGTGGATGACGTTGAACTGAACAGAATCGCATGTCTGATTCCCATGTGGAGTCATGCTGTCGGTAGGCCAACGAGATACTTTTTTGCTTTTTCAGTTTATATTTATTGGGATAGTATTTTAGTAGTCTCATTGGGGATAAGAGAGCAAATTTGCATTTTTAAAGATGGAGGAACATAGTTGGTAAATAGTAAAGTGGTGGAAACTCTGATGTGTTTTTGGTGTTTTCTGTTTTTATAAATGATTTTAACAAAGAAACTCAATCGGAAAGTTATAATAATCGAGATTTGTGTTTTCTCGTGAAATTGATTATGAGGCTCTGCTGGTCAAGATGAAGGTGCTAATTATTCATGTAAAGGTAATGTCCCATACGTTGTAGATACAAAAATGATCTACCAGCCGTGGACGTCTTTGTGTGCACGGCCGACCCGGAAGCCGAGCCACCAGCATTGGTGGTTAGCACCGTCCTCTCGGCCATGTCGTTCAATTATCCACTGGAGAAGCTGAGCGTCTATCTCTCGGACGATGGAGGGTCGGAACTGACATTTTACGCGCTGCTAGAGGCCTCGAAATTCTCCAAGCGTTGGATCCCTTTCTGCAAGAAATTTAAGGTCGAACCAAGGTCTCCCAGGGCCTATTTCGCCCGCCATTCTGATGCGGGACGAGAAGTCGCGGACAGAGAAGAATGGTTCGCTATGAGGGCAAGTTTCTAGTCTCTCTAGGCACGGGTGCCCGCGAGCACAAAATCTTAACGCATTATTATTTCACCATAAAACTCCATCTCATCTTTTTGTTTCACAAATATAAAGATGCTGTATGAAGATATGAAGCATCGGATTGAAGAAGCCACGGAAAGGGGCAGCGTTCCAATGAAATTGAAGGAGCGACATGAAGGTTTCTCGGAATGGAATGATCCAACCGTGACAAAGTGGGATCACCAATCAATTGTGAAGGTAAAGCAATGTAAATTAATTAATTAACTAACTAATTAAGTTCATAAAAAAATACTTGACATTATTTAAATTTCCAATATTTTTATCAGGTCATAATCGATGGGAGAGAAGAGGATGCTGTGGATGATGATGGATGTAGGCTACCCACATTGGTGTATTTGGCACGAGAGAAGAGACCTCAATGCCCTCACAATTTCAAGGCTGGCTCTATGAATGCTCTGGTAGTTCATATCCTTTAGTCTGATAATAACAGTTTGTTCAAGGAAAAGAAAGAAATAATCACAGATAAGTTTATTTCCTCGTCGAATCCAACATACATAACCAAATGTGATATGCGCAGTTTACTGAAATGAGTCGAAACAATGTCAATAGCGCAAGTGTCCGTTCGCTCAATTAGCATAGTGTCGCAGGTCTTCAAACTTTTCGATCAACATATTTTGCCTTAACAATAGTCTTTTCTAGCATCTGGTGATTAGTTTAATATCGCATTGGTGCCCAAGTATACCTAGTTTGTGATTTTTATGTGCAGATTAGAGTGTCATCCGTAATAAGCAATGCGCCCATAATCCTCAACCTAGACTGCGACATGTACTCCAACGATTCAGATTCAGTACGAGATGGATTGTGCTTCTTCATGGATGAAGAGAGAGGCCACCAGATAGGTTTCGTGCAATATCCTCAAAACTTCGACAACATTACAAGAAACGACATCTACTTCAACTCGCCTAGGGTTGTCAATGAGGTAAAAGTCATCATCGATTCTTTCTCCTACGCTGATTCGACCTAGTTTTACCATGTGCCATCAAGATTGAAATGAGTTATAAGTTCAACTCGGTCGTCGTCGTGGTAGATATAACCTAGGGCTACCAAAGTGAGTAATGCTTTTTTACCGTATGAAAGTATTGCTGGAGTAACGCGTCTAATGTTTTGGGTGTTGGAACGTGAAGATTGAGCTAAGAGAAATAGGTGGATATGGAGCTGCTTTGTACTGCGGGACTGGTTGCTTTCACAGAAGAGACAGCCTTTGTGGGAGAAGATACTCGCGAGGCCGTAAACCGGAATGGAGCTGTGAAGCTAGGAGGGACGAACCTGTAGAGAAGCTTGAGCAAGGCTCGAAACTTGTTGCTGACTGCTCTTATGAGAAGGGCAGTCAATGGGGGAAGGAGGTCTCTCTCTCTCTCTCTCTCTCTCTCTCTCTCTCTCTCTCTCTCTCTCTCTCTCTCTGATGTTTCGTGTTCTAGAACACGCTTGCTTACACGTGATGTTGAAAGCTTTGCAGACGGGAGTGTTGTACGGGATTCCGGTGGAAGATATAGCGACCGGGCTGAAAATTCAGTGCCAGGGATGGAAGTCCGTCTACTACAACCCAAAGCGAGAGGCTTTCTTGGGCGTGGCTCCCAACACGCTCGACCTCTCGCTCATCCAATTCGAGAGATGGTCGGAGGGCATGTTCCAGATCTTCATCTCCAAATATTGCCCCCTCACTTTCGGACGTGGCAACATCCCATTCGGAGCTCAGTTGGGATACTCCATCTATCTCCTGTGGGCGCCTCTCTCCCTCCCCACGCTCTTCTACGTCGCCGTCCCTCCCATCTGCTTGCTTCGCGGCATCTCCTTGTTTCCTCACGTGATTCTCTCATCTCCCCTTTGTGTTATTCCATCAATGGCGTCCGCTGCGATCTTAACTCGTGCAGCACCAGACGCGTCTTATTCTTTTTTCCTTTTTGGGGTACAGGTCGTGAGCCCGTGGTTTGTGCCGTTTGCGTGCGTGTTCCTAGCCAGGAACGCTTATAGCCTTGTCGAGGCCATGAGCTGCGGAGCCACGCCCAAAGCGTGGTGGAACTCCCAGCGGATGCTCCTAATCCGAAGGACGACCCCGTTCTTCTTTGCCTTCGTCGATGCTGTCCTCAACAGGCTCGGCCTGTCCCAGATCGCCTTCAACCTCACGGCGAAGGTGGCAACGGACGATGCGGTGTCGAGGTACGAGAAGGAAATCATGGACTTCAGCGGAAGCTCCATGATGTTCGTCTCCATAGCAACGTTGGCCTTGCTAAATCTCTTTTGTTTGGTTGGTGGATCGATGAAATTTGGCATGGACTCGAAGTTGTGGGGGCAAACGGCTCTCGGTGGGCTTGTGGTCTTGTTCAATTTACCCGTTTACCATGCGCTTTTCATCAGGAGCGACAAAGGTTGCTTTTTAGCCTCGGTGGTGTTCAAGTCTGTTCTTGTGGCTTCAGTTGCTTGTCTAATTGCAAATTTTATAGGCTGATAAACAAAGAGTTCGAGATTGATATTTGAGATTACTTGCGATATAGTTGTAATAAAAATTCTTTTGGTGCACATTTACTTATATGTGCGTTTTACTATTTCACTTAATTTCTTTGATACTATAGTTGTGATTTGTCGATAGTCTTACAAGTTAGCAGGGATGAGCACCGGCTTGCATACGAACCAAGTAGGTTCAGGGTGTTCGGTGAGAGGGTTAGAACCACCAATTCTAAACCGAATGAATAAAACGGTTCTATTTCTTGTCTTACACAGGCGCGCGCATGTATATAAAACTCGGGAAAATTGTCCATACAACTCATAATATTTTAATTTTTTTTTCAAATTTTGCATTAAATTTTTTTCTTTTTACTCCCTTCTTCCTCTGCCGATCGATAGGCTTGGGCAAGGCAACCACCAACGGGTGTCGCCCTCGCAGGCCTTAAGCGAGGTCACCCTCATCGGGATCTGGGAAGGGGCAACCTCACCGAAGTCCAACGAGGACCGACCTCACCCGAATCTCGCAAGGTGGCCCTCGCTGGCCTCGCCTAAGGCCATCCCCAAGCCCAATGACCGGCGGAGAAAGAAGGGAGGAAGAAGAAAACAAAGGAAACATATAAAAAAATTTCACAAAATATTATTAAAAATTGTACATGTCAATGTTAATTGTGGCATGTAGGACGTTTAATGTTCACGTCTTTAGCCAAAATTGAACGAATAGATTCAATTGACAAAACATAAAAAGGTTTAAGACTCAATTGACAAAATTAAATAGTTTAGAACTAAATTGGTAAAAGTACAATAATTTTAGGACTTTTTAGATAATTTTTCCACTCAAACTCAAGTCTTCCACTTAGCTCGAGAATAATTTAACTATTTTTTTGTCGAAACAGTTTAAACACTTTACTATGTGAAATTAACATACAAAGTGTTCCCAAAATTACTAAATATGTCTTGAGTTTAAGTTAGTGAAATAAAATCGGTCCAAAGTCTATTTCTACTTCCTATCAATTTTTCGGTTTTTTCATATGGATGAAAATAGAAATATCATGATGGCCACGTGAAAGAGATCTTATCTCTTACCAAACGGGAGAGAAGAAGATAAGAAGAGTTTCCTTCGGAAAAGATAAGGATGAGAATAGAAATATCATGATGGCCACGTGAAAGAGATCTTATCTCTTTCCAAACGGGAGAGAAGAAGATAAGAAGAGTTTCCTTCGGAAAAGAAGAGAAAAGAGAATGCAATGATGGAGGCATGGGGACCGATGTGAACCTCTTGTCCTTTCTATTGAATGCAGCACAAAAGGAACAAAGAGAATAATAAAATAGACAAACGAGAGTTTAGGGTCGAAAAATCTCAATTCTCAATTTATTCCCGATTTCACTCTAGGATAGAACGTTTTGTTTTGGCAAAAGGATGTGAAGTTGACCTTACTTAACAATCAACATAACATGGTGTTGCCGCCGATGCTCTTTCTTTCTCTAGCACGCGCGGGTTTAACAGGTGCACAATGAAAAGAAGACAGAAACAAAATCATGGACATGAAAACCAGCTTGGAATCGGCCCGTTCAATTCCGGGTTGGTTCCTTATATATACATCTTGGTTCCCAATTATAAGTATTTGAAATTGGCACTGACTAGATAGGTTTCCGATTTCATATCGAGAATCCACTCATCTCGATACTTAATCACCCCGTAAATCCAAGTAATCAAGTAATATCGTTACGAACTTGAGATTTACAATTATTTTCTTGGGACATGATCTCCTGATCTAGTATCTCATAATCCCTTTGTCCTTTTTAAATTCAGCCGAATAAATTTGTGAGATAATTGAGAATTTATCGCTTTCGATGACTAATAATTAAAAGGGAAAAATTCAAATAAAGATCTGAAGTGCCTTCATTTTCTCAAATAAAGTTCTGAAGTAACCATGAGAGTTTCAAATAATGGCTTATATTTGCCGATCATTGGATGGCAAAATATTCCGGTGAGGTCAAGGGCATTTTGTCCAAAAATAATTTTAATTTTTTTCTTTTTTCCTTTCCTTTCTTTTTTTTTTCCTTTCTAATATTTTCTTTGTTTTTCTGGTGGCCGGTGGCTGGGCTGGCCACCGGGCAAGTTCAGGAAGAGCTAGGCAAGGGTTGCCCACTCCCGATATGGCAAGGGCCACCCTCGCCGGCAACAAGTGAGGGATGGCGAGGCCGCCCTCACTGGCAATGGGCGAGGCCGGCCCTCGCCAGATCTGGGCGAGGCCAGCCTCGCCTGGGCAACGGTCTCACCGGCCACTCGTCGTCCAAAAGAGGCCGGCTCTCGCATGTGGCTTTCAAGGGCGGCCTCGCCCAGGGTGAGGGTCACCTCGCCTATTGCCGGCAAGGGCGGCCCTCACCAAGATTTGGTGAGGGGCGGCTCGCCCATGGTCGGCAACGGCGGCCTCGCCAGATTGGGCGAGGGTGGCCCTCGCCCAGCACTTCCTGGGCTTCACCAGTGGCCAGTCGACTGGCCACCGGCGAAGAACAAAGAGAAACCAGAAAAAGAAAAAAAGAAGAAAGAAAAAAGGAAAAAAAGAAATGAAATGAAAAGAATTCTAAAAAAGTTAAAAGACGTAAATGCTCCTACCATTAAGAAAGTTAGGCGCTCATTTGAAACAAAAATAGCCATTTCAGGCCCTTATTTAACATAAAATCTACTTCGGATCCTTATTTGAAAAGATGAAGACACTTCAGGTCCTTACTTGATACAAAGTCCACTCCATGTCCTTATTTGAGAAAATAATGTCATTTCATATCCTTATTTGAATTTTTTCCTAATTAAAATGATGATATCGGACGCGACTATGTCTAGCAGCCAATGGCTTAAAAAGTGTTGCAGAAAAATCAACCATTGCATTATATACTAATATGCGGGATTAAGCCTGAGTAATCCCCACACCTTGAGGTCATGATGACGTGAGCCAGTGTCAGCGTGTCACCCCATACATCAAGTTGGTCAAATGGCACTCTCACATGTACAATTCCTTAGTTTGACCAAATTGGAAGCCCTCATACATTTTCTTCAACATATTAAATCGAGTCGATCGGAATCATAATTTCATGAGAAATATAAGAATAATTAGCTTTATAACTCAATCAAAACTTATCCATTTCACAAGTGTTAGGGACAAATTCTCTTAAACTAGCTCACGATTATCTCATTAATTCTTTAAGATTTATTCTTAGATAAACACTTAAAAACGATGAGACTTAAAACATTTATAGGAAAAATGAAATGACGTATTTATCGATTAAATTTTGAAATTTAAGGAATAATTGAGTTAGACATGAAACAAACCAATAAGGTGGTTGGTGTAGTGGTAAAGGGCTCAAATGATTTTCATGAGGTCACCAATTCGTTTTACATCTTTGGATCGAAAGTATATGTATGACTCAAACGGAAAGTTCCACAACGAACAAAGTCACGTGTTCGATTCAAATCTTTATATCAGAATTAATGTAGATGTTTATGGCTCAAACAGAAAGTTTCATAGTGAACGAGGTCGCCAGTTCGATTTGCATCTTTGGATCGGAAACAACATGGATGTCTACAACTCAAACCAAAAGTTCCATTGAGAGTCCGAGATCTCTTGATGATGACGTTAAGAGGAGATTGCTAACACTATTGGCCTCTTTCCGTCTCAAAAGAAAGAAACGGTAAGAAATGACACATATTTATTTGTTAAGATTCGCCGCATAATCAAAAAGAAATAGAGAGTAAAAAACAAGAAAGAGAATCAAGACACAAGGTTTTTATCTTGGTTCACCCTTAAACTAGGGCTACATCTAGCAGAGGATTTCATTACAATTAGCACATTGCACCTCTCAATTACAAGAGAAAGGGACTATATATAGGCAATAGTTTGATTCAAAATAGGAAACCTCTTTCTAGGAAACCTATTCTAATTTGAAAACCTATTCCAATTAGGAAACCGTTCAATTAGGAAACATATTCAAAATAGGAAGGGTTAATACCACGAAAAACCCTAAACTGGTATACTTGTGACAATTTTACCCCGAACTATTTTTTTTACCACAAAAAAACTCCAAACTGGTACATCTGTGATAAATTTACCCCGAACTATTTTTTTTACCACCAAAAACTTCAAACTGATATACTTGTGACAATTTTATCCCGAACTATTTCTTTGACCACCAAAAACCCTACACTGGTACACATGTGATAATTTTACCCCCGAAACTAATTTTTTGACTACTAAAAATCCCAAACTGGTACATTTGTGATAAATTTACCCTCTATTAGTGTCCGTTAAATTATATTAATATCACAAAAAATCACAAATTGGTAAACTTGAGATAAACAGAGGGGTAAAACCCAAAATCGGTACACATGTTAATTACCACGTGTCATTAAACTTTGCAATTTGATTGTAAAATTTAACGGAAACTAACAGAGGTTAAATTTATCACAGGTGTACCAGTTTGAGGTTTTTGGTGGTCAAAAAATTAGTTCGGGGTAAAATTGTCACAGGTATACCAGTGTGGAGTTTTTTATGGTCAAAAAAATAGTTTGGGGTAAAATTGTCACGAATGTACAAGTTTAGGATTTTTTATGGTCAAAAAAATAATTTTGAGTAAATTTATCATAAGTGTACCAGTTTAGGGGTTTTCATGATATTAACCCAAATATGAAACATAATTGAATTAGGAAACTTTCCTTTTCCAGGTTCAAACTATAAAAGCCCTCTTTCGGCTTGAGATTGCCGCTCCCGCTACCCTTGCCTGCTCATCGGAAAGTGGGACCCTCGTACCTTCCTGTCAATGGGGAGTATGAACCACACCTCAATATTCTCCCTCTTGGTGAATACTCCACATGCTTCTTTAGATCCAATGCAGTTGTACACTATTTAAATTTTTCTGCACTCACTACCCTGGTTAAAAAATTTGTACTATTTACCTATGTGTCAATTTTCTCCAACACTACAACCTTCTGTTCCACTTTCTCTCGGATGAAATGATATTATATGTTGATATGGTTTGTTCTAGCATGAAATCCAGGATTCTTAGCCAAGAATATAATACTCTGGTTATCACACCCAATATTTACTCCTTCTTGTGTAAAACCAAGTTCTTTACACAATCTGCGCATCCATATTACTTCATTAGCAGAATGAGTAAGGCCATGTACTCTGCCTCAGTAGTAGATAAAGCAACCGTGATTTGCCTCTTGCTCATCCAACTTACAGCTCCCCCGAATAGAGAAATAACATATCCGCTCGTTGACCTTCTACTTTCAATGTCACATCCCCAATCAGCATCCACGAAACATTTCAATTCTAACACTTGCTGTCCCTTTGAGTTTTTCATGCCTTCATAACATAGCTCAAGGTTAAATGTACCGCGAAAATAACGAAGCACTTGGTTTGCTGTCATCCAATGCTCTTTCCCCGGATTGGACATATATCTGCTCAATACTCTCACTGCTTGAGCAATATCAAGACGAGTACATATCATAGCATACATCAAGCTCACAACAACGCTTGCATATGGGACTATTGCCATCTCTTCGGCTTCCTCTTTAGTCTGAGGACACTGGAGCGCTGATAACTTGGAACTCATGGACATGGGGGTCTTCACGGGTTTACAGTCAGCCATGTTGAATTTTTTCAACACATTTTCAATATATTTCTTCTGATTTAGCCACAACTTCCCATTCTCACGCTCTCTTTTAATCTGCATGCCCAAGATGAATTTCGCTGGGCCTAGATCTTTCATCTCAAATTGTTTTGCCAACAATCCTTTCACCATGTTAATCATTCTCAAACTATTTCCAACTAGCAGCATGTCATCAACATATAAGGTTAAGATAACAAAATCATAATCTAACCTTTTCAAATAGACACAATGATCAATATCACAACGAACAAAGCCAAGCTTCAAGATATATGAGTCGAACTTTTGGTACCCCATCCTTGGAGATCAGGCCATACAAAGACTTGTTCAGTTTGCAAGCAAGATCTTCTTTTCCTTTGACCACAAACCCTTCCGATTGCTTCATGTAAATATCCTCCTCCAAGTCACTTATGGAGAAATGTTGTCTTTACATCAAGCTGTTCTACCTCCAGATTGTATGCAGCTGCTATAGATAAGACAAATCTTATGGAATTTAATTTAGCAACAAGAGAAAAAATCTCACCATAATCGACTCCCTCTATCTGCGAGTATCTATTTAGAACCAAACGAGCTTTATATCGTTCTATCTCTCCATCTGTGGATATTTTCTTCTTGAACACCCACTTGCAACCAATTGCCTTTTGATCAGCAAGTAGTTTTACGAGACTTCACGTTCCGTTTTTATCTAGTGAGTTCATCTCATCTTTCATGGCTTTCTCCCACTGTTGGGCATCCTCAACGCTTCTTGCTTCTTTAACAGTACTTGGATCGTCATCTATAATAATCAGAGCACAATTCTCATTGCCGGCAAATAGGGTATACTTCTCAGGTGGTTTTCTCATCCATGTGGATCTTCTTAGGATCAAACTCAATTTCAGAATCTACTACATCATTTGCCTCGTCGGGCTCATCAGCTTTAGGATCTAAATTTTCTGTTCCAGCTAGTGTAGCCTCCGCCTCTTCCTTCAAACTAACATCTAACTCAACTGTCTATGGTTTTTCAAGAGTTTGGTGAATAATCTGATTCATCGCAGATTCTCTTAATATCACATCCCTACTGTAGATGATATGTTTAGTATCAAGATTCCACATCTTATACCCTTTGACACTATTCTTGTACCCAATGAAGATACACTTCTCTGACTTACTCTCAAGTTTGCTCATCTTTTCCTTTGGCACATGTACATATGTTTTACAAACAAACACTCTAACATGGGATATATTTGGTTTCTTTTCAATGGTGTATGATCCGTCAAAGCTGACGTGGGAGACCTGTTGTTCAGATAACATGTGATTGCCACTACTTTCGCCCCAAAATTCAGTTGCTAAGCCAGCACCATTTAACATACTCCTTTCCTTTTTCATGAGACAACGATTAAGGCTCTCTGCCACCCCATTCTGCAGAGGTGTATTGGGCATTGTCTTCTGCTTGGCAATGCCACTGGTCGCACAAAATTGATAAAATTTCACTTAACAGAATTCTCCTCCGTTATCAGTCTGCAAAACTTTGATTTTCCTATCAAACTGATTTTCCACCAAAGCTTTGAACTCGTGAAATTTTTCAAGCACATCATCTTTCCTTTGCAGAAAATATATCTACACATATCTGGAAAAATCATCAGTAAAAGAAACATAATACCTTGATTTTCAAAACGATGAAACGGGTGTAGGACCGAAGACGTCATTGTGGATCAAATTCAGAATCCCTTTCGCTCTTCCTCCTATGGATTCAAAAGATACCCGATTTTGTTTCCCATGTAAACAATGTTCAAAAAATTCAAAACCCATAGAACAACTTGGAATTCCATCCACCATCTTCTTTGAGGTAAGGGTCATCAGCCCTTTCTCACCGATATGACCCAATCTTCGATGCTATAGCATCGAAAGATCTTCTTCCACCTATTCTGAGATATAACTCTCACCACTTATCATTGTGCTTCCTAATAACTTCCACAATTTTCCATACCGTTTGTCTTTGGCGATCACCATAGATCCACGGATTAGCTTGTATGAATTTTTGTCGCTAGTGAAGGCAATGCCAGCATCTAACATAGTTCCCACAGAAATAAGATTCCTCAAAAGACCAAGAATATGCATCGCATTCGGAAGATTCTTGATTATCCCATCTTTCATCTTCAGCTTCACCATTCTGCGACCAATAATATCAAGCGTCGTGTCATCCCCCATTCGCACTATACCTCCCTAATGTGGCTCATAATAACAAAATCAATCTCTATGAGGCGTCATGTGGAAAGACGCTCCAATATCAATTATCCATGCACTGCAATCACCCTGTGATGAATTGCAGACGAGATACATGTCTCCCATGTCGTTGTCATCAACATTTTTTGTACTAGAGGATGATGCCTCTTCTCGCTTCTCTGGACCTACACTTTTGCTTCTACAATCTTTCTTCAAGTGTCCAAGCTTTTTGCACTTCCAACACGTTATTTCCGATTGATCACTACTTTTAGATATTCCTCTAGACTTATTCCTGCCACCAAATCTAGATTTGGATCGTTCACTGTTCCTTCCTCTTATGAAAAGAGCCTCTTGTGTTGCACTATCAGGACCTGCTCTCCTCAGACAATATGACAGCCACAACGCCCTCAAAGGATAATGCACTAACATCAATGCCAATCGAAATAATTATAAGTTCCCATGAACTCGGCAGTAAATACAACAAAGTACACACTTTATCTTTCTCATTCATATTGACATCAATTGATGCAAGTTGCCCACAAATAGTATTAAATTCGTTTAAGTGGGCTGAAAAAAAAAATCACCTTTGCTTATCCGCAAGTTGTACAATTGCTTCCATAGAAAAAGTTTGTTCATGAGCGACTTGCTCTGATAAAGGTTTTCCAGCTTCGTCCAGAGATCCTTTACCTCTTTCTCAGAAGTCACATTCACTAGAACGCTATCCGTAAGGCATAGCCAAATTAGGCTTCACGCCCTCCGATCACTGATATTTCACGCATTCAATTCATCAGACGTGGACTCGGTCTCCTTTGCCTTCTCCTTAGATTTTTCCTTGGGTTTATCTTCTTCGATGGCGTGCCATAGATCTCTGTCCACGAGCAAAGCCTCCATCTTCAATTACCATAACTCAAAACCCTTTCCTCCGAACTTCTCTACTTCAATCCGTGATTGACCAGCCGACGACATCTTCCTAAGATTCAATTTTTCGGATCTCTCTTCACCAAGAAACTGTAACCTCAAACCTTACTCTGATACCAAATGTTAGGATCCGCCGCACGATCACAAAGACATAGAGAGTAAAAAATGAGAAAGGGAATCGAGACACAAGGTTTTTATTCTAGTTCATCATTAAACTAGGGCTATGTCCAGCAGAGGATTCCATTATAATTAGCACCTCGCACATCTTTATTACATATCTCAATTACAAGAGAAAGAGACTATATATAAGCAATAGTTTGATTCAAAATAGGAAACCTCTTTCTAGAAAACCTATTTTAATTAGGAAACCTACTCCAATTAGGAAACCTATTCAAAATAGGAAACCTAATTGAATTAGAAAACTTTCATTTTCCGGGGTCAAACTATAAAAGCTTTCTTGCGACTCTGGATCGCCGCTCCCGCGACCCTTGCCCGCTTACCAGGGAGTGAGACCCCCGTACTTTCCTATCGATGGGGAGTATGAATCATACTTCAATATTATCAGCATCGCAAGAGGCTGGGTCAATCCTTTTCGCATGTAGCGAAGATTCTCCTGCAGAAGGAATGATCCTCTTCTTTTTCTTGGTTTTGAAGGAAGAAGACGCCGCCAGTTTCTGCGGGAAACGTCATGTCCGATGCAAGTTCATGGGCAAAGACAAGACAAAGTAAGCAAAGCTTTGGCTGCCTTCTTCACATCTCATCAACTTCAGCTGGCCCGTCTTCGCCGAAAACGATTAACCTAATCCCCATGCCCCATTACGCCAACCCAATAGAACAAACAAGAAAAGACAACAACAATTGACTGAGCTTGAGCCTGTTTTATAAAAGAAATAATGGACGGAACCAACTACAAGTTCAAACTTCAAATGTATCCGCACGAAATTGACTTTAACTGATCCTTTTTATCCTGTGCCCTTTGACAAATGCAACAAAAAACCGCGCTCGAGAATTTCCTCTCCACTTTTCCTTTTCTACGATTTTTGAAGCTCTAATGCAAAATCTATTTAGCAATTAGTGTAAACAATCTACGTATGATGTTATCATACTATTAGTGATTTTGTAATATATTCCTGACATGATATGAAAATACAATACATTATGCAACCATTATAATTTCGTCTATACATTACAACGAAATGTTATAGAATCCATTTGATTTTTGAATAATATCCACAGCCTAATAATGGCAGTTTATATCCCATGGCCTTTTTTTTTTGGCTTTGACTGACATCCTTAGATTTGTTTCTTTAAATGCATCAAACTATCTCCAATCCACGTTCCGGATGCCCATCTCCCCCAAATTGCAATACGTGGTCATTGTTGCACCGTCGCTAGTGTATAATTTAAAGAACCCTTCTTCCTTTTTTTTTTTTCTTGTTTTTTTGGTCGAATAACCCTTCTTCGTTTTCCCTTGACGATAGATTTCCACGTTCGTGGGTCGTAAAGTAAGATGCAATCATGGTCAAACGCGTTTGTGTTCTTCCATCAGTGGCGTCCGCTACGATCTTAACTCGTGCAGCTCCAGACGCGTCTGACTCTTTTTTTCTTTTTGGGGTGCAGGTCGTGAGCCCGTGGCTCGTGCCGTTTGTGTGCGTGTTCCTTGCCAGGAACGCTTATAGCCTGGTCAAGGCCGTGAGTTGCAGAGCCAAGCCCAAAGCGTGGTGGAACTCCCAGCGGATGCTCCTAATCCGAAGGACGACCCCGTTCTTCTTCGCCTTCATTGATGCCGTCCTCAACAGGCTCGGCCTGTCCCTGATCGCCTTCAACCTCACGGTGAAGGTGGCGATGGACGACGCGGTGTCAAGGTACGAGAAGGAAATCATGGACTTCGGCGGAAGCTCCATGATGTTAGTCTCCATAGCAACTTTGGCCTTGCTAAATCTCTTTTGTTTGGTTGGTGGATCGATGAAATTTGGCATGGACTCGAAGTTGTGGGGGCAAATGGCTCCGGTGGGCTTGTGGTCTTGTTCAATTTACCCGTTTACCATGCGCTTTTCATCAGGAGCGACAAAGGCTGCTTTCTAGCATCGGTTGTGTTCAAGTCTGTTCCTGTGGCTTCAGTGGCTTGTCTAATTGCAAATTTGATAGGCTGATAAACAAAGAGTTCGAGATTGATATGTGAGAGTACTTGCGATATAGTTGTAATTAAAATTCTTTTGGTGCACTTTTACTTATATGTGCGTTTTACTATTTCACTTAATTTCTTTGATACTATAAGTTGTGATTTGTCGATAGTCTTACAAGTTAGCAGGGATGAGCAGTTTGCATGCGAACCAAAGTAGGTTCAGGGTGTTCGGTAAGAGGATTAGAAGCACCAATTCTAAACCGAATGAATAAAACGGTTCTATTTCTTGTCTTATGCACGCACGCACACACATGTACATAAAACTGGGGAAATTGTTCAAACAATTCATAATAATATTTTTTTCGAATTTTGTATTAATTTTTTTCTTTTTTTCCCTCTCTTCTTCCTTTGGCAGTTGCCAGGCTTGGGCAAGGCAAACACCAACGAGGGTGATTCCTTTGCCAGTTGCCAGGCTTGGGCAAGGCAATCACCAACGAGGGTCACCCTCGCCAGCCTTAAGCAAGGTCACCCTCACCAAAATCTGGCAAGAGGCAACCTTGCCGAAGTCCAGCAAGGACCAGCCTCACCCAAAGCTCGCAAGGCGGCCCTTGCTAGCCTCGCCTGAAGCCATCCCCAAGCCCCGCAACCAGTGGAGGAAGAAAGGAGGAAAAAGAAAAGAAAAGAAAAATAGCAAACAATTTTCAAAAAATATTAAAAATTGGCCACATCAATGCAAGCCATGCCATGTAGAACGATCGATGTCGACTTCAGCGATTTTTTGCCAAAATTGGACGAATTGATTCAATTGAAAATATGTAAAAAGGTTTAAAACTTAATTGATAAAATTAAAATGTTTAAAACTGTAAGAGCCGTGATGTCCCAAACACGCCACTCACTAATGTGATCACCACAATCTTATATACTTATGATTTTGCGTAAGCGGAAGATAATCCTTTTTAAAATCATCATTTATAACATGAATTACACATAAGAAAAACACTTGATTATAGCTAACCGGAACAACTTTCTTTCTTACGAGCCATAATAAAAACAGTACCACCTAAGACAAACATGTAGAAAACACAACTTTCATATATTTCCTCTTGACTTCCTTTTGTCTTCTATATAAAGGAGTGTTTGATCAAAAAGCTATCAAAAGACAAGATAACACTCTCATAGGCGCTCTGGGAAGTCAAGGTATCCTATCACCATTATCCAAAAATGCGCCTGCCTGCACACCCACTATACATATTGCAACTCCACACCCCGTCCTAGCTACGCCTGGTCGTCTCCACCACCTCCACCGAAGCTGCCATCGTCTCGCGGGAACGGGATCGGTCCCCAGAGTCTCCCGTCGTGGCGCATGTAGACAGCCACGAACTAGTAGGTCAGCAGTCCCGTCTCCAATCCCGTGTCAACCAACAGATATGATATGTACTTCACAAAACTCCAGGGATATCCGGGGTTGTAAACTCAGAGAGCGACCCCATGAAGTCGAAGGGTGCTCCGTACAGCGCGATAGGCAAGGTGGGAGGTGCAGCCATACTAATACTAATCTGAAAATTTTAATTTCAACAACAATGAGCTAACGCTCAGCAAGTTGAATATTCTAAATTAATCGTCTCATTTCAAATATGCAAGCTAACCAAACCACATAATTTTCTCACAATTTATTATAACATTGTCACAAACACTTTCCCGATTCATGAATTCACACACGCCAGTTCACTGTTTGGCCTACCAAGGTTTGTTGTCCTTGGCCATCTCACTCAGAGGCATCCCTAACAAGATAGGAGCATCCCAGACACACAACATAGGGGCATCCTAACTCCTCTGGGGAATATGCATATTGGTTCGCTGTCCGATAGCTTATCACATTTCACACTTAATTTTCACGTCACTCTCGCACCACATGTGCACATTTCAATATCTTTTTTTTTTTGATGACCCGGGAACCTCCCTTTCGCCCGACAGGCTATTCGGTACTAAACCCGGAAGAAGGCTAGCCCAGCAACCCACCGCCAGGGCCCCCCACTTAAATCGCTAGCGACACAGAGTTTCGAACCGCTCACCTCCTGTGATGGCGGGAGAGCTCAAACCAACTGCGCCACCTACGGGTGGGTTGGGATATAACAATCACACATGCATTACTAGCCAGACCAGGCCAATTTGCACTAGAACATCACAGAACCATGTCTTAATTACTCAATCTTACCAAAACTGATCACCCTATCCATTTCACTACACAACGCGATTCGACAAGATTACACTAAACCTCCGAACTTTCTACTCACCGTAAACCATACCAAATCCATTCCAAAAATTACCATTTTTAAATATGTCGTCGATTGGGACGTTCTAATCAAATTCCATCAAGGGAGTTCATTGAGATTTGACACCAATACAGGCGAACAATTAAAATTTGACAAACCAAAAACTTAGAATTTCCGAAATCTCAAATCCACGTCCTAAAATTAATAACAATTCTAGTTTGGAATTCGAATTCCAGGCCCAATGACTATCACAATCAACGACTCAAAGATTAATCAACAAAAATGGGTTAGTTTCCACTTGCCTATTGACGTTAGGATTTCTGTGAATCCTTGTCGATCGACCGGTGTTCGTGCGGGCGGTGCGGCGAGCAGTCGGGTGGTGCAACGGTGGCCGAGAGCGTCAGTGAAGACGAGCGATGGCCGAGAGCGAGTGAGATGAAGACGAGCGGCTGTGAGGGGCTGAAACGTGAGAAAATGGGAGGGAAAAGAAAAGGAGAGCCGGCTGGTTGTGGGGGAGAATGGGGGCGTGAGTGGAGGACATGGGGGAAGGGAGGTGTAGCAGCTGGGGTAGGTGGCAAGGGAAAGGAAATGAGGTGGCTGATGCATGGGGAGGGATTGGTGTCATGCAAGAGGAAGTGCAGGTGGTCTGAGGGCTGGAGGCGATGGCAAGAGGGATCGGTGGTGGCTGAATAGGGGAGGGTAGATGGCATGACATGGGGAAGACTTGCATGGGGGAGGCTAGCGTGGCAATGGGGCGGACAGCAAGGTGGAGTTGGAAAGACGGGTGGGCGTGGCAATGAGGAGGAGAGGGTGAGTGGAGGAGGGCAGCTGGCAATGGGGAAGGGGAAGACATGCATGGGGAAGCAAGATGGCATTGGGGGCGTGGGGGAAAAGAAGGAAACGGTGCTACATGGGCTGATGACATGGGAAAGAAATGGGGAAAATGGTGGCTGGCGTGACGGTGACGTGATGGCGCAGTGGTGGAAATAGTGATGGCAATGGTGGCGATGTGGTGATATCCGAACTTTCCGAAATTAACACTTCCCAACTTCCCCCGATGAACGTTTTCATCGCCACCATCCATTCGCTCATTTAGTTTGTTAAACGAATTGACAAAATTTTGGAATGTCACAAAGACTAAATTTACAAAAGTGCAAAAAGTTAGATTTTTTGAACAATTTTCTCACTCAAACTCACGTCTTCCACTTAGCTTGAGAATAGTTTAACCACTTCACCATGTAAAATTAACATATAATTTGTTCCCAAAACTATTGAATATGTCTTGAGTTTAGGCTCGTGAAATAAAATGGGTCCAATGTTTACTTCTACTTCCTATCAATTTTTTGGTTTTTTATTAAGGATGAAAATAGAAATATCATGATGGTCGCACGAAAGAGATCTTATCTCTGAACAAATGAGAGAGAAGAAGATAAGAAGAGTTTCCTTCCGAAAAGAAGAGAAAAGAGAGTGCAATGGTGGAGGCATGGGGGTCGATGTGAACCTCTTGTCCTTTCTATTGAATGCCGCACAAAAGGAACAAAGAGAATAATAAAACAGACAAACGAGAGTTTAGGGACGAAAAATCTCAATTCTCAATTGTTCCCGATTTCACTCTAGGATAGAAGGTTTTGTTTTGGCCAAAGGACGTAAAGTTGACCTTACTCAACAATCAACACAACATGGTGTTGCCGCCGATGCTCTTTCTTTCTCTAGCACGCGCGGGTTTAACAGGTGCACAATGAAAAGAAGATGAAACAAAGTCATGGACATGAAAACCAGCTTGGAATCGACTGGTTCAATTCCGGGTTGGTTCCTTATATATACACCTTGGTTCCCAATTATAAGAATTTGAAATTGACCCTGACTAGATAGGTTTTCGATTTCATATGGAGAACCCATTCATCTCGATACCCAATCACCCTTGTAAGCCTGACTAATCAAGTAATGTCATTACAAACTTGAGATTTACAATTATTTTCTCGGGACATGATCTCCTGATCAAATATCCCATCATCCCTTTGTCCTTTTTAAATTCATCAGCCGAATAAATTCGTGAGAAAATTGAGAATCTACCGCTTTCGATGACTAATAATTAAAATGATGATATTGGACGCGACTATGTCTCACAGCCAATGGCTTAAAAAGTGTAGCAGAAAAATCAACCATGCATTATATACCAATGTGCAGGATTAAGCCTGAGCTAATCCCCACACCTTGAGGTCATGATGACGTGAGCCAGTCTCAGTGTGTCACCCCATACGTCAAGTTGGTTCAAATCGGACTCTCGCATTATATAATTCCTTAGTTTGACCAAATTGGAAGCCCTCATTCATTTTATTCAACATCAAAGGTTGCTCGTTTTTCAATCTCCATAGATGAAATCGACTCGATCGGAATGATAATTTCATGGAAAATTAAGAATAATTAGCTTTATAACTCAATCAAAACTTATCCATTTCATAAGCATGAGGGACCGATTCTCTTAAACTAGCTCAAGATTATCTCATTAATTCTTTAAGAGTTGTTCTTAGATAAACACTTAAAAAAACGATGAGACTTAAAACATTTCTGGGAAAAATGAAATGACGTTTTTATCAATTAAAGTTTGAAATTTTAGGAATAATTGAGTTAGACATGAAACAAACCAACAAGGTGGTTGGTGTAGTGGTAAAGGGCTCAAATGATTTACATGAGGTCACCAATTCGTTTTACATCTTTGGATCGAAAGTAGTGTAGATATGTATGACTCAAACGGAAAGTTCCATAACGAACGAAGTCTCTTGTTCGATTCAAATTTTTAGATCAGAATTAGTGCAAATATTTATGGCTCAAACGGAAAGTTCCCTAGAGAACGAGGTCGCGAGTTCGATTCACATCTTTGGATCAAAAGCAGCGTGGATATCTACGGCTCGAACCGAAAGTTCCATTGAGAGTTTGAGATCTCTTATGATGACGTTCAGAGGAGATCGCTAATACTGCTGGCCTCTCTCCATCTCAAAAGAAAGAAAGGGTAAGAAATGACGCATTTTTATCAGCATCGTAAGAGGCTGGGTCAATCCTTTTTTTCATGTAGCGAACAATCTCCTGCAGAAGGAATGAGCTTCTTCTTTTTCTTGGTTTAGAAGGAAGAAGACGCCGCCAGTTTCTGCGGGAAACGTCGTGTCCGATGCAGGTTCATGGGCAAAGACAAGACAAAGTAAGCAAAGCTTTGGCTGCCTTCTTCACATCTCACCAACTTTAGCTGGCCCATCTTCATCGGAAACGATTAACCAAATCCCCTATGCCCCATTACGCCAACCCAATAGAACAAACAAGAAAAGACAACAGTAGTTGACTGAGCTTGAGCTTGTTTTATCAAAGAAATAATGGACGGAACCAACTACGAGAACAAACTTCAAATGTATCCACACGAAATTGACTTTAACTGATCCTTTTTATCCAGTGCCCTTTGACAAATGCGACAAAAAACAGCACGCGAGATTTTCCTCTCCACTTTTCCTTTTCTGCGATTTTTGAAGCTCTAATGTAAAATCTATTTAGCAATCAGTGTAAACAATCTACGTATGATATTATCATACCATTAGTGATTTTGTAATATATTCCTGACACGATATGAAAACACAGTACATTGTGGAACCATATATATTTTCTTTTATGATAATCCAGGAACCCCCGCACGGCGGATAGCCGGAGGGATAAACATGGGGTGACGCTAGCGCAAGACCCACCACCACGGCGCCACTCTTAAGAATCCCTAACGACTAGGCTGGGGTTCGAACTCTGATCCCTTCGTGGGGGGACAAGAGCGCAAGCCAACGCAGCCACTACGGGCAGTGGTGGAAACCATATTATTTTTGTCTATACATTACAAAACAAAATGTTATATAATTCCTTTGATTTTGGATATAATATCCATCGCCTAAAAATGGCAGTTATATCGCATGGCCTTTTTTTTTGGATTGACTAACATCCTTAGATTTGTTTCTTTTAATGCATCAAACTATCTCCAATCCACGTTCCGGATGCCCATCTTCCCCAAATTGCAATACGTGGTCATTGTTGCACCGTCGCTAGTGTCTAATATAAAGAACCCTTCTTCCTTTTTTTTTCTTGTTTTTTTGGTCGAATAACCCTACTTCGTTTTCCCTTGACGATAGATTTCCACGTTCGTGGGTCGTAAAGTAAGATGCAGTCATGGTTAAACATGGTGGATGGGAGTTTTAAATTCCCTTTGCGTCCTCTATATCTAATAAATGAAATGTCTGTGGGCGTAGATATAAATCATTAGTGGAGACAGACAGAGAGACAGAGAGACAGAGAGAGAGAGAGAGAGAGAGAGAGAGAGATGGGAGGTGAGGGATATATTCCATTGTTCGAGACTACAAGGGCCAGAGGGATGCTGGCGTACAGGGTGTTTGCAAGCACCATCTTCCTGGGGATATGCATGATATGGGCTTATAGATTGAGTCATGTGCCGAGTGAACCGGAGCACGGTCCGATTTGGGTTTGGTTCGGCCTGCTCGCGGCCGAGCTATGGTTCGGCCTCTACTGGGTTCTCATGCAAGCTTGCCGCTGGAGCCTCGTCTATCGCCACACCTTCAAGGATCGGCTCTCTCACAGGTCTCTCTCTCTCTCTCTCTCGCTAGCCTCGCTATGAAACATGAATTGCAATGTTTACAGTTATCGGTTCAGTGGTCATCGACCATACTTGGTGATCATAAGCTTAAGAGAAGCACAGTATACTAGCCGGCAGCAACTGCTTGCTCTTTGAACGGTCGTTGAGCATTAGAAGTTTAACCCAGAGAGAAGAGCTCCCTTGTTGAAAATTGCATGAAGTAGGTCCTTCTGATTGGATTAGGATGATGTAGAGTCCCCAGTTAGGCGGTAGCTGCATGGTCTACTGAGAGATTGCAGTATTAATATTCTATAGGGAGTCTGTTTGACCTTTCTCAATCCCTACTCATGGCACTAAAGTCGAACCTGAAAGAAAAACAGATCACAAAACTCCAAAAATCGCTCACCCTCTCGAGCGAATGATGAAGTAAACTATTTTAAAAGCATAAACTATGATCAGATGAATGTATGATTTTAATATAAAAAATTTAAACATTATCAATTGTTGGTAATTTTATAAATTGTGCACAAATGAAAAAAACAATAACAAAAGCAGGTATGAAAAGGATCTACCTGGGGTGGACATATTCGTGTGCACGGCAGACCCCGCCATCGAGCCACCGATGATGGTGATCAATACCGTCCTGTCGGTGATGGCTTACGATTATCCACCGGAGAAGATGAGTGTCTATATCTCGGATGACGCCGGTTCGAATATCACGTACTACGCTTTGCTAGAAGCTTCCCAATTCGCCAAGCATTGGATATCGTTCTGCCGAAGATTCACGGTGGAGCCCAGGTCGCCGGCAGCTTATTTCCGATCGCCGTCCAGCGATCAACTTAGTGCCAACGGTAAAAATGAGGAATTGTCGGCTATCAAGGTAAATAGTCTCCCTCACATGTTGATTTCCCAGTTTTTAGTCAACAGGGGTAAATTTTCCATTTTCTCTTTTATTCTGATCATTGAAAAAGAAAATAATTTAATTTTGGGGGAATTCAGGGTTGAAAGTTCAACGCTCACAATAAAAATTAGGGCTTGTAAAGTTCGAGGAAATTTCTCTAAAGGAGATAGAGGAGTTCTACTGTTCCGTGCCAATAAATTTCAATAAATGTCGATAAATATAAAAAAACTAATGTTAAAAAATTAGTGGTGACCTTTTTTTATGTAAGTTGTTGGTAACTTATTAATATTTTGTAAAATTATCAACTTGTTCTCATAATTTGGCATTTACCAATCTAGCTTCCCCACTTTTATTTGCGTAAATTACTTACTTTTTGGATTTATTTTACTAACATTTTAGATTTATTAACTCTCATATAAAATTACCAATTAAAATAGAGGGATTTACCAATTTATGTCGTACTAAAGAGGAGATACTACGTCTGAATTTGAGAAGAGTCTCCATAAGGAGAGTCTTTCGCCATAGGCACATCTCATTCAACAATACCTCATATTTATATACTTTTTATAGAAATTATCAATTTTTCTCCGATTAAATTAACAACTAATATTGAGTCACTAATGTTTGTTTGGTTATTTTAAACTACCAACTTCTATTCTCTCTCTGAACCAAGAAAAACTTTTTTTGCTGAGAAACCATTTTTGGGAAGCAGAACAGCAGCATCGTCCAAGGAGATAGTTAGTTCTCTTGTAGATTACTAGGAACAATCATGTTCTGTCAGTACTGCTTCGATAAAATTCGCGTAGTTGCATACTAATCCTCAAAATATGATTCTTAATCTCTCTCAATTTCAACATCAGAAACTATATGAAGACATGAAGAATAGGATCGAAACTGCCCACGAACTTGGCCGGATCTCCGAGGATATCTGCTCAAAACATAAGGAGTTCTCTCAGTGGGATTCCTATATATCTCGACACGATCACGACACGTTTCTTGAGGTATGCCGACTTTTTATATGCTAAGCATAGTAGCTTGTAACTTCTCATGCTAATTATCTGCCGATGACTAATTAATTAGCCCGTTTGTTTCAGATACTAATCGATAGGACGACCCGGAAGGCCGTGGATGCCGAAGGCAATGCGCTGCCCACACTGGTTTACATGGCTCGCGAAAAGAGACCGCAATATTTTCATAACTTCAAAGCCGGAGCCATGAATTCGCTGGTAATGTGCGCACAGACAATAGAACTAGGACAAGACATGGAAACCGTGAATGCATGCATTGATCTCGCATTAAGATGCATTTTTTGTGAAGTTTGGTCTCAGAGTTTTGCATTTCTATCATCATGCTATGGTTTTCAGTGTCCTTATACTGATATCATCATGTGATGCAATTTTCTATGGGCTGAATTCGTTATCTGTTCGAAAATGCAGATAAGGGTATCATCGGCTATCAGCAACGGGAGGATCATTCTCAATGTGGACTGCGACATGTACTCGAACAACTCGGAGTCGATAAGAGACGCGCTTTGCTTTCTCATGGACGAAGAAAGTGGGGATGAGATTGCCTACGTGCAGTTCCCGCAGAACTTCGAGAATGTCACCAAGAACGAACAGTATAGCAGTTCGTTAAGAGTGATTTCTGAGGTGAGTGGATATTCGCAGTCTCAGAGCTTCCTATTTTATCTGCCTGCACGTCATTTTGAAATTTCGCATCAGTTAGTTGATCTTCTTGGTCGCCTCTTCTTTGATTGCATTGAAGGTGGAATTTCATGGTTTGGATGGTCAAGGAGGTGTGCTCTATGTTGGGAGCGGGTGCTTTCACAGGCGAGACACTCTTTGCGGGAAGAAGATCGGCAGAGAAGTCAGAACTAGAAGGAGTGAAAATAGAGGAATCGACCCAAATGGAGGCATTTATAAACCAGAAGATCTCAAGAAACTTGCAAGCTGCAGTTATGAGGAGAACACTGAATGGGGAAGAGAGGTTTAGTATTGTGTAGTATTGTCAATTGATGCCAATAAAACTACTACTCTTTAATCTGAGAAGATTAAGGACAGAAAAAGGCCTAAAAGGATTTGTTTCTGTGATTCGGGCAGATGGGCTTAAAGTACGGTTGTCCGGTGGAAGACGTGATCACGGGGCTATCGATCCAGTACCGAGGATGGAGATCCGTCTACTTCAACCCCAGGAGGAATGCTTTCCTGGGCGTCGTGCCCACCACGTTGCTGCAGTCGCTTGTGCAGCACAAGCGATGGTCGGAGGGCGATTTCCAGATCTTGCTGTCCCGATACAGCCCAGCATGGCACGGGCTCGGGAAGATCAGCCCTGGCCTCATAATGTGCTATCTCCCCTATTGCCTCTGGGCTCCTAATTGCTTGCCGACTCTCTATTACACTATCATCCCCTCGCTTTGCCTACTGAAAGGCATTTCGTTGTTTCCAGAGGTATTGTTTACAAATCTTACTATGTTACTGTGTTCCCTTTTCAATTGCACTGCATTCAACTAGACAATGTGGTCGTATCAGACAAATTATGGTCCTTTTTAGCTAAGTTTGTGTTACTATGAATCAGATGACAAGCCCATGGTTCGTTCCATTTGGATACGTGATTTTTTGCAAGTACGTTTATAGTTTGGCAGAGTACCTCTGGTCTGGCGGCACAGTCCTCGGTTGGTGGAACGACCAGAGAATGTGGCTCTACAAGAGAACTAGCTCTTACCTCTTCGCCGCCATCGACACGGTGGCAAAACTGCTGGGGTTCTCTGAGACAGCGTTCGTGATCACTTCGAAGGTGGCCGAAGAAGGAGTCACCCAGCGGTATGAGAAGGAGATGATGGAGTTCGGGGCCACGTCCCCAATGTTCACCATATTGGCCACTCTCGCTCTGCTCAACCTGGTTTGCTTCCTCGGCGCAGCACTGAAGAGGTTCGCGTCTGGAGGCGCCGGGTTGTTTGGATCAATGTCGCTGCAAGCAATTTTGTGTGCAGTTCTGATTCTTATCAATCTGCCAATCTATCATGGCATTCTAAGGAAGGATGAGGGCAAGATGCCAATTTCTACGACAGTTGCATCAACTGTGATTGCAGTGTCAGCCTGCACAATTTTTGTTTCCTTTTGATAGTAAATTAGACGATTCAAGTGGTTTTGGCTTTTACACTCACTGTAGGACAATTAGTTTATGAGGCTCTCTTTTGTTATCATCAATTGGAAGCTTTTATGAGAATAAGAATTTGTATTGTCGACACTGCTGGTGGGAAAAAAAATCTCAAGCAACTTTTATCACAATTTATCTGTGGGCTAAAAAAATCTAAAGCAACTTTTATTACTATCACTTGGTCCTAGCCGCAGAATTTTATTGTCCGTGCGAAAAAAAATTATTATATTGGTAGACTTTAATTAGTGTTGATAAAAATAACAAAAAAATTAATAAAAAAACCAATGACATATTTTCCAGGTCAATTGTTTGCATTTTATCAACGCTTTTACGAAATTAACAATTTGTTTATAGTTTGCAAATTAACAATGTTTGAACTATCTTACCAAGTTTCACTCGTATAACTTACTAACGTTTTGAATTTTACTCCTATATGAAATTACTAACATGACTTATTAACATTTTTCAGATTTTATTACCAATTATTTTGTGGTTACCAGTTTCCATTCAAGTTCTTATCATATTTCCGTGTTTTTATCAATTTTTCTATCTAATTACCAACTTTTATTTGTCTCAATTGTAATTCGTTATATTTACTCAACTCATTTGAAAGATTACCAATCTAATTTGGCATGACTCGCCAACTTTTCTCCCAATTAAATTATTACTTAGTATTTGGCTATCAACTCGTTTTTGAGTTACTCACCGATGTTTACTTGACTTTTCTCAATTTGCCAACTTTTCTTGTGATTTACAAACTTTTGTTTTTGACATTTCCTAGCAATACATCAAATTTATCAACTTTTCACTATCTTTTCGCCAATTAAATTTCAAATTAGTTTTGAGTTACCATCTCTCATTTAAAATACTTAGCTAATTTCTGATACTTTACCAATTTTCATTTGTATTTGTTAATTACGTCTTAAATTTACGGACTTTTATATAAAATTACTAGATTTAATTTAATTGATCACAAATTTTCATCTATTTAATTATCAACTAGTTTTAGATTATCTACTTTTATCAGTTAATTACAACGTTTATATAATTTGTTTTAATTTATCAAAATTTCTATTGAGTTACCTAATCAAGCAAAGAACCGGTAAGTCACTCAAATAAAAATTGATAGATTTATTGATAATTGGTAAATTTAAGACTTTTGTAAGAAAGATAAATAAAGGTTGGTTAAGATAAAAGAAGTTTTTGTTTTGTTTGAGATAAGAGAATTTGGTAAGTTTAAAACAAATAAAAGTTGCTAACTAATCTAAATAGAGTTTAGTATCGCAAAATTAGTTGGCAACTTAATTGTGGAAAAAAAACAGTTGGTAAGTAAGACAAATTAAAATTGTAGCAAAATAGAAATTTTGGTAAATCTAAAAAAACAAATAAAAGTTGGTGAAAAACTCACATGAGAGTTGGAACATAACCCAAACAAGTTGGTAGAGACAAGTTAGTGAGTCCATAGTAAGTCATATAAATAAGTTTAGTAATTTCAGTAAATAGTTGGTACATCTAAGGGGTTAATAAGAATCGACCAAAAAAAAGGTGTTATTAAGAAAGGTATATTAAAGAATGTAAAAGATAAGATAATTTTTTTTTATCAGAGATGAGAATAGTAGATAACTAAAAAATCAAATAAACAGTTAGTGACTTACTCAAATAGAGCTGGTAATGCAAAACCAATTAGCAACTTAATTGGAGAAGAATCGGTAATTATTCTAATTGAGCTTAATAATTTTTTTAACAATGGTAAATTTTAAATTTAGTATGTACGGAAAATAAAAGTAGTAAATCTAATTGACATGTTTGCGGTCCATTTATTCTTATGCAATTGAGAAGATCTCCATTATTTACAAGGATGCCTAACAAAGGAAAAAAAAGCACACACACTTTGTTATATTTTGTGTGTGTTTGAAGAGTCATAAGTCATCCCAAAATTTGTTTAGAAGAGATATTTAATAACTTGTTCACATAAGACGGCACAAGGATTTTACGTCGTAAATGCAAGAAATTCCGACTGCAAACATGACAAAAAAGGTCGGGGAAAACAGAAGAATTCGCTGGGTTTTATTTCAATGAAAAACTAGCGCACTGTAATTGTCGTGGAGGCATTAATTAAAGTTTGACTTCCTCCTCAAACTTCATCGTAGAACACGGAAGAAACAGTACCGTTTTCTTGAGGGAGTCCACCAGATCCCCACAAATTGAAATCCGACCTCCCTTCGCATTGCTTGATAAGCCATCGTTCGATCTGAGAACTGAGGTCTTATCAGCGAGTGTATTCATGATCCATAAGGCATGACCTTCTTCGCTTTTGTAGTCTTCCCCCCCCCCCCCCTCTTTCCCTTTTCCTTTTCCTTCCCCCTCTGTCTCGATCTCTCTCTTTCTCTGCTTGGGTCTCTTTTGACTTCTTTTCTTGGTCCCAGAAATTTGGTAATGAATTGTTAGATTCTTGAAATCGATTGTGATGGGATGTTATTTGCTGCTTATGATTCGTGCCTGGGACGAGGTCTGCAGTTGATAAAGATCGCTTTTTGTTGATAAATTCGAGGAGCGATTTTTGTTCTGTGTGAACGTTTGACCGAGTGCATGTTTGTGGTGATGATTGGAATGGCATTTCGAGGGAGTGGTAAAAAAAAATGGAAACTTGACTCTAATTTTATTGTCTGAAGAAGGGATTTCCTCTTTCTTGTGTTTTTCTTTTGGTTCTTGGCTTTTCTCTTTCACCGTTTTAAGGAGGATACAGTTCATCTGTGCTTCAATTGCCCTAGAGGATGCTCTATTGGATCTCTCTTTCGAAAGAGATGAAGGAAGCAATGTCGGTGTGGAGTGGCTGTCAAGTTTTTTTTTTTGGCGCACGCATGTATATAAAACTCAAAAAAATTTTCCAAACGAATCATAATATTTTAATTTTTTTTTCAAATTTTGTATTAATTTTTTTTTCTTTTTCCTCCCTTCTTCCTCTGCCGATTGCCAGGATTGTGCGAGGCAACTACCAACAGAGGTCGCCCTCGCCGGCCTTAAGTGAGGTCACCCTCACCGGGATCTGGGAAGGGGCAACCTTATCGAAGTCCAGCAAGGCAACCGGCGGAGAAAGAAGGGAGGAAGAAGAAAACAAAGGAAACATATAAAAAAATTCAAAAAAATATTAAAATATTATTAAAAATTATTCATGTCAATGTTGGCCGTGGCACATAAGATGGCCAGTGTTCACGTGTTCACGTCTTTGGCCAAATTAGACGAATGAACTCAATTGACAAAACGTACAAAGGTTCAACATTCAATTGACAAAATTAAAAAATTTAGAACTGAATTGACAAAAGCGCAATAATTTTAGGACTTTTTAAATAATTTTCCCACTCAAACTCAAGTTTTCCACTTAGCTTGAGAATAATTTAACCATTTTTTTGTTGAAATAGTTTAACCACTTCACCGTGTGAAATTGACATATAAAGTGTTCCAAAATTACTGAATATGTCTTGAGTTTAAGTTCGTGAAATAAAATCCGTCCAAAGCCTACTTCTACTTCCTATCAATTTTTCGGTTTTTTCATAAGGATGAAAATAGAAATATCATGATGGCCACGTCTTATCTCTTACCAAACGGGAGAGAAGAAGATATGAAGAGTTTCTTTCGGAAAAGATAAGGATGAGAATAGAAATATCATGATCTGCCACGTGAAAAAGAGATCTTATCTCTTACCAAACGGGAGAGAAGAAGATAAGAAGAGTTTCCTTCGGAAAATAAGAGAAAAGAGACTGCAATGATGGAGGCATGGGGATCGATGTGAACCTCTTGTCCTTTCTATTGAATGCCGCACAAAAGGAACAAAGAGAATAATAAAATAGACAAACGAGAGTTTAGGGACGAAAAATCTCAATTCTCAATTTATTCCCGATTTCACTCTAGGATAGAAGGTTTTGTTTTGGCAAAAGGATATGAAGTTGACCTTACTCAACAATCAACAGAACATGGTGTTGCCGCCGATGCTCTTTCTTTCTCTAGCACGCGCGGGTTTAACAGGTGCACAATGAAAAGAAGACGAAACAAAGTCATGGACATGAAATGAAAACTAGCCTGGAATCGATCGGTTCAATTCCGGGTCGGTTCCTTACATATACATCTTGGTTTCCAATTATAAGAATTTGAAATTGGCCCTGACCGGATAGGTTCCCGATTTCATATTGAGAACCCATTCATCCCGATACTTAATCACCCCCGTAAGTTGGACTAATCAAGTAATTTTGTCACAAACTTGAGATTTACAATTATTTTCTCGGGACATGATCTCCTAATCTAATATCTCATAATTCCTTTGTCCTTTTTAAATTCAGTCGAATAAATTCATGAGATAATTGAGAATCTATTCCTTTCGATGACTAATAATTAAAATGGAAAATTCCAAATGAGGGCACTGCCAAATAAGGACATGAAGTGCCATCATTTTCTCAAATAAAGGCTTAAAGTAGACTTTATGTCAAATAAGGATTTGAAATGGCATATCAGTCTCAAATAAGGGCTTGAAGTGCCATGAGAGTTTCAAATAAGGACCTAACTTCGCCGATCACTAGACGACAAAATATTCTGACCCACAACCGGCAAGGTCGAGGGCATTTTCATCCAAAAATAATTTTATTTTTTTATGTTTTTATTTTTTCCGTTTTTAGATCTTCTCTTTGTTTTGCCGGTGGCCGGTTGCCAGTAGCCGGGCTGGCTACCGGTGAGCCTGAGAAGCGCTGAGCGAGGGTTGCCCTCACCCGATCTGGCGAGGGTGACCTTCGCTGGCAATAAGCAAGGGACAACATCGCCTGGGCGAGGCCACGCCGGCCATGGGTAAGGCCGGCCTCACCAGCTACCGGCGAGGAATGGCCCCGCTAGATCTGGGCGAGGCCAATCTTGCCTCGTCGAGGCCACCCTCGAAAGCCACAAGTGAGGCCAGCCCTTGCCTAGGGCTTTCAAGGGCAGCCTTGCCCAAGGCGAGGGTGGCCCTTTCCCAGATTTGGCGAGAGGTAGCTCGCCGGCCATCGGTGAAGAACAAAGAGAAACCAGAAAAAGAAAAAAGATGAAAGGAAAAGGAAAAGAAAAGAAAAGAATTCAAAAAAAATTAAAAGACGCAAATGCCCCCATCATTAAAAGACTCAATCAAAACTTATCCATTTCACAAGCTTCAGGGACGGATTCTCTTAAGCTAGCTTATGATTATCTCATTAATTCTTTAAGATTTGTTCTTAGATAAACACTTAAAAAACGATGAGACTTAAAACATTTCTAGGAAAAATGAAATGATGTTTTTATCGATTAAAGTTTGAAATTTTAGGAATAATTGAGTTAGGCATGCAACAAACCAATAAGGTGGTTAGTGTAGCGGTAAAGGGCTCAAATGATTTTCACAAGGTCGCCAATTCGATTTACATCTTTGGATTGAAAGTAGCGCAGATATGTATGACTCAAACGGAAAGTTCCATAACGAACAAAGTCACGTGTTCGATTCAAATCTTTATATCAGAATTAATGCAGATATTTATGGCTCAAACAAAAAGTTTCGTAGAGAACGAGGTTGTGAGTTCGATGCGCATCTTTAGATTGGAAACAGCGCGGATATCTACGACTCGAACCGAAAGTTCCATTGAGAGTCCGAGATCTCTTAATGATGACATTAAGATGAGATCGCTGACACTGCTGGCCTCTCTCTGTCTCAAAAGAAAGAAAGGGTAAGAAATGACACATATTTATCTGTTAGGATTCGCCGCACAATTATAAAGAAATAGAGAGTAAAAAACAAAAAAGAAAATCAAGACACAAAGTTTTTATCTTAATTCACCATTAAATTAGGGCTACATTCAGCAGAGAATTTCACTATAATTAGCACCTTGCACAACTCTGTTACATCTCTCAATTACAAGAGAAAGAGACTATATATAGGCATAGCTTGATTCAAAATAAGAAACCTCTTTCTAGAAAACCTATTCAAATTAGGAAACCTATTCTAATTAGGAAACCATTCAATTAGGAAAACTAATTTAATTAGGAAACTTTCATTTTATGGGATCAAACTACAAAAGCTCTCTTGCGGCTCGGGACCGCCGCTCCCGCGACCCTTGCCCGTTCACCAGGGCGTGGGACTCCCGTGCCTTTCTGTCGATGAAGAGTATGAACCATACACCAACATTCTTCCTCTTGGTGAATACTCCACGTGCTTCTTCAAACCCAACGCAATTGTACACCATTCAAATTTTTCTGCACACTATTTACCTATGTGTCAATTTTCTACCACACTACAACCTTCTGTTCCACTTTCTCTTGGATGAAATGATATTGTATGCTGATATGCTTTGTTCTTGCATGAAAGCCGGGATTCTTAGCCATGAATATAACACTCTGGTTATCATAACCAATATTTACTCCTCCTTATGTAAAACCAAGTTTTTTACATAATCTGCGCAGCCAAATTACTTCCTTAGTAGCATGAGTAAGGTCTATATACTCTGCCTCAGTAGTAGATAAAGCAACCGTGCTTTACCTCTTGCTCATCCAACTTACGGCTCCACCGAATAGAGAAATAACATATCCGCTGGTTGACCTTCTGCTTTCAATGTCACCTCCCCAATCAACATCCACAAAACATTAAAATTCTAACACTTGCTATCCCTTTGAGTTTTTCATGCCTTCATAACATAGCTTAAGGTCAGATGTACCACAAAGATAATGAAGCACCCACTTTACTACCAACCAATGCTCTTTCCTTGAATTGGACATATATCTGCTCAATACTCCCACTGCTTGAGCAATGTTAGGACGAGTACATATCATGGCATACATCAAACTTCCAACAGTGCTTGCATATGGAACTATTGTCATCTGGTCAGCTTCCTCTTCAATCTTAGGACACTGGAACGTTGATAACTTGGAACTTGTGGACATTGGGGTCTTCACGGGTTTACAATCAACCATGTTGAATTTTTTCAACACACATTCAACATATTTCTTCTGACTTAGCCACAACTTCCTATTCTCATGCTCTCTTTTAATCTGCATGCCCAAGATGAAGTTTGCTTGGCCTAAATCTTTCATCTCAAATAATAACAATTCTTTCACCGTGCTAATCATTCTCAAACTAGTTCCGACTAGCAGCATATCATCAACATAAAATGTTAAGATAATAAAATCATCATCTAACCTTTTCATATAGACATAATGATCCGCATCACAACAAACAAAGCCGAGCTTCAAGATATATGAGTTGAACTTCTGGTACCACATTCTTGGAGATTGCTTCAGGCCATACAAAGACTTGATCAGTTTGCAAACAAGATCTTCTTTTCCTTTGACCACAAACCCTTCTAGTTGCTTCATGTAAACATCCTACTCCAAGTCACCATAGAGGAATGCTATCTTTACATCAAGCTGCTCTACCTCTAGATTATATGCAACTGCTACAGATAAGACAAGTCTTGTGGAATTTAATTTATCAATAGGAGAAAAAATCTCACCATAATCGACTCTCTCTATCTACGAGTATCCATTAGCAACCAGACGAGCTTTATATCATTCTATCTCTTCATCTACGGATATTTTCTTCTTGAACACCCGCTTGCAAACAACTGTCTTTTGATCAGTAGGTAGTTTTACGAGGCTCCACATTCAGTTTTTATCTAGTGATTCCATCTCATCTTTCATGGCTTTCTCCCACTGTTGGCCATCCTTAACTCTTCTTGTTTCTTTAACAGTACTTGGATCATCATCTATAACAATCAGAGCATAATTCTCATTGCCGGCAAATAGGGTATACTTCTTAGGTGATTTTCTCATCCATGTGGACCTTCGTAGGACTGGTTCAGATGGTGCTTCAACTTCAAACTCAATTTCAGAATCTACTACAACATTCACCTCGTTAGGCTCATCAGCTTCAAAATCTGAATTTTCTGTTCTAGCTAGTGTGGCCTCCGTCTCTTCCTTCAAACCAGCATCTAACTCGACCATCTATGGTTTTTCAGGAGCTTGGCGAATAATCTGATTTGTCACAAATTCTCTAAATACTACATCCCTGCCATAGATGATACGTTTAGTATCAAGATTCCACAGCTTATACCCTTTGACACCATCCTTATACCTAATGAAGATACACTTCTATGACTTACTCTCAAGTTTGTTTCTCCTTTCCTTTGGCACATGTGCATGTTCTTCACAACCAAATACTTTAACATGGGATATATTTGGTTTCTTTTCAAATGGTGTCTGATCCTTCAAAACTGATGTGGGAGACCTGTTTTTCAGATAACATGCGGTTGCCACTGCTTCCGCTCAAAATTCAACTGCTAAACCTGCACCACTTAGCATGCTCCTTGCCTTTTCCATGAGAGACCGATTAAGTCTCTCTGCCACCCCCATTCTGCTGAGATGTATAGGGTGTTGTCTTCTGCCTAGCAATGCCACTGGTTGCACAGAATTGATCAAATTTCACTAAACAAAATTCTCCTCCGTTATCAGTCCGCAAAACTTTGATTTTCCTTTCAAACTGATTTTCCACCAAAGCTTTGCACTCGCGAAATTTTTCAAGCACATCATCTTTCCTTTGCAGAAAATGTATCCACACATATCTGGAAAAATCATTAGTAAAAGAAACATAATATCTTGAATTTCCAAACGATGCCATGGGTGTAGGACCGGAGACGTCGCCGTGAATCAAATCCAAAATCCCTTTCGCTCGTCCTCTTATGGATTCAAAAAATACCCGATTTTGTTTTCCATATAAACAATGTTCACAAATTCAAAACCTAGAGAACAGCTTAGAATTCCATCCACCATCTTCTTTTAGTTAAGGGTCATTAACATTTTCTCACCGATATGACCCAATCTCCGATGTCATAGCATCGAAAGATCTTCTTCCACCTGCTCTGAGATATAACTCTCACCACTGATTATTGTGCTTCCCAATACCCTCCATAATTTTCCATACCGGTCGCCTCTGGCGATCACCATAAATCCACGGGTTAGCTTGCATGAATATTTGTCATTAGTGAAGGCAATGCCAGCATCTACCATAATTCCCACAGAAATAAGATTCCTCAAAAGATCAGGAATATGCATTACATCCAGAAGATTCTTGATTGTCCCATCTTTCATCTTTAGCTTCACCTTTCCGCATCCAATAATATCAAGGGCCGTGTCATTCCCCCATTTGCACTGTACCTCTCTGATATGGCTCATAACAACAAAACCAATCTCTATGAAGCGTCATGTGAAAAGACGCTCCAGTATCAATTATACTTGCACTGCAGTCACCATGTGATGAATTGCAGAAGAGATACATGTCTCCCATGCCGCTGTCATCATCCTTTTTTGTACTAGAGGATGATGCCTCATCTCGCTTCTCTGGACTTGCACTTTTGTTTCTGCAATATTTCTTCCAGTGTCCAAGCTTTTTGCACTTCCAACACGTTATTTCCAATCGATCTACTTTTAGATATTCCTCTGGACTTATTCCTGCCACCAAATCTAGATTTTGGATCATTCACTGTTCCTTCCTCTTATGAAAAGAGCCCCTTGCGTTGCACTATTAGAACCTGCTCCTCTCATCTCCTCAGATAGTAGAATAGCTACAATGCCCTCAAAGGAAAATGCACTAACATCAGTGCCAATCGAAATAATTATATGTTTCCATGAATTCAGCAGTGAACACAACAAAGCACATGTTTTATCTTCCTCATCCAGATTGATATCGATAGATGCAAGTTGCCCACAACTAGTATTAAATTTGTTTAAGTGTGCAGAAAAAAAAAATTCACCTTCGCTCATCCGCAAGTTGTACAGTTGTTTCCGCATAAAAAGTTTGTTCACGAGTAACTTGCTCTGATAAAGGTTTTCCAGCTTCGTCTAGAGATCTTTTACCGTTTTCTCAAAAGTCATGTTCACTAGAACGCTATCCGCAAGGCATGGCCAGTGTAACGCCCCCAACCTCGGGGTCATAAACGTGACGTCCCTTTCATTATTATCTTTCTTTAAACACAAGCGGAAGCATATCTCGGGACAATCACATGAAAACAACAGCGGGATTAAGACAAACAGCATCATGAGCAAACCTTGTATTTACAGGACACGCAAACATATTTTACAAGCCAACTTATTCATTTACACACAACATGTTATTGCTTGGGTGTCCTAAGCCCACTACTTCGGATTTACAGCTCCTAGCTTTCCCCGAACTCCAACATGGCTCAAACTCCCTCTTTTGCCGCCGTCCGTTCAACCATCCTATGGACCTGAGAGGGAAAAATGGGGGATGAGTCGGGGAGACTCAGCAAGTGAAAACACTAATATCAAGCGAGGATATATCGATCGCCGTTAACATAAGTCGGCCCTTACCGCACCCATATCGATGGCAGATCAATAGCAAAGTTCATACAAGAGAACATCACGCACGGCTATAACATGTGCACTTTACCAGCCAACTCTCGGTTACCAACCAAGGCTCGGTTCTATCTCATGTACACTTTATCAATCCAGGCTCGGTTCTATCTCATGTACACTTTACCAATCTCGGTTCTATCTCAAAACAACATCAAACATGAAACACGATCAAACAAAGGAAATGAACTAACTACGACCAACCAAACGATCGAGAAACGGTCCAAGCAAACCATGTCACAACGCATCTCAACATCCTTTCCCGATATTAAGGAATTCACTTACTCAACAATTAAATAAAAACTAGAGAAAACGAGGAGTGTGAAGGACACGCGAGTCTCGGCGACTCTCGGGCGATTCACGAACACTCGGGCCTCGGACGTGGCTTCCTCGCTCGATCAAACCACAAGAGAGACACGGGCTAATCGGTAAGCTTTTTCTCTCTTTCTTTCTCTCTCTCTTTCTTTCTCTCTTTCTTTCTCTCTTTCCCTCTCCCCTTGGCCGAATGGCCTTTCTCTATTTATAGAGAGACAAAACTTGGGGCCAAAGCTTGGATGAGGTAAGCGCACGTATCATCGGGGCGATGAGGTAAGCACGTGTGTCATGTGGGGCGATGAGGTAAGCGATGACCTCATTAGGTCATGATGACAATGCCTCCAAAGTCTAACTTCCATTAATGCTAGTCATGATGAAGGGCCCTAAAGTCCAACTTCCATTAATGCATGACATCATGAAGGGCCACCAAAGTCTAACTTAATAAATGCAAGCCATCATGAAGGCCACCAAAGTCTAACTTAATACATGCAAGTCATGATGATAAGGTTTGACTTAATCAAACTTTATAGGCTTTCTCCAATCAAAGCATAAAATATCTCATTTGAAAGCTCAGAACGTGTACTTTAAATCACCAGAAGACATCAAGCCGAAATTCCAACTTTCTCGTATAGAAAATGCTAAATCTTTGAAATCTGACAAAACCGAACAGTTTTGCACTGTTCACGAAATCAGTCTGGAAAACATAGTAAATGGACTCCGAAAATTCTCAATTTTGAATATGTCATAAACAAGACCTTAACAAACATTTCTTGTGAAAGAACACAAATTCGAAATCTTTCCGTAAACACCATTTTTAGTAGCTCAAAAACAGACTAAAAACAGTTCGCTGGAACAGGACTCTGGTTTTTCAAATTAAGCTCTGTCCAAAATCCAAATGATCTTGAAAAATTCCCAAATTTATACACATTATATAAAAAGACGTTCTCAACAACTTTTGTGAAGGAAAATTTTCCAAAATCGGCCCAGAAAAGCTCGTAGAAAATAAAGGCGGTATAAACATCACTGAAATACCCATTCTGGGCAGTTTTGCACGGTCCAAAAAATCAAGCCATCGTACACTCATATCAACTCCAAAAATTCTGAAATTAAAGTATATAAAACTTCAAGATTTTTGGAACAACTTTCAAGAAGTAAGTGCTTAGAAATTCGGACCACAAAATGCTTCCCAAAAATAACAAAACGAAGGGGTACAAAGGATCCAAAACTGGGTTTTCCAAAACAAGAGAAAACAATTTAGTTCTGATTGGAAAACCACCAAACTTAACCCATAATCATTTCCCAGGGATTGAAATTGAGGATATCACTATTTACCTGCGGCTTCCCAGGCCCAAAAATCGGGATGTGACAGCCAGATTAGGCTTCTCACCCTCCAATCACTGCTATTCCACACCTTCAATTCATTAGACGTGGCCTCCGTCTCCTTTGTCTTCTCCTTAGATTTTTCCTTGGGTTTATCTTCTTCGATCACGTGCCATAGATCTTTGTCCATGAGCAAAGCCTCAATCTTCAATTTCAATAACTCGAAACCCTTTCCTCCGAACTTCTCTACTTCAATCCGTGATTGACCAGCCGACGACATCTTCTCATGATTCGATTTCGAATCTCTCTTCACCAAGAGACCGTAACCTCAAACCTTACTCTGATACCAGATGTTAGGATCCGTCGCACAATCACAAAGAAATAGAGAGTGAAAAACAAGAAAGAGAATCGAGACACGAGATTTTTACCCTAGTTCATCCTTAAACTAGGGCTACGTTCAGCAGAGGATTCCACTATAATTAGCACCTCGCACCTCTCTATTACATCTCTCAATTACAAGAAAAAGGACTATATATAGGCAATAGTTTGATTCAAAATAGGAAACTTCTTTCTAGGAGACCTATTATAATTACAAAAACCTACTCCAATTGGAAAACAATTCAATTAGGAAACCTAATTGAATTAGGAAACTTTTCTTTTCCGAGCTCAAACTATAAAAGCCCTCTTGCGGCTTTGGATTGCCGCTCCCGCAACCCTTGCCGATTCACCGGAGGGTGAGGTCCCCGTACTTTCCTGTCGACAGGGAGTATGAACTACACCTTAACATTATCATCATCATGAGAGGCTAGGTCAATCGCTTTCACATGTAGCAAAGAATCTCCTGCAGAAGGAGTGAGCCTCTTTTTTTTTCTTGGTTTTGAAGGAAGAAGACGCCGCCAGTTTATGCGGGAAACGTCATGTCCGATGCAGGTTTATGGGCAAAGACAAGACAAAGTAAGCAAAGCTTTGGCTGCCTTCTTCACATCTCACCAACTTCAGCTGGCCCATCTTCGTCGAAAACGATAACCTAATCCCCTATGCCCCGTCACGCTAACCCAATAGAACAAACAAGAAAAGACAACAATAATTGACTGAGCTTGAGCTTGTTTTATAAAAGAAATAATGGACGGAACCAACTACAGTTCGAACTTCAAATGTATCCGCATGAAATTGACTTTAACTGATCCTTTTTATCCTGTGCCTTTTGACAAATGCGACAAAAAATCGCACTGAAGATTTTCCTCTCCATTTTTCTTTTTCTGCAATTTTTAAAGCTCTAACGCAAAATCTATTTAGCAATTAGTGTAAAGAATCTATGTATGATATTATCATACTATTAGTGATTTTGTAATACATCCTGACACAATATGAAAATACAATACATTGTGCAACCATAATATTTTCGTCTATACATTACAAAACGAAATGTTATAGAATTCATTTGATTTTGCAATAATATCCAAACCCTAATAATGGCGGTTTATATCCCATGGCCTTTTTTTTTTTGCTTGACTAACATCCTTAGATTTCTTTCTTTAAATGCATCAAACTATCTCCAATCCACGTTCCGGATGCCCATCTTCCCCAAATTGCAATACGTGGTCATTGTTGCACCGTCGCTATTGTATAATATAAAAAACCCTTCTTCCTTTTTTTTCTTGTTTTTTTGGTCGAATAACCCTTCTTCGTTTCCCCTTGACGATAGATTTCCAAATTCGTGGGTCGTAAAGTAAGATGCAATCATGGTCAAACATGCTGGATGCCGGATGGGAGTTTTAAATTCCCTTTGCGTCTTCTATATTCCCGCTACTCTCTTTATCTTCTCTCCATCGAAATTAAAGAAATAAATGAATGAAAAACACAACACAAAACAGAGATCTCGAGTCAGTCGCAACAAATGAAACTATTTTTACTGACCAAGAAGAAGAAGAAGAAACACACTCCCCTCGCCTTTTTTATTTCAATCATGCCAACGAACTCAGAGAGAAAAAACACAGCTTCTTTCCTTCTTGATCTACCAACTCAAAAAATCGTATTCTAATAGACTCGTATGATCTAGAATTTTCAGAAAGAAAGAAAACTCATGTATTTCCCCTGGCTTGAATAGCTCGACAAAAACTCCGAAAAAGAACAGCAAAAATTATTGGAGAAAAATAGCGCTGGCCAATAATTTCCTCAAGCTGAGACTGAGTAATCGAGGATCCGGGCGATGCTGTACACGGTGAGGGCATCGGAAGGAAAAGAGGTCCGGCTCGAGGACGGGGAGCATTCGAGGGGTGGTGTTGTGGGCAGGAGGGTCGACAAGCGAGAGCCTATGCTCAAGAGCTTGAGTAGCAAGAAGGTGACGTCTTGCGAGGGGGGGGGGTGGCAGATGGCGAGGACGGGGAGCACTCGAGGGGTCGCTGGCAGAGAGAACAGAGGTCTAGTTGCGGGAAAAATGTCAAAAAAGTCATAAATCTTTTACGTGGATATCAATTTAATACTAATTTTTTTGTACAAATTTAGTCCTAAACATTTTAATACAATTCCAATTTAGTCCTTTCGGCTAATTTTTTTCCAATTTTTTTTTCTGATTTTTTCTTTTTTCATTTTTTCTTTCTTTTTTTTTTTCCTTTCTTCTTCTTCTTCTTCTTTCTTTTCCGATGACTGGCCACCAGTCATGGTCGGGCGAGCTGGCCTCGCCTGAGCAAGGGTTGCCGTCGCCTAGCCAAGCGAGGGTGAGGCCTGGCTCGACGAGGGCCAACCTCGACAACGGCTCCCCTCACCAGATCTGGCTAGGCAGGCCCTTGCCCAGGCTAGGGTGGCCTCGCCAGATCTAGCCTGGACAAGAGCAACAACAAAGGCAATTAGGCTGGCTGTGCAATGACATTGGGCGAGAAGGACAAAAGCATAGCAAGTAATGAATAGGAGCCTAGACAGGTTGTGCAACGTGAAGACCAGCAAACATGGACTGAATGAAGGTGGCGTGATAAGCAGCGTGGCTGAATAGGCTCGGTGAGTGTTGGCCTCACCTAGGCCAGATCTAGCGAGGCCGACCCTCGCCAGGCATCACCTGGGCAAAGGCAACGCCCGGCGAGGCCACCCTGCCCTGGGTGAAGGCTGGCCCCACTAGATCTAGCGAGGGGAGCCCTCGCCGAGCTATGCCTCGCCCTCGCCTGGCTGGGCAATGGCGACCCTCGCTCAGGCGAGGCCAGCCCGCATGGCCATGGCCGACCATTGCCGACTGATCACTGGAAAAGGAAGAAGAAGAAGAAAGGAAAAAAGAAAAAAATCAGAAAAAATAAATAAATAATTTGAAAGGATATTAAAATATTTTTCAAAATTATCCACGTTAGCACCGGCGGTGCCACGTAAGCCGATCAGCGTCCAGGTCAACAATATCCAGCTAAAATAGCTAGAATGATTAAATTGGCACTATATTAGAAGGTTTAGGACTGAATTGGCATCAAAAAAAAATTTAGGACTAAATTGGTACCAATGTAAAATGTTTAGGACCTTTTTTTGACACTTTTCCGCCCAATTGCCAAAGTCGCTGGAGGAATTTGTTGTCCCACATCGGTTGTGGAAGAGACTGGTGGTCAGTTTCTAAGTGTAAGGGAAAACCTCGCCTTTTAAGCTAGCTTTTGGGGTGAGAGAGGCCCAAGACCACCTAACACTGGTATCAGAGCTCAGGTTGCCAATAAGTCTGGACCCAATAGTCACACGGAAGAGTTACAGGTTGTTGTGTCTCCAATCCAGGCCTTTTTCACCCCAAAAACTAGCTCAAAATGTGGAGCTTTCCCTTACACTTAGAAACTGATCATCAGTCCCTTTCACAATCGATGTGAGACAATCTCAACAGCATTGAAGATGTTGCTGACCACTAACCCCTTTTACAATTGATATGGGACAACCTCAATAGAATTGAAGATGTTGCTATCTTGCTAGAGAGTGGAGATAGATCACGGAGAGGAGCAAGAAGAAATTACAGTGAGAGAAGAGAAAGTAGCAGGAGTGGAGTAGTGCCGAGTGAAAGATGGAATCAGACGTGGGGCAGTCATGTACACATGATAACTGATAAGTGGGCTCAAGTAAATTCCGCGCGTACCTAACATTTTCTCTCCACTCGATTGCCCATCCGGTTGTCCATACTTTGCAAAATAAATCATGCGGTTTAGCTTGCACCGTCACAATTTACCCATGACGGTGCCGTTATGCTAGCCAGGTCCATCTATAAATAAAATGCCTTTGGGCGTCTATATAAATCATTAGTGGAGACTGACAGAGAGACAGAGAGAGAGAGATGGGAGGTGAGGGATATATTCCATTGTTTGAGACAACAAGGGCCAGAGGGACAGTGGCGTACAGGGTGTTTGCAAGCACCATCTTCCTGGGGATATGCATGATATGGGCTTATAGATTGAGTCATGTGCCAAGTGAACCCGAGCATGGTCCAATCTGGGTCTGGTCTGGCCTGCTCGCAGCCGAGCTGCGGTTCGGCCTCTACTGGGTTCTCACGCAAGCTTGCCGCTGGAGCCTCGTCTATCGCCGCACCTTCAAGGATCGGCTCTCTCACAGGTCGGTCTCTCCCTCTCCCTCTCTCTAGCTAGCGTCGCAATGAAACTTGAATTGCAATGTTTACAGTTATCGGTTCGGTGGTCATCGACCATACTTGGTGATCATAAGTTTAAGAGAAGCACAGTATGCTAGCCAGCAGCAGCTGCTTGCTCTTTGAACGGTCGTTGAGCTTGAACGGTCGTTGAGCATTAGAAGTTTAACTCAGAGAGGAGAGCTCCCTTGTTGAAAATTGCATGAAGTAGGTCCTTCTGATTGGATTAGGATGACGCAGTCACCAGTTAGGCGGCAGCCGTATGGTCTACAGAGAGATTGTAGTATTAATATTCTACAGGGAGTCTGTTTGACCTTTCTCCATCGCCACTCATGGCACTAAAGTAGAACCTGAAAGAAAAACAGATCACAAAACTCCAAAAATGGCTCACCCTCTCGAGCGAATGGTAAAGTAAACTATTTTAAAAGCATAAACTATGATTAGATGAATGTATGACTTTAATATAAAAAATTTAAACATTATTAATTGTTGGTAATTTTATTAATAGTGTGCAAATGAAAAACAAAATATCAAAAGCAGGTATGAAAAAGATCTACCTGGGGTGGACATATTCGTGTGCACGGCAGATCCTGCCATCGAGCCACCCATGATGGTGATCAATACTGTCCTATCAGTGATGGCTTACGATTATCCGCAGGAGAAGATAAGTGTCTATCTCTCGGATGACGCCGGTTCGAACATCACGTACTACGCTTTGCTAGAAGCTTCTCAATTCGCCAAGCACTAGATACCGTTCTGCCTAAAATTCACAGTGGAGCCCAGGTCGCCAGCGGCTTATTTCCAATCGCCGTCAAGCGATCAACTTAGTGCCAACGGTAAAAATGAAGAATTGTCCGCTATCAAGGTAAATAGTCTCTCTCACATGTTGATTTCCCATTTTTTAGTCAACAGGGGTAAACTGTCTATTTTCTCTTTTATTCCGATCATTGAAAAAGGAAATAATTTAATTTTGGGGGAATTCGGGTTTGAAAGTTCAACGCTCACGATAAAAATTAGGGCTTGTAAAGTTGGCGGAAATTTTCTCTAAAAGAGATAGACGAGTTCTACCGTTCCGTGCCAATAAATGTCGATAAATATAAAAAAACTAATGTTAAAAAATTAGTGGTGACTTTTTTTTTTATGTAAATTGTTGGTAACTTATTAATATTTTGCAAAATTATCAACTTGTTCTCACAATTTGACATTTGCCAATATTGACCTAGCTTCCCCACTTTTATTTGCATAAATTACTAACTTTTTGGATTTATTTTACTAACATTTTGGATTTATTAACTGTCATATAAAATTACCTATTAAAATAGAGTGATTTACCAACTTATGTCAGACTAAAGAGGGATCCTGAGTCTGAATTTGAGGAGTCTCCATAAAGAGAATCGTTTGCCACGGGCACATCTCATTCAACAATACCTCATATTTATATACTTTTTATAGAAATTATCAACTTTAATTGGAAAGAATTATCAATTTTTCTCCAATTAAATTAACAACTAATATTGAGTCACTAATGTTTGTTTGGTTATTTTAAACTACCAACTTCTATTCTCTCTCTGAACCAAGAAAAACTTTTTTTGCTGAGAAACCATTTTTGGGAAGGAGAACAGCAGCATCGTCCAAGGAGATAGTTAGTTCTCTTGTAGATTACTAGGAACAATCGTGTTCTGTCAGTACTGCTTCGATAAAATTCGCGTAGTTGCATACTAATCCTCAAAATATGATTCTTAATCTCTCTCAATTTCAACATCAGAAACTATATGAAGACATGAAGAATAGGATCGAAACTGCCCACGAACTCGGCCGGATCTCCGAGGATATCTGCTCAAAACATAAGGAGTTCTCTCAGTGGGATTCCTATATATCTCGACACGATCACGACACGTTTCTTGAGGTATGCCGACTTTTTATATGCTAAGCATAGTAGCTTGTAACTTCTCATGCTAATTATCTGCCGATGACTAATTAATTAGCCCGTTTGTTTCAGATACTAATCGATAGGATGACCCGGAAGGCCATGGATGCCAAAGGCAATGCGCTGCCCACACTGGTTTACATGGCTCGCGAAAAGAGACCGCAATATTTTCATAACTTCAAAGCCGGAGCCATGTATGCGCTGGTAATGTGCGCACAGACAACAGAACTAGTACAAGACATGAAAACCGTGAATACATGCATTGATCTTGCATTAAGATGCTTTTTTTGTGAAGTTTGGTCTCAGAGTACTTGCATTTCTATCATCATGCTATGGTTTTCAGTGTCCTTATACTGACATCATCATGTGGTGCAATTTTCTGAGGGCCGAATTCGTTCTCTCTTCGAAAATGCAGATAAGGGTATCATCGGCTATCGGCAACGGGAGGATCATTCTCAATGTGGACTGTGACATGTACTCGAACAACTCGGAGTCAATAAGAGACGCGCTTTCCTTTTTCATGGATGAAGAAAGAGGGGATGAGATTGCCTACGTGCAGTTCCCGCAAAACTTCGAGAATGTCACCAAGAACGAACAGTATAGCAGTTCATTAAGAGTGATGTATGAGGTGAGTGGATATTCGCAGTCTGAGAGCTTCCTATATTATCTGTTTGCACGTCATTTTGAAATTTCGCATCATTTTAGTTGATCTTCTTGGCCGCCTCTTCTTTGATTGCATTAAAGGTGGAATTTCATGGCTCGGATGGTCAAGGAGGTGTGCTCTATGATGGGAGCGGTTGCTTTCACAGGCGAGACACTCTTTGCGGGAAGAAGATCAGCAGAAAAGTCATAACTAGATGGAGTGAAAATAGTGGAATCGACTAAAATGGAGGCATTTATAAACCAGAAGAGCTCAAGAAACTTGCAAGCTGCAGTTATGAGGAGAACACTGAATGGGGAAGAGAGGTTTAGTATTGTGTAGTATTGTCAATAGATGCCAATGGAACTACTGCTGTTTAATCTGAGAAGATTGAGGACAGAAAAGGGCCTAACAGGATTTGTTTCTGTGATTCGGGCAGATGGGCTTAAAGTACGGTTGTCCGGTGGAAGACGTGATCACGGGGCTATCAATCCAGTACCGAGGATGGAGATCCGTCTACTTCAACCCCAGGAGGAACGCTTTCCTAGGCATCGCGCCAACCACGCTGCTCCAGTCGCTGGTGCAGCACAAGAGATGGTCGGAGGGCGATTTCCAGATCTTGCTGTCCCGATACAGCCCAGCATGGCATGGGCTCGGGAAGATCAGCCCTGGCCTCATAATGTGCTATCTCCCCTTTTGCCTCAGGGCTCCTAATTGCTTGCCGACTCTCTATTACACTATCATCCCCTCACTTTGCCTACTGAAAGGCATTTCGTTGTTTCCAGAGGTATTGTTTACAAATCTTACTATGTTACTGTGTCCCCTTTTCAATTGCACGGCATTCTACTAGACAATGTTATCGTATCAGACAAATTATGGTCCTTTTTAGCTAAGTTTGTGTTACTATGAATCAGGTCACAAGCCCATGGTTTATTCCATTTGGATTCGTGATTTTTTGCAAATACGCTTATAGTTTGGCAGAGTACCTCTGGTCTGGCGGCACGGTCCTTGGTTGGTGGAACGACCAGAGAATATGGCTCTACAAGAGGACTAGCTCTTACCTCTTTGCCGCCATCGACACGGTGGAAAAACTGCTGGGGTGCTCCGAGACATCGTTCGTGATCACTTCGAAGGTGGCCGAAGAAGGAGTCACCTGGCGGTACGAAAAGGAGATGATGGAGTTCGGGGCCACATCCCCGATGTTCACCATATTGACCACTCTTGCTCTGCTCAACCTGGTTTGCTTCCTCGGTGCGGCACTGAATGGGTTCGTGTCTGGGGGTGCCGGGTTCTTCGGATCGATGTCGCTGCAAGCAATTTTGTGTGCAGTTCTGATTCTTATCAATCTGCCAATCTATCATGGCATTCTAAGGAAGGATGAGGGCAAGATGCCAATTTCTACAACAGTTGCATCAACTGTGATTGCCTTGTCTGCCTGCACCATTTTTGTTTCCTTTTGATAGTAAATTAGACGATTCAAGTGGTTTTGGCTTTTACACTCACTGTAGGACAATTAGTTTATGAGCCTCTCTTTTGTTATCATCAATTGGAAGCTTTTATGAGAATAAGAATTTGCTTTGTCGACACTGCTGGTGGGAAAAAAAATTTCAAGCAACTTTTATCACAATTTATCTGTGGGCTAAAAAAATCTAAAGCAACTTTTATTACTATCCCTTGGTCCTAGCCGCAGAATTTTATTGTCCGTGCGAAAAAAAAAATTATTATATTGGTAGATTTTAATTAGTGTTGATAAAAATCAAAAAAATTAATAAAAAAACCGATGACATATTTTCCCGGTCAATTGTTTGCATTTTATCAACGCTTTTACGAAATTAACAATTTGTTTATAGTTTGCAAATTAACAATGTTTGAACTATATTACCAAGTTTCACTCGTATAACTTACTAATGTTTTGAATTTTACTCCTATATGAAATTACTAACATGAATTCGAATGACTTATTAACATTTTTCAGATTTTATTACCAATTATTTTGTGGTTACCAGTTTCCATTCAAGTTCTTATCATATTTCCGTGTTTTATCAATTTTTCTATCTAATTACCAACTTTTATTTGTCTCGATTGTAATTCATTATATTTACCCAACTCATTTGAAAGATTACCAATCTAACTTGGCATGACTCTCCAACTTTTCTCCCAATTAAATTATTACTTAGTATTTGGCTATCAACTCTTTTTTGAGTTACTCACCGATGTTTACTTGACTTTTCTCAATTTGCCAACTTTTCTTGTGATTTACAAACTTTTGTTTTTGACATTTCCTAGCAATACATCAAATTTATCAACTTTTCACTATCTTTTCCCCAATTAAATTTCAAATTAGTTCTGAGTTACCAACTCTCATTTAAGATACTTAGCTAATTTCTGATACTTTACCAATTTTCATTTGTATTTCTTAATTACGTCTTCAATTTACGGACTTTTATATAAAATTACAAGATTTAATTTAATTGATCACAAATTTTCATCTATTTAATTATCAACTAGTTTTAGATTATCTACTTTTATCAGTTAATTACAACGTTTATATAATTTCTTTTAATTTATCAAAATTTCTATTGAGTTACTTAATCAAGCAAAGAACCGGTAAGTCACTCAAATAAAAATTGAAATTTTTATTGATAATTGGTAAATTTAAGACTTTTTGTAAGAAAGATAAATAAAAGTTGGTTAAGATAAAAGAAGTTTTTGTTTTGTTTGAGGTAAGAGAATTTGGTAAGTTTAAAACAAAAAATAAAGGTTGCTAACTAATCTAAATAGAGTTTAGTATCGCAAAATTAGTTGGCAACTTAATTGTGGAAAAAAAACAGTTGGTAAGTAAGACAAATTAAAATTGTAGCAAAATAGAAATTTTGGTAAATCTAAAAAAACAAATAAAAGTTGGTGAAAAACTCACATGAGAGTTGGAACATAACCCAAACAAGTTGGTAGAGACAAGTTAGTGAGTCCATAGTAAGTCATATAAATAAGTTTAGTAATTTCAGTAAATAGTTGGTACATCTAAGGGGTTAATAAGATTCGACCAAAAAAAAAGGTGTTAATAAGAAAGGTATATTAAAGAATGTAAAAGATAAGATAATTTTTTTTATCAGAGATGAGAATAGTAGATAACTAAAAAATCAAATAAATAGTTAGTAATGCAAAACCAATTAGCAACTTAATTGGAGAAGAATCGGTAATTATTCTAATTGAGCTTAATAATTTTTTTAACAATGGTAAATTTTAAATTTAGTATGTACGGAAAATAACAGTAGTAAATCTAATTGACATGTTCGCGGTCCATTTATTCTTATGCAATTGAGAAGATCTCCATTATTTACAAGGATGCCTAACAAAGGAAAAAAAACACACACACTTTGTTATTTTTTGTGTGTGTTTGAAGAGTCATAAGTCATCCCAAAATTTGTTTAGAAGAGATATTTAATAACTTGTTCAGATAAGATGGCAGAAGGATTTTACGTCGTAAATGCAAGAAATTCCGACTGCAAACATGACAAAAAAGGTCGGGGAAAACAGAAGAATTCGCTGGGTTTTATTTCAATAAAAAACTACCGCACTGTAATTGTCGTGGAGGCATTAATTAAAGTTTGACTTCCTCCTCAACCTTCATCGTAGAACACGGAAGAAATAGTTCCGTTTTCTTGAGGGAGTCCACCAGATCCCCACAAATTGAAATCCGAAATCCAGGTGTTCTTGTGCTTCCCTTCGCATTGCCGATCGCCAGGATTGTGCGAGGCAACCACCAACAGAGGTTGCCGTCGCCGGCCTTAAGTGAGATCACCCTCACCGGGATCTGGGAAGGGGCAACCTTACCGAAGTCCAGCGAGGACCGATATCGCCCAAAGCTCGCAAGGCGACCCTCATTGGCCTTGCCTGAGGCCATCCCCAAGCCCAACAACCGGCGGAGAAAGAAGGGAGGAAGAAGAAAACAAAGGAAACATATAAAAAATTCCATAAAATATTAAAATATTATTAAAAATTATCCATGTCAATATTGATCGTGGTACGTAGGATGGCCAGTGTTCACGTCTTTGGCCAAAATTAGACAAATGAACTAAATTGGCAAAACGTAAAAAGGTTCAACACTCAATTGACAGAATTAAAAAATTTAGAATTGAATTGACAAAAACGCAATAATTTTGGGACTTTTTAAATAATTTTCTCACTCGAACTCAAGTCTTCCACTTAGCTTGAGAATAATTTAACCATTTTTTTATTGAAATAGTTTAACCACTTCACCATGTGAAATTGACATATAAAGTGTTTCAAAATTACTGAATATGTCTTGAGTTTAAGTTCGTGAAATAAAATCGGTCCAAAGTCTACTTCTACTTCCTATCAATTTTTCGGTTTTTTCATAAGGATGAAAATAGAAATATCATGATCGCCACGTCTTATCTCTTACCAAACGGCAGAGAAGAAGATAAGAAGAGTTTCTTTCGGAAAAGATAAGGATGAGAATAGAAATATCATGATCGCCACGTGAAAAGAGATCTTATCTCGTCCCAAACGGGAGAGAAGAAGATAAGAAGAGTTTCCTTCGGAAAATAAGAGAAAAGAGACTGCAATGATGTAGGCATGGGGATCGATGTGAACCTCTTGTCCTTTCTATTGAATGCTGCACAAAAGGAACAAAGAGAATAATAAAATAGACAAACGAGAGTTTGGGGACGGAAAATCTCAATTCTCAATTTATTCCCGATTTCACTCTAGGATAGAAGGTTTTGTTTTGGCAAAAGGATATGAAGTTGACCTTACTCAACAATCAACAGAACATGGTGATGCCGCCGATGCTCTTTCTTTCTCTAGCACGCGCGGGTTTAACAGGTGCACAATGAAAAGAAGACGAAACAAAGTCATGGACATGAAATGAAAACCAGCCTGGATTCGATCGGTTCAATTCCGGATCGGTTCCTTACATATACATCTTGGTTTCCAATTATAAGAATTTGAAATTGGCCCTGGCCGGATAAGTTCCCGATTTCATATCGAGAACCCATTCATCTCGATACGTAATCACCCCCGTAAGTCGGACTAAACAAGTAATGTCGTTACGAACTTGAGATTTACAATTATTTTCTCAGGACATGATCTCCTAATCTAATATCTCATAATTCATTTGTCCTTTTTAAATTCAGTCGAATAAATTCATGAGATAATTGAGAATCTATTCCTTTCGATGACTAATAATTAAAAGGGAAAATTCCAAATGAGGGCACTGCTAAATAAAGGCCTGAAGTGCTCTCATTTTCTCAAATAAGGACTTAAAATAGACTTTATGTCAAATAAAGATTTGAAATGGCATATCAGTCTCAAATAAGGGCAAAAAGTGCCATGAGAGTTTCAAATAAGGACTTGACTTTGCCGATCATTGGATGACAAAATATTCTGATCGGCAACCGGCAAGGTCGAGGGCATTTTCATCCAAAACTAATTTTATTTTTTTTCTTTTTTTATTTTTTTTTATTTTTTTTCCTTTTCTGATCTTCTCTTTGTTTTGCCGGTGGCCAGTTGCCGGTAGCCGAGTCGACTACCGGTGAAGCCCGAGAAGGGCTGAGCGAGGGTTGCCCTCGCCCGATCTGGCGAGTGTGACCTTCGCTAGCAATAAGCGAGGGACAACGTCACCTGGGCTAGGCCACCCTCGCCGGCCATGGGCAAGGCCGGCCTTGCCAGCTACCGGCGAGGGATGGCCCCGCTAGATCTAGGCAAGGCCAGTCTTGCCTCGTCGAGGCCACCCTCGAAAGCCACAAGCGAGGCCGGCCCTCGCCTAGGGCTTTCAAGGGCAGCCTCGCCCAAAGCAAGGGTGGCCCTTTCCCAGATTTGGCGAGAGGCGGCTCACCGGCCACCGGTGAAGAACAAAGAGAAACCAAAAAAAGAAAAAAGAAGAAAGAAAAAGGAAAAAAAAAGAAAAGAATTCAAAAAGATTAAAAGACACAAATGCCCCCATCATTAAAAGACTCAATCAAAACTTATCCATTTCACAAGCTTCAGGGACGGATTCTCTTAAGCCAGCTTACGATTATCTCATTAATTCTTTAAGATTTGTCCTTAGATAAACACTTAAAAAATGATGAGACTTAAAATATTTCTAGGAAAAATGAAATGATGTTTTTATTGATTAAAGTTTGAAATTTTAGGAATAATTGAGTTAGGCATGCAACAAACCAATAAGGTGGTTAGTGTAGCGGTAAAGGGCTCAAATGATTTTCACAAGGTCGCCAATTCAATTTACATCTTTGAATTGAAAGTAGCGCAGATATGTATGACTCAAACGGAAAGTTCCATAACGAACAAAGTCACGTGTTCGATTCAAATCTTTATATCAGAATTAATGCAGATATTTATGGCTCAAACATAAAGTTTCATAGCGAACGAGGTTGTGTGTTCGATTCGCATCTTTGGATTGGAAATAGCACGGATATCTACGACTCGAACCGAAAGTTCCATTGAGAGTCTGAGATCTCTTAATGATGACGTTAAGATGAGATCGCTGACACTACTGGCCTCTCTCTGTCTCAAAAGAAAGAAAGGGTAAGAAATGACACATATTTATCTGTTAGGATTCGCCGCACAATTATAAAGAAATAGAGAGTAAAAAACAAAAAAGAGAATCAAGATACAAGGTTTTTATCTTGATTTACCATTAAATTAGGGCTACGTTCAACAAAGAATTTTACTATAATTAGCACCTCGCACATCTCTGTTACATCTCTCAATTACAAGAGAAAGAGACTATATATAGACAATAGCTTGATTCAAAATAAGAAACCTCTTTCTAGAAAACCTATTCCAATTAGGAAACCATTCAATTAGGAAAACTAATTGAATTAGGAAACTTTTATTTTCTGGGATCAAACTACAAAAGCCCTCTTGCGGCTCGGGACCGCCGCTCCCGCGACCCTTGCCCGCTCAATAGGGAGTGGGACTCCCGTGCCTTTTTGTCAATGGAGAGTACGAACCACACACCAACATTCTTCCTCTTGGTGAATACTCCATGTGCTTCTTCAAACCCAACGCAATTGTACACCATTCAAATTTTTCTGCACACTATTTACCTATGTGTCAATTTTCTACCACACTACAACCTTCTGTTCCACTTTCTCTTGGATGAAATGATATTGTATGCCGATATGATTTGTTCTTGCATGCAAGCCGGGATTCTTAGCCATGAATATAGCACTCTGGTTATCATACCCAATATTTACTCTTCCTTATGTAAAACCAAGTTCTTTACATAATCTGTGCATCCAAATTACTTCCTTAGTAGCATGAGTAAGGTCCATATACTCTGCCTCAGTAGTAGATAAAGCAACCGTGCTTTGTCTCTTGCTCATCCAACTTACGGCTCCACTGAATAGAGAAATAACATATCCGCCGGTTGACCTTCTGCTTTCAATGTCACCTCCCAATCAACATCCACAAAACATTTCAATTCTAACACTTGCTATCCCTTTGAGTTTTTCTTGCCTTCATAATATAGCTCAAGGTCAGATACACCACAAAGATAATGAAGCACCCACTTTACTACCATCCAATGCTCATTCCCTGGATTGGATATATATCTGCTCAATACTCCCACTGCTTGAGCAATGTCAGGACGAGTATATATCATGACATACATCAAACTTCCAACAGCGCTTGCATATGAAACTGTTGTCATCTCTTTAGCTTCCTCTTCAATCTTAGGATATTGGAACGCTGATAACTTGGAACTTGTGGACATTGGGGTCTTCACGGGTTTACAGTCAGCCATGTTGAATTTTTTCAACACACTTTCAACATATTTCTTCTGACTTAGCCACAACTTCCTATTCTCATGCTCTCTTTTAATCTGCATGCCCAAGATGAAGTTTGCTTGGCCTAAATCTTTCATCTCAAATTATTTTGCCAACAATTCTTTCACCGTGCTAATTATTCTCAAACTATTTCCAACTAGCAGCATATCATCAACATAAAACGTTAAGATAATAAAATCATCATCTAACCTTTTCACATAGACCTAATGATCGGCATCACAACAAACAAAGCCAAGCTTCAAGATATATGAGTTGAACTTCCGGTACCACATTCTTGGAGATTGTTTTAGGCCATACAAAGACTTGTTCAATTTGCAAACAAGATCTTCTTTTCCTTTGACCACAAACCCTTCCGGTTGCTTCATGTAAATATCCTACTCCAAGTCACCATGGAGGAATGCTATCTTTACATCAAGCTGCTGTACCTCCAGATTGTATAGAACTGCTACAGATAAGACAAGTCTTATGGAATTTAATTTATCAATAGGAGAAAAAATCTCACCCTAATCGACTCTCTCTATCTACGAGTATCCATTCGCAACCAGACGAGCTTTATATCATTCTATCTATTCATTTGCAGATATTTTCTTCTTGAACACCCACTTGCAAACAATTGCCTTTTGATCAGTAGGTAGTTTTACGAGGCTCTACATTCCGTTTTTATCTAGTGAGTCCATCTCATCTTTCATGGCTTTCTCCCACTGTTGGCCATCCTCAACTCTGCTTGTTTCTTTAACGGTACTTGGATCATCATCTATAACAGTCAGAGCATAATTCTCATTACCGGCAAATAGGGTATACTTCTCAGGTGATTTTCTCATCCGTGTGGACCTTCGTAGGACTGGTTCAGATGGTGCTTCAACTTCAAACTCAATTTCAGACTACATCATTCGCCTCGTTAGGCTCATCAGCTTTAGAATCTGAATTTTCTGTTCCAACTAGTGTGGCCTCCGTCTCTTCCTTCAAACCAACATCTAACTCAACCGTCTATGGTTTTTCAGGAGCTTGGAGAATAATCTGATTCGTCGCAGATTCTCTTAATATTACATCCCTGCCGTAGATGATCCGTTTAGTATCAAGATTCCATAGCTTATACCCTTTGACACCATCTTTGTACCTAATGAAGATACACTTCTATGACTTACTCTCAAGTTTGTTTCTCTTTTCCTTTGGCACATGTACATGTTCTTCACAACCAAACACTCTAACATGGGATATATTTGGTTTCTTTTCAAATGGTGTCTGATCCTTCAAAACTGATGTGGGAGACCTGTTTTTCAGATAACATGCGGTTGTCACTACTTTCGCTCAAAATTCAACTGCTAAACCTGCACCACTTAGCATGCTCCTTGCCTTTTTCATGAGAGACCGATTAAGTCTCTCTGCCACCCCCATTCTGCTGAGGTATATAGGGTATTGTCTTTTGCCTAGCAATGCCACTAGTCGCACAGAATTGATCAAATTTCACTAAACAAAATTCTCCTCCGTTATCAGTCCGCAAAACTTTGATTTTCCTATCAAACTGATTTTCCACCAAAGCTTTGCACTCGCAAAATTTTTCAAGCACATCATCTTTCCTTTGCAGAAAATGTATCCACACATATCTGGAAAAATCATTAGTAAAAGAAACATAATATCTTGAATTTCCAACGATGCCATGGGTGTAGGACCGAAGAAGTCGCGGTGAATCAAATCCAGAATCCGTTTCGCTCTTCCTCTTATGGATTCAAAAAACACCTGATTTTGTTTCCCATATAAACAATGTTCACAAAATCCAAAACCCATAGAACAACTTAGAATTCCATCCACCGTCTTCTTTGAGGTAAGGGTCATTAACATTTTCTCATCGATATGACCCAATCTCCGATGTCATAGCATCGAAAGAACTTCTTCCAACTGCTCTGAGATATAACTGTCACCACTGATTATTGTGCTTCCCAAAAACCTCCACAATTTTCCATACCGTTCGCCTCTGGCGATCACCATAAATCCACCGGTTAGCTTGCATGAATATTTGTCACTAGTGAAGGCAATGCCAGCATCTACCATAGTTCCCATAGAAATAAGATTTCTCGAAAGATTAGGAATATGCATTACATCCGGAAGATTCTTGATTGTCCCATCTTTCATCTTCAACTTCACCTTTCCGCATCCAATAATATCAAGCACCGTGCCATTCCCCCATTTGTACTGCACCTCTCTAATATGGCTCATAACAGCAAAACCAATCTCTATGAAGCGTCATGTGGAAAGACGCTCCAGTATCAATTATCCATACACTGCAGTCACCATGTGATGAATTGCAGACGAGATACATGTCTCCCATGCCGCTGTCATCATCCTTTTTTGTACTAGAGGATGATGCCTCATCTCACTTCTCTGGACTTGCACTTTTGTTTCTGTAATCTTTCTTCAAGTGTCCAGGCTTTTTGTACTTCCAACACGTTATTTCCAATCGATCTGCTTTTAGATATTCCTCTGGACTTATTCCTGCCACCAAATCTAGATTTGGATCATTCACTGTTCCTTCCTCTTATGAAAAGAGCCCCTTGCATTGCACTATTAGAACCTGCTCCTCTCATCTCCCCAGACAGTAGAGTAGTTGCAACGCCCTCAAAGGATAATGCACTAACATCAGTGCCAATCGAAATAATTATATGTTTCCATGAATTCGGCAATGAACACAACACAGCACATGTTTTATCTTCCTCATCCAGATTAATATCGATAGATGCAAGTTGCCCACAACTAGTATTAAATTCGTTTAAGTGTGCAGAAAAAAATTCACCTTCGCTCATCCGCAAGTTGTACAGTTGCTTCCGCATAAAAAGTTTGTTCACGAGCCACTTGCTCTGATAAAGGTTTTCCAGCTTCGTCCAGAGATTTTTTACCATTTTCTCAGAAGTCACATTCACTAGAACGCTATCCGCAAGGCATGGCCAGATTAGGCTTCGCACCCTCCAATCACTGCTATTCCACACCTTCAATTCATCAGACGTGGCCTCTGTCTCCTTTGTCTTTTCCTTAGATTTTTCCTTGGGTTTATCTTCTTCGATCACGTGCCATAGATCTTTGTCCACGAGCAAAGCCTCCATCTTCAATTTCCATAACTCGAAACCCTTTCCTCCGAACTTCTCTACTTCAATCCGTGATTGACCAGCCGACGACATCTTCTCATGATTCGATTTCGAATCTCTCTTCACCAAGAGACCGTAACCTCAAACCTTGCTCTGATACCAGATGTTAGGATCCGCCGCACAATCACAAAGAAATTGAGAGTGAAAAACAAGAAAGAGAATCGAGACACGAGATTTTTACCCTAGTTCATCCTTAAACTAGGGCTACGTTCAGCAGAGGATTCCACTATAATTAGTACCTCGCACCTCTCTATTACATCTCTCAATTACAAGAAAAAAAGACTATATATAGACAATAGTTTGATTCAAAATAGAAAACTTCTTTCTAGGAAACCTATTATAATTACAAAAACCTACTCCAATTAGAAAACAATTCAATTAGGAAACCTAATTGAATTAGGAAACTTTCCTTTTCCGGGCTCAAACTATAAAAGCCCTCTTGCGGCTCAGGACTGCCCCTCCCGCGACCCTTGCCCATTCACCGGGGGTGGGGCTCCCGTACTTTCCTATCGACGGGGCGTATGAACTACACCTTAACATTGTCATCATCATGAGAGGCTAGGTCAATCGTTTTCACATGTAGCAAAGAATCTCCTCCAGAAGGAGTGAGCCTCTTTTTTTTCTTGGTTTTGAAGGAAGAAGACGCCGCCAGTTTATGCGGGAAACGTCGTGTCCGTTGCAGGTTTATGGGCAAAGACAAGACAAAGTAAGCAAAGCTTTGGCTGCCTTCTTCACATCTCACCAACTTCAGCTGGCCCATCTTCGTCGAAAACGATTAACCTAATCCCCTATGCCCCATTACGCTAACCCAATAGAACAAACAAGAAAAGACAACAATAATTGACTGAGCTTGAGCTTGTTTTATAAAAGAAATAATGGACGGAACCAACTACAGTTCGAACTTCAAATGTATCCGCATGAAATTGACTTTAACTGATCCTTTTTATCCTGTGCCTTTTGACAAATGCGATAAAATATCGCACTCAAGATTTTCCTCTCCACTTTTCTTTTTCTGCAATTTTTAAAGCTCTAATGCAAACTCTATTTAGCAATTAGTGTAAAGAATCTATGTATGATATTATCATACTATTAGTGATTTTGTAATACATCCTGACACAATATGAAAATACAATACATTGTGCAACCATAATATTTTCGTCTATACATTACAAAACGAAATGTTATAGAATTCATTTGATTTTGCAATAATATTCATACCCTAATAATGGCAGTTTATATCCCATGGCCTTCTTTTTGTTGGCTTGACTAACATCCTTAGATTTGTTTCTTTAAATGCAACAAACTATCTCCAATCCCCGTTCCGGATGCCCATCTTCCCCAAATTGCAATACGTGGTCATTGTTGCACCGTCGCTATTGGATAATATAAAGAACCCTTCTTCCTTTTTTTTCTTGTTTTTTTGGTCGAATAGCCCTTCTTCGTTTCCCCTTGACGATAGATTTCCAAGTTCGTGGGTCGTAAAGTACGATGCAATCATGGTCAAACATGCTGGATGCCGGATGGGAGTTTTAAATTCCGTTTGCGTCTTCTATATTCCCGCTACTCTCTTTATCTTCTCTCCATGGAAATTAAAGAAATAAATGAATGAAAAACACAAAACACAAAACAGAGATCTCGAGTCAGTCGCAACAAATGAAACTATTCTTACTGACCAAGAAGAAGAAGAAGAAACACACTCCCCTCGCCTTTTTTATTTCAATCATGCCAACGAACTCAGAGAGAAAAAACACAGCTTCTTTCCTTCTTGATCTACCAACTCAAAAAATCGTATTCTAATAGACTCGTATGATCTAGAATTTTCAGAAAGAAAGAAAACTCATGTATTTCCCCTGGCTTGAATAGCTCGACAAGAACTCAGAAAAAGAACAGCAAAAATTAATGGAGAAAAATAGCGTTGGCCAGTAATTTCCTCAAGCTGAGACTGAGGGGGGAAGAACAACATTGGTGCCAAAACTTGTGTACGGAGGCCACTTTGGTGCCAAAACTTTCAAACGGATCACTTAAGTGCTAAAAGTTGTGAAAAATGATCACTTAAGTGCCACTTCGCCGGAAATCTGACGTGGCATTTTTTTATTAATTTCTCAAGCTGATGTGGCTCGCCGGAAGCTGATGTGACATTTTTTTTCCTTTTCTTTCTTTTTTCTTTTCTTTTCTTTTTTTTTTCTTTTCTTTCTTCTTATTTTCGATGGTCGGCGTCCGGCCACCTGCCACCGGCCATGGCCGGCCTCGCCGAGCATCGCCTTCCTCCGGGCGAGGGCGCGTGGCCTCGGCGAGGGCCAGCCTCGCCGGATCTGGCGAGGCAAGCCCTCGCCAGGGCTCGCCTAGCCCAGGCGACCTCGACCATCGCCTGGGCAAGGCGAGCCCCGGCAAGGGCTCGCCTCGCCAGATCTGGCAAGGCCGGCCCTCCCCGAGGCCGGATCTGGCGAGGTGAGCCCTCGCCGAGGCGACCTTGACCGTCGCCTAGGCAAGGCGAGCCCCGACGAGGGCTCACCTCGCCAGATCCAGCCCTCGCCGAGGCCACGGTTGCCTCGCCGAACCTCACTCGGAGGAAGGCGACGCCCGGCGAGGCCGGCCATGGCCGGTGGCTGGCCTCCGGCCACCGGCCATGGTAGAAGAAGAAGAAGACGGAAAAGAAAAGAAAGAAAAAAATATTTAAAAAAATTAAATTATGCACATGGAAATGCCATGTGTCATTAAAATTTAAATATAAAAGTCACGTATTAAATTTGGTAGGAATTTCTCGCCGTTGGCACTTAAGTGATAGTTTTTTCTCCGATTTGGCACTTAAGTGATCGCCGGCGTAAACTTTTAGCACTTAAGTGATCCAAATGAAAGTTTTGATACCAAAGTGGCCTCCGTATACAAGTTTTGACACCAATGATGTTCTTCCCCCGAGACTAAGTAATCAAGGATTCGAGCGATGCTGTACACGACGAGGGCATCGGAAGGAAAAGAGGTTGGGCTCGAGGACGGGGAGCATTCAAGGGGTGGTGTTGTGGGCAGGAGGGTCGACAAGCGAGAGCCTATGCTCAAGAGCTTGAGTAGCAAGAAGGTGACGTCTTGCGAGGGGGGGGGGTGGCAGATGGCGAGGACGGGGAGCACTCGAGGGGTCGCTGGCAGAGAGAATAGAGGCCTAGTTGCGGGAAAAATGTCAAAAAAGTCCTAAATCTTATACATGGGTGTCAATTTAATACTAAATTTTTTTTGTACAAATTCAGTCCTAAACATTTTAATACAATTCCAATTTAATCATTTCGGCTAATTTTGGCCAGATATTGCTGACATGGATGCCGACTGGATTACGTGGCACCACCGGCGTTAACGTGGATAATTTTTAATAATATTTTAATATTTTTCTAATTTTTTATTAGTTTTTCTGATTTTTTTCTTTTTTCATTTTTTCTTTCTTTTCGTTATTCCTTTCTTCTTCTTGTTCTTCTTTCTTTTCCGATAACCGGCCACCAACCATGGTCGGGCGAGCTAGCCTCGCCTGAGCGAGGGTCGTCGTTGCCTAGCAAGGCGAGGGCGAGGCCTGGCTCGACGAGGGCCAACCCCGACAAGGGCTCCCCTCACCAGATTTGGCTAGGCCGGCCCTTGCCCAGGCTAGGGTGGCCTCGCCAGATCTAGCCTAGACAAGAGCAACAGCAAAGGCAATTAGGCTGGCTGTGCAATGACGTTGGGCGAGAGGGACAACAGCATAGCAAGCAATGAATAGGAGCCTGGACTGGTTGTGCAACGTGAAGACCAGCAAACATGGACTGGATGAAGGTGGCGCGATAAGCGGCGTGGCTGAACAGGCTCGATGAGTGTTGGCCTCACCTAGGCCAGATCTGGCGAGGCCGACCCTCACCAGGCATCACCCGGGCAAAGGCAACACCCGGCGAGACCGCCCTAGCCTGGGTGAAAGCTGGCCTCACCAGATCTAGCGAGGGGAGCCCTCACCGAGCCAGGCCTCGCCCTCACCTGGCTGGGCAACGGCGACCCTCGCTCAAGTGAGGCCAGCCCACATGGCCATGGCCGGCCATTGCCGGCTGATCACTGGAAAAGGAAGAAGAAGAAACGAAAAAAGAAAAAAATCAAAATAAATAAATAAATAAATTGAAAAAATATTAAAATATTTTTCAAAATTATCCACGTCAGTACCGACGGTGCCACGTAAGCCGATCAGCGTTCAGGTCAACAATATCCAGCTAAAATAGCTAGAATGACTAAATTGGCACTATATTAAAAGATTTAGGACTGAATTAGCATAAAAAAATGTTTAGAACTAAATTGGTACCAATGTAAAATGTTTATGACCTTTTTTGACACTTTTCCCGCCCAATTGCCAAAGTCGCTGGAGGAATTTGTTATCCCACATCGGTTGTGGAAAAGACTGGTGGTCAGTTTCTAAGTGTAAGGAAAAGCCTCTAAAGCTAGCTTTTGGGGTGAGAGAGGCTCAAGACCACCTAACACTGGTATCAGAGATGGGGTTGCTAATAAGTCTGGACCCAATAGTCACACGGAAGAGTTACAGGTTGTTGCGTCTCCAATCCAGGCCTCTTTCACCCTAAAAGTTAGCTCAAAAGGTAGAGTTTTCCCTCACACTTAAAAACTGATCATCAGCCTCTTTCACAATCGATGTGAGACAATCTCAACGGCATTAAGGATATTGCTGATCACTAGCTTCTTTCACAATCGATATGGGGCAAAATTGAGGATGTTGTTATCTTGCTAGAGAGTGGAAACAGAACACGGAGAGGAGCAAGAAGAAATTAAAGTGAGAGGAGAGAGTAGCAGGAGTGGAGTAGTGCCGAGTGAAGGATGGAATCAGACGTGGGGCCAGTCAAGTACACATGATAACTGATAAGTGGGCTCAAGTAAATTCCACGCGTACCTAACATTTTCTCTCCACTCGGTTGCCCATCCGGTTGTCCATACTATGCAAAATAAATCATGCGGATTAGCTTGCACCGTCACAATGTACCCATGACGGTGCCGTTATGCTAGCCAGGTCCATCTATAAATAAAATGTCTGTGGGCGTCTATATAAATCATTAGTGGAGACAGAAAGAGACAGAGATGGGAGGTGAGGGATATATTCCATTGTTTGAGACTACAAGGGCCAGAGGGACAGTGGCGTACAGGGTGTTTGCAAGCACCATCTTCCTGGGGATATGCATGATATGGGCTTATAGATTGAGTCATGTGCCGAGTGAACCCGAGCATGGTCCAATCTGGGTCTGGTCTGGCCTGCTCGCAGCCTAGCTGTGGTTCGGCCTCTACTGGGTTCTCACGCAAGCTTGCCACTGGAGCCTCGTCTATCGCCGCACCTTCAAGGATCGGCTCTCTCACAGGTCGGTCTCTCCCTCTCCCTCTCTCTAGCTAGCGTCGCAATGAAACTTGAATTGCAATGTTTACAGTTATCGGTTCAGTGGTCATCGACCATACTTGGTGATCATAAGTTTAAGAGAAGCACAGTATGCTAGCCAGCAGCAGCTGCTTGCTCTTTGAACGGTCGTCGAGCATTAGAAGTTTAACCCAGAGAGAAGAGCTCCCTTGTTGAAAATTGCATGAATAGGTCCTTCTGATTGGATTAGGATGACGCAGAGTCCCCAGTTAGGAGGTAGCCGTATGGTCTACACAGAGATTGAAGTATTAATATTCTATAGCGAGTCTGTTTGACCTTTCTCCATCGCCACTCATGGCACTAAAGTCGAACCTGAAAGAAAAACAGATCACAAAACTCCATAAATGGCTCACCCTCTCGGGCGAATGGTAAAATAAACTATTTTAAAAGCATAAACTATGATTAGATGAATGCATGACTTTAATATAAAAAATTTAAACATTATTAATTGTTGGTAATTTTATTAATAGTGCGCAAATGAAAAAAATAATAACAAAAGCAGGTATGAAAAAGATCTACCTAGGCTGGACATATTCGTGTGCACGGCAGATCCCGCCATCGAGCCACCCATGATGGTGATCAATACTGTCCTGTCGGTGATGGCTTACGATTACCTGCCGGAGAAGACAAGTGTCTATCTCTCGGATGACGCCGGTTCAAACATCACGTACTACGCTTTGCTAGAAACTTCTCAATTCGCCAAGCACTGGATACCGTTTTGTCGAAGATTCACAGTGGAGCCCAGGTCACCAGCGGCTTATTTCCGATTGCCGTCAAGCGATCAACTTAGTGCCAACGGTAAAAATGAAGAATTGTCCGCTATCAAGGTAAATAGTCTCTCTCACATGTTGATTTCCCTTTTTTAGTCAACAGGGGTAAACTGTCTATTTTCTCTTTTATTCCGATCATTGAAAAAGGAATTAATTTAATTTTGGGGGAATTCGGGTTTGAAAGTTCAACGCTCACAATAAAAATTAGGGCTTGTAAAGTTGGAAGAAATTTTCTCTAAAGGAGATAGAAGAGCTCTACCGTTCCGTGCCAATAAATGTCGATAAATATCGATAAATATAAAAAAACTAATGTTAAAAAATTAGTGGTGACTTTTTTTGTGTAAATTGTTGGTAACTTATTAATATTTTGCAAAATTATCAACTTGTTCTCACAATTTGACATTTGCCAATATTGAACTAGCTTCCCCACTTTTATTTGCATAAATTACTAACTTTTTGGATTTATCTTACTAACATTTTGGATTTATTAACTCTCATATAAAATTACCTATTAAGATAGAGTGATTTACCAACTTATGTCGGACTAAAGAGGGATCCCGAGTCTAAATTTGAGGAGTCTCCATAAAGAGAATCTTTTGCCACAGGCACATCTCATTCAACAATACCTCATATTTATATACTTTTTATAGATATTATCAACTTTAATTGGAAAGAATTATCAATTTTTCTCCGATTAAATTAACAACTAATATTGAGTCACTAATGTTTGTTTGGTTATTTTAAACTACCAACTTCTATTCTCTCTCTGAACCAAGAAAAACTTTTTTTACTGAGAAACCATTTTTGGGAAGCAGAACAGCAGCATCGTCCAAGGAGATAGTTAGTTCTCTTGTAGATTACTAGGAACAATCATGTTCTGTCAGTACTGCTTCGATCAAATTCGCGTAGTTGCATACTAATCCTCAAAATCCAGATGATTCTTAATCTCTCTCAATTTCAACATCAGAAACTATATGAAGACATGAAGAATAGGATCGAAACTGCCCACGAACTCGGCCGGATCTCTGAGGATATCTGCTCAAAACATAAGGAGTTCTCTCAGTGGGATTCCTATATTTCTCGACACGATCACAACACGTTTCTTGAGGTATGCCGACTTTTTATATGCTAAGCATAGTAGCTTGTAACTTCTCGTGCTAATTATCTGCCGATGACTAATTAATTAGCCCGTTTGTTTCAGATACTAATCGATAGGACGACCCGGAACGCCGTGGATGCCGAAGGCAATGTGCTGCCCACACTGGTTTACATGGCTCGCGAAAAGAGACCGCAATATTTTCATAACTTCAAAGCCGGAGCCATGAATGCGCTGGTAATGTGCGCACAGACAATAGAACTAGGACAAGACATGGAAACCGTGAATGCATGTATTGATCTCGCATTAAGATGCATTTTTTGTGAAGTTTGGTCTCAGAGTTATTGCATTTCTATCATCATGCTATGGTTTTCAGTGTCCTTATACTGACATCATCATGTGATGCAATTTTCTGAGGGCCGAATTCGTTCTCTGTTCGAAAATGCAGATAAGGGTATCATCGGCTATCAGCAACGGGAGGATCATTCTCAATGTGGATTGCGACATGTACTCGAACAACTCAGAGTCAATAAGAGACGCGCTTTGCTTTTTCATGGACGAAGAAAGAGGGAATGAGATTGCCTACGTGCAGTTCCCGCAAAACTTTGAGAATGTCACCAAGAACGAACAGTATAGCAGTTCATCAAGAGTGATTTCTGAGGTGAGTGGATATTCGCAGTCTCAGAGCTTCCTATTTTATCTGTCTGCACGTCATTTTGAAATTTCGCATCATTTTAGTTGATCTTCTTTGCCGCCTCTTCTTTGATTGCATTGAAGGTGGAATTTCATGGTTTGGATGGTCAAGGAGGTGTGCTCTATGATGGGAGCGGTTGCTTTCACAGGCGAGACACTCTTTGCGGGAAGAAGATCAGCAGAAAAGTCAGAACTAGATGGAGTGAAAATAGAGGAATCGACCCAAATGGAGGCATTTATAAACCAGAAGAGCTCAAGAAACTTGCAAGCTGCAGTTATGAGGAGAACACTGACTGGGGAAGAGAGGTTTAGTATTGTGTAGTATTGTCAATTGATGCCAATAAAACTACTACTCTTTAATCTGAGAAGATTAAGGACAGAAAAAGGCCTAAAAGGATTTGTTTCTGTGATTCGGGCAGATGGGCTTAAAGTACGGTTGTCCGGTGGAAGACGTGATCACGGGGCTATCGATCCAGTACCGAGGATGGAGATCCGTCTACTTCAACCCCAGGAGGAATGCTTTCCTGGGCGTCGTGCCCACCACGTTGCTGCAGTCGCTTGTGCAGCACAAGCGATGGTCGGAGGGCAATTTCCAGATCTTGCTGTCCCGATACAGCCCAGCATGGCACGGGCTCGGGAAGATCAGCCCTGGCCTCATAATGTGCTATCTCCCCTATTGCCTCTGGGCTCCTAATTGCTTTCCGACTCTCTATTACACTATCATCCCCTCACTTTGCCTACTGAAAGGCATTTCGTTGTTTCCAGAGGTATTGTTTACAAATCTTACTATGTTACTGTGTTCCCTTTTCAATTGCACTGCATTCAACTAGACAATGTGGTCGTATCAGACAAATTATGGTCCTTTTTAGCTAAGTTTGTGTTACTATGAATCAGATGACAAACCCATGGTTCATTCCATTTGGATACGTGATTTTTTGCAAGTACGTTTATAGTTTGGTAGAGTACCTCTGGTCTGGCGGCACAGTCCTCGGTTGGTGGAACGACCAGAGAATGTGGCTCTACAAGAGGACTAGCTCTTACCTCTTCGCCGCCATCGACACAGTGGCAAAACTGCTGGGGTTCTCCGAGACAGCGTTCGTGATCACTTCGAAGGTGGCCGAAGAAGGAGTCACCTGGCGGTACGAAAAGGAGATGATGGAGTTCGGGGCCACATCCCCGATGTTCACCATATTGACCACTCTCGCTCTGCTCAACCTGGTTTGCTTCCTCGGTGCGGCACTGAATGGGTTCGTGTCTGGGGGAGCCGGGTTCTTCGGATCGATGTCGCTGCAAGCAATTTTGTGTGCAGTTCTGATTCTTATCAATCTGCCAATCTATCATGGCATTCTAAGGAAGGATGAGGGCAAGATGCCAATTTCTACAACAGTTGCATCAACTGTGATTGCCTTGTCTGCCTGCACCATTTTTGTTTCCTTTTGATAGTAAATTAGACGATTCAAGTGGTTTTGGCTTTTACACTCACTGTAGGACAATTAGTTTGTGAGGCTCTCTTTTGTTATCATCAATTGGAAGCTTTTATGAGAATAAGAATTTGCTTTGTCGACACTGCTGGTGGGAAAAAAAATTTCAAGCAACTTTTATCACAATTTATCTGTGGGCTAAAAAAATCTAAAGCAACTTTTATTACTATCCCTTGGTCCTAGCCGCAGAATTTTATTGTCCGTGCGAAAAAAAAAATTATTATATTGGTAGATTTTAATTAGTGTTGATAAAAATCAAAAAAATTAATAAAAAAACCGATGACATATTTTCCAGGTCAATTGTTTGCATTTTATCAACGCTTTTACGAAATTAACAATTTGTTTATAGTTTGCAAATTAACAATGTTTGAACTGTCTTACCAAGTTTCACTCGTATAACTTACTAACGTTTTGAATTTTACTCCTATATGAAATTACTAACATGAATATTCAAATGACTTATTAACATTTTTCAGATTTTATTACCAATTATTTTGTGGTTAACAGTTTCCATTCAAGTTCTTATCATATTTCCGTGTTTTATCAATTTTTCTATCTAATTACCAACTTTTATTTGTCTCGATTGTAATTCGTTATATTTACTCAACTCATTTGAAAGATTACCAATCTAATTTGGCATGACTCGCCAACTTTTCTCCCAATTAAATTATTACTTAGTATTTGGCTATCAACTCTTTTTTGAGTTACTCACCGATGTTTACTTGACTTTTCTCAATTTGCCAACTTTTCTTGTGATTTACAAACTTTTGTTTTTGACATTTCCTAGCAATACATCAAATTTATCAACTTTTCACTATCTTTTCGCCAATTAAATTTCAAATTAGTTTTGAGTTACCAACTTTCATTTAAGATACTTAGCTAATTTCTAATACTTTACCAATTTTCTTTTGTATTTCTTAATTACATCTTAAATTTACGGACTTTTATATAAAATTACTAGATTTAATTTAATTGATCACAAATTTTCATCTATTTAATTATCAACTAGTTTTAGATTATCTATTTTTATCAGTTAATTATAACGAGAAGTTCGTAATTTTCATCTATTTCCGATACCCTCGCCCAAGGCGAGGGTAGCCCTTTCCCAGATTTGGTGAGAGGCAGATCACCGGCCACCGGTGAAGAACAAAGAGAAACTAGAAAAAGAAAAAAGAAGAAAGAAAAAGGAAAAAAAAAAGAAAAGAATTCAAAAAAATTAAAAGACGCAAATGCCCCCATCATTAAAAGACTCAATCAAAACTTATCCATTTCACAAGCTTCAGGGACAGATTCTCTTAAGCTAGCTTACGATTATCTCATTAATTCTTTAAGATTTGTTCTTAGATAAACACTTAAAAAACGATGAGACTTAAAACATTTCTAGGAAAAATGAAATGATGTTTTTATCGATTAAAGTTTGAAATTTTAGGAATAATTGAGTTAGGCATGCAACAAACCAATAAGGTGGTTAGTGTAGCGGTAAAGGGCTCAAATGATTTTCACAAGGTCGCCAATTCGATTTACATCTTTGGATTGAAAGTAGTGCAGATATGTATGACTCAAACGGAAAGTTCCATAACGAACAAAGTCACGTGTTCGATTCAAATCTTTATATCAAAATTAATGCAGATATTTATGGCTCAAACAGAAAGTTTCGTAGCGAATGAGGTTGTGAGTTCGATTCGCATCTTTGGATTGGAAACAGCGCAGATATCTACGACTCGAACCGAAAGTTCCATTGAGAGTCCGAGATCTCTTAATGATGACGTTAAGATGAGATCGCTGACACTGTTGGCCTCTCTTTGTCTCAAAAGAAAGAAAGGGTAAGAAATGACACATATTTATCTGTTAGGATTCGCCGCACAATTATAAAGAAATAGAGAGTAGAAAACAAAAAAGAGAATCAAGACACAGGGTTTTTATCTTGATTCACCATTAAATTTGGGCTACGTATAGCAGAAAATTTCACTATAATTAGCACATCGTACATCTCTGTTACATCTATCAATTACAAAGAGAAAGAGACTATATGTAGGCAATAGCTTGAAAAAAAAATAGGAAACTTCTTTCTAGGAAACCTATTCAAATTAGGAAACCATTCAATTAGGAAAACTAATTGAATTAGGAAACTTTCATTTTCTAGGATCAAACTACAGAAGCCCTCTTGCAGCTCGGGACCGCCGCTCCCGCGACCCTTGCCCGCTCACCAGGGAGTGGGACTCCCGTGCCTTTCTGTCGATGGAGAGTATGAACCACACACCAACATTCTTCATCTTGGTGAATACTCCACGTGCTTCTTCAAACCCAACGCAATTGTACACCATTCAAATTTTTCTGTACACTATTTACCTATGTGTCAATTTTCTACCACACTACAACCTTCTGTTCCACTTTCTCTTGGATGAAATGATATTGTATGCTGATATGCTTTGTTCTTGCATGAAAGCTGGGATTCTTAGCCATGAATATAGCACTCTGGTTATCATACCCAATATTTACTCCTCCTTATGTAAAACTAAGTTCTTTACATAATCTACAAATCCAAATTACTTCCTTAGTAGCATGAGTAAGGTCTATATACTCTACCTGAGTAGTAGATAAAGCAACCGTGCTTTGCCTCTTGCTCGTCCAACTTACGGCTCCACTGAATAGAGAAATAACATATTCGCTGGTTGACCTTCTACTTTCAATGTCACCTCCCCAATCAACATCCACAAAACATTTCAATTCTAACACTTGCTATCCCTTTGAGTTTTTCATGCCTTCATAACATAGCTCAAGGTCAGATGTACCACAAAGATAATGAAGCACCCACTTTACTACCATCCAATGCTCTTTCCTTGGATTGGACATATATCTGCTCAATACTCCCACTACTTGAGCAATGTCAGGATGAGTACATATCATGGCATACATCAAACTTCCAACGGCGCTTGCATATGGAACTGTTGTCATCTGTTCAGCTTCCACTTCAATCTTAGGACACTGGAACGCTGATAACTTGGAACTTGTGGACATTGGGGTCTTCACGGGTTTACAGTCAGCCATGTTGAATTTTTTCAACACACTTTCAACATATTTCTTCTGACTTAGCCACAACTTCCTATTCTCACACTCTCTTTTAATCTGCATGCCCAAGATGAAGTTTGCTTGGCCTAAATCTTTCATCTCAAATTATTACAATTCTTTCACCGTGCTATTCATTCTCAAACTATTTCCAACTAGCATCATATCATCAACATAAAACATTAAGATAATAAAATCATCATCTAACCTTTTCACATAGACATAATGATCGGCATCACAACAAACAAAGCCAAGCTTCAAGATATATGAGTTGAACTTCTGGTACCACATTCTTGGAGATTGCTTCAGGCCATACAAAGACTTGTTTAGTTTGCAACAAGATCTTCTTTTCCTTTGACCACAAACCCTTCCGGTTGCTTCATGTAAATATCCTACTCCAAGTCACCATGGACGAATGCTATCTTTATATCAAGCTGCTCTACCTCCAGATTGTATGCAACTGCTACAAATAAGACAAGTCTTATGGAATTTAATTTATCAATAGGAGAAAAAATCTCACCATAATCAACTCTCTCTATCTACGAGTATCCATTCGCAACCAGACAAGCTTTATATCATTCTATCTCTTCATCTACGGATATCTTCTTCTTGAACACCCACTTTCAAACAATTGCCTTTTGATCAGTAGGTAGTTTTACGAGACTCCACATTCCGTTTTTATCTAGTGAGTCCATCTCATCTTTTATGGTTTTCTCCCACTGTTGGCCATCCTCAACTCTTCTTGTTTCTTTAACAGTACTTGGATCATCATCTATAACAGTCAGAGCATAATTCTCATTGCCGGCAAATAGGGTATACTTCTCAGGTGATTTTCTCATCCATGTGGACCTTCATAGGACTGGTTCAGATGGTGCTTCAACTTCAAACTCAATTTCAGACTACATCATTCGCCTCGTTAGGCTCATCAGCTTCAGAATCTGAATTTTCTGTTCCAGCTAGTGTGGCCTCCGTCTCTTCCTTCAAACCAGCATCTAACTCGACCGTCTGTGGTTTTTCATAAGCTTGGCGAATAATCTGATTCATCGCAGATTCTCTTAATACTACATCCCTGCCATAGATGATACGTTTAGTATCAAGATTCCACAGCTTATACCCTTTGACACCATCCTTGTACCTAATGAATATACACTTCTTTGACTTACTCTCAAGTTTGTTTCTCTTTTCCATTGGCACATGTACATGTTCTTCACAACCAAACACTCTAACATGGGATATATTTGGCTTCTTTTCAAATGGTGTCTGATCCTTCAAAACTGACGTGGGAGACCTATTTTTCAGATAACATGCGGTTGCCACTTGTTGACACCTAAATTTTAGCGACCATTTAGTCGTAATTTACATAAAAATTAGGGATTAAATTTTTAACCCCTAAACAAAAATATTAAAATTACATATCATATAGTTTAGGTCCATTTAGAATAATTGCATTCCGCATCGGACCGGCGTTGGCTAACAAGCTTAAAATTCATCGAACGAGACTCGGCTCATTCGAAAGGCGAGGGCCGGAAATTACAAGTCAAATGGGCTCGGTTGTTTTAGTTTGAACTTAATTTAGTCCATTAAGCCTAATTAAATAGAAGCACAAATTGATTCAGCCCGCTTGAAATTAAATCAAATTAAATGATAATTAAAAGCCCAAGCCCAAGCCTAAGCCCATTAGGACTAGAGAGCCCATCTAATTAACCTAGGCTTACATTATAAATATGTCATTACATGTCATAATTTGGGACACATAATTTCAGATCTTATTTTTGAGAGCTTAAGTGAGAGTGAGGGTGAAAAAGAGAGAAAGAAAACCGGCGTATCATCACCATCGCGCCACCACCACCACAGCCGCGCCGGCGAAGCCACCGCCGCGCCATTGTCGTCCGTCCCTTGCCGCCGCCGAGTCGCACCACCTCTCCGCTCGCCTGACCGCCGCCTGGACATACACGCCGGAGCACGCCACAGTGCCGGCGTGGTTCGTATTCCACCGCCCGGACACCACCTTGCCCTCACCAGAGAGCCACCGCCGGGGCCGCCCTCCACACTGCAGCCGTCACTCCACACCTTAGCCCCCTCACCGGAGCTGTCCCGCCACCAGTCACCGCGCGAACAGCCTTCACCGCAGCACAGCATCGCCGGACACCTCCGCCCGCCGCTGCTGCCTGGAGTCCCGTCGCGTGCCATCACCGCACGCGTCGCTACCCGGAGCCACGCGCTCCCGCCGCTGCTCGTCGTAGCTCCCTGTTGATCACAGCACCGCCATTAGCCACCGGCGAAGCCATCGACGTGCCGGAGCCTTGCCACCGCTACGCCTCAGTCCACGTCCACAGTTCAACCGCGCCGTTGCTGCCCCCTCACCGTGCCGGAGTCGCCTGCTGCCCAGCCACAGCCGCCGTCCGCCAACCACCGTCGCCCACAGCAGCTCCACCGTCACTATTCCCGTCGGAGCTCCCCTCAAGCCGCCGCGTCGCTGCTGCCCCGCCGTCCACAGCCGCAACACAGCCGAGCCGGACGCCCAGCCACAGCCGCCGATCCCAACACCGTTCCCAATCCCGATCCGCAATCCCGAGCTATCGGTGATTCGAATTTGGAAGTTATCCGTAAATTAGGTAAGGATATTATCAGAATATTCCTTTTAAATATTTAATTTCCTGATTCGTGGGTGTTTGAATATTTCATGAATATCATGTGGATTATTAGATATCTTAGGATAATGATATCCGCAATATTTTGAATGCCCGAAATTAGGAAACGTTCCTAATTTAGCAACGTATCTGGACGTCTATCCGACCTTATCCCTAAGGTATGATATGCGGCGATACGGAAAATCATTATCCTATCCATAATTACTTGGATATGATAATGAATTTTATCTGCTTTCCAATTTTGAATAATCAACTTTCCGTCAATATCTATAACCCTATAGATATGACTGTTAGTTTTATTTCTTTGCCTAATTTGAGTTTGAAACAAATCTTGCGGATCGTGTGGATTGGTTTCAATTGTGGTATTTATCTGTCTGTTTGATTTATTACCTTTAAAAAAGAAAATTCAAAAAATATCAGTTAGGATTTAAATTAGAATTTTGCATGTTTAGGGATTCTTAAATATATCCTGAAGGATGAGATGATTATTTCATTTAAATTAGGATTTAAGGTATCATATTTCCTAGTTTAAATTAGAAATTGTTTTAATCTTAGTGGATTATTTAGGATATTTAATTATTTCGAATTTTCATTAAAAAAAACCAAAAAGAGTCACTTTAGGATAGAATAAATCCTTTTCCCTAGAATAGATTGCATTCTTAATTTGGTTATTTTTTTAATTTCGAATTTTAATAGAAAATACCAAAAAAGGAAGTCATTAGATCGCATGTTATTTTAGGCATTTTCATAATTCCGAATTTCATCAGAAAATTACCAAAAAAATAAATCATTTGCCCATCATTAGAATTAGGTCACGTCGTCGCATGTCATATAATTTGCATGTTAGGTTACATTAATCGCATGTCAATTTTTTTCCACGTCATTGCATGTAAGATAGTTTTCATTTAAATAAGTGAAAATAAAAAAAATTGAATAAATTGCCTGTTAATTAGAAATCATATTAGGGTGTTGATGTGATTTCTAGCTAACAATGCAGATGCTTACGTTGCTTCGAGGTAAGTAATTCTCTCAATCTTGTAATTTAATGTTTTAATTATTGGGTGTTAAATTGGTGGTTTGCGCACCTGCATGATCACCTCACATGTTAGTAACTAAGTTAAAATAGATCCAGACTACATGCCAAAATATTTTTTGAAAAGAAAAAGGTACCGAAAGGGCATTAGACTAGATCTAGCGTAATCAAGTCCCCGGGCTTAGAATCTCTGGTTCGTAGGAATAAAACATATCTCCCTATGTTTTATTTAGGTTTCTAATCGACCTACTGCAAATAGATTAGTGGCGACTCTAAGCATGAAAATATTTGCATGTTAAAGACTTAAATCCTAAGTTGCGAATTGGTAGGGCTTGGGAGGGCCCGAGTTAAGATTAGTCTTAATAATCCATTAGCCCGAAAAATGAAAATTTTTTTAGGTCGCGACAGCTTGGCGACTCCGCTGGGGATTTGAGTTAAAACTCTTAGTGGACTTAGGATAATTTTTCTTTTGAAAAAATATTTTTTGTTTGGCAGCAAGGATCACAGGTACGTCCCTAACATTTTAGGTGTTAAATGTTGTTGCAGAATGGGAAGTATAAGGGGAGGTGTGATTGTTAACCCTTGTTTTGCAGGGAGGTGTTCGGATATATGGTTTAATTTATGCACGAAGCGCTGTTTGATATAACCTGTTGTGCATGCCTTACATTTACACTACACCGCACACACTACCTGCTGCCGAACCTGGGCGGCATAGGTTTAGGATGGTACTGAGATAGTGGATACCCCGACTACACTCATGTGGTACGTGTCGCCCTCCTTGGTCTTGAAATTTTTTTCATGGTGTCATTGAGTACCCACCACGGTTGCACCCTTTGCAACTCGAGTCGGCTCTTTGACTAAGCCGGAGTCAGGGGAATCCCAGCCTAACCATTACCATGACTGGTTTAGCTCGGTAATCCTCGCGTCTCCACTTTGCAAGCCAGAGTCTAGATAAAAATCGAACCTCACATTTCATGCGCATGTCTATGTGATTGTCATTATTCTACTGAGTGAAGTAAGTTTTCTAATTCTATGCTTTGCAATTTACTTACTTTTTCGTACACTTGGTCGGTCCATGACATTAGGTCGGTCGTGAGTCTTGGTCTGTACTCTATGGGAGGGGCAGACATCAGGATTCTTGATGCTCCTAAGAACGAGCTCCGTGCCTGGTGGAATCTACTCAGTCCGACCAACCGCAAGCTAGTTGAAGGTCACATTGGGAGACTGCTCCTCCTACCAGAAGTCAAAGTTCGTACCGGCCTCGTTCGAGCATTAACGCACTTCTGGTGTCCCGAGACCTTTACCTTTATATTCGGTAAGCATGAGCTCACCTCGACTTTGGAAGAATGTAGTGTGCTCATTGGAAAACCTTTGGAGTCAGAGTTAGTCACACCACCTTTGGAAATTGATTTCACCTTAATGTTGGCTGAATTTTTGAATGTCGGAAAAGATGAATTAGGAAAAGTTTTGAAAGCAAATCACAGCACATGTCCTTTTTCATTCCTGAGTCAATGTTTTGAAAAAACCACATCCTTTTAAAAAGGCAGAATCTTTTTGCTAGCATTTTTCGGGTTCGTGATTTTCCTTACTGTAAGAACGCATGTGATCCGTCAATTATATGATTGGTCCAACAAGTCTGTCTTGAAAAGAATTTTGTCAACACCGTTTTAGTCGAGACTTTCATTTCCCTCACTAAATTTAAACAACATATTGACAAAACATTCCATGCACCCCTTGAACTATTGCAAATTTCGTTTTTGTCTCGCATAAAAGGACGTGGCAATTTAATCAAAATATCTGAACTTAGTGATTACAGCCATCCCGTTTTAAGCTATAAAGAAAAATAAGGGAATGCACCTGATTATCATTACTCTGAATGGATCATTTTTATGAAAAACGCTAGACCCCAAGGTTTCCAATGGCATGCTAATTGGTTCAAGGTCGAGGAAGCTCGGCTTACGTGTAATGGTGTTGGACCGGTTCCACTTTTGGGCTTCACTACCGCAATCGAATACTACCCTGCCAGAGTGTCTCGTCAGTACCAGATTCTTCAAAGGCTCCCTCCGGCATTACAACCGGAACTCCTCCGAGTCGACTTCGCCGATGATGATAAAGACCACGAAGGGACCGTAGCTCAGCTCAATAAGATGTGGAAGAAATGTCGTATTTTAAGGATAGCTCGGCCCAAAGAAGAGCTCAAGGGGGAGCAGAAGTCCTACTTCGCGACGACCAAGTACATTCGACAGCACAAAATCCCGCATGAGTTACTCCCGAAGATACCTAAGATGCCCCTCAAGACAGCCACTCGTTCGGAGAACAACCGTCTCAAAAGGAAGGCCGAAGAAGCTCAAGAAAAAGCATCCAAGATAGCTCGAGCTTATGAGCAGTTAAAGAAGGAAGTCGCCTCCCATATGTCTATAGATCAAGCTAAATAGAAAAGCTTGAGTTGTTGTTCTCATTTCAATCTTAGTTTTTAAATTTGTTTAGGAATTGAGACATTTGTCTCTACTTTCTTTTCAAGTTATAGTCGTTGTAAAACTTTTTCGTCATTTCAATAAAAAATCTTTGCTAAATCAAAGCGGCTAGACCAATGTCATGAATCGGCGTGTGATTTTTCTTGCCACTTACGTGTGCTTGTTTTATCCATGCAATTTAGATAATTACGGACCGATCACGATCACCTGTTCGTACACGTTCGAGAGCTAGAATGGCCGATCAAACTGACCTCCGAGATCGTGTGGTTGGCATAGTGGACCAGATGAAGCAAGTCGTCATCGCAATGCAACAGATGTCCGCTGAGATCAAAGCCCTTCGGTCGATCCTCGTTCCAGCATCCCTCGAAACATCAGCCCCAAAGCACAAAGGTGGAAGAAATGTCAATGTTGAGGAAGATGACAATCTTCCCGATTTAGAAGATGACCCCGTCCATATTATCGTCAACAAAGACAAACCTGATGAACGAGTCAACAAACTCGAAGAAAGAGTGAAGCAGCTGGAAGGTTCACAGGATTCACCTTCGATCGATCTGTCCTCGTACTCACAGATCAAAATCCCAAACAAGTTCAAAATACCAGATTTTGACAAGTACAATGGCACCTCCTGTCCAAAAGTCCACCTGCAACTCTATCACGTACAGATGACTTCCTATGTTGACAATGAACTCCTGATGATCCATGCGTTTCAAGCAAGTTTGATGGGTCCTGCTTTGAACTGGTATCTCATGAAGAAGACAAATGGCCTCAAAACCTGAAAAGAAGCTAGCGAGGCATTTCTAAAGCAGTACAGGTTCATAACTGACATCATTCCCACCCGTGATAATCTCGAACGTGCTCAGATGAAAAAAACTGAGTCCTTCAAAGACTATGTTATCAGATGGAGGAATATAGCCGCTCAGGTCGTCTCGGAACCCATAGACAGTGAGTTGAAGAGAATGTTCGTGAAAACTCTCCCGTTCGAGTACCGTAATCGGATGGTTGCCATTCCGGCTGACAACTTCAACCAACTCATCCCCATAGGCGAACAAATTGAGATAGGGCTGAAAGATGGATGGTTTGTGGAGCCATCTTCCTTGACCAAAAGATTTAGTACAAGAAAAGAGAAAGAACCGGCAGCTGAAGTAAATGCGACTTATAACCAACCGGGCCGGCGGAATACTAACCCTGCCCCGGCAATCCAAGTAGTAGAAGCTCAGCAATAAAGTACGGGTCGTCAACCTTTTCAGAAGAAGAACAACAAGAGGCAATTCACTCCCCTCCCCGGATCATTATCCCAAGTATTGGCAGTGCTCCGAAAGAAAGGCTTGCTTACTACCGAGCCAAAGCGGTTCAATCCTGAGCAGTTCTATAACTACGACCCGTCGAAGAAATGTGATTATCACATGGGCGAGCTAGGACACTCAACCGATGATTGCTATATCCTCAAGCATCGAATCCAGAACCTCCTGGACACGAAGGCTTTCTCATTCCAACCCGCCAAGCCGAATGTTCAGAGTAACCCGCTCCCTGATCACGCGGGCAATGTGAATGCCATATTTAGCTTCGATGCTGGTCGAATCAGGAATGTCAAGGTATACACCACCGACGTCTATGATGAGTTGGTGAAAGCCGGTTATTACCCGAGTAATGAGGTCCTTTCCCTGGCTATCATGAGAGAAAGAATCTCATGGATTGTAGAAGCTGGGATGATTGTTTATGCTGACCATACTGACATTATTTCCACTATCTCTGAAGTGGTTATTAATTGGGACGAGGAGTTCGCCACATTGAACGTCGAGAAAGACTAGCTCGATCTTTTGCCTGAAGACATGCCTCCGCTAGAAGACGCGATCGATGATGAAGAGATCGTAGTAAGCACGCCTGCAGCCGATGAAGGGATAGTGATCGAGATACCTCAACCGTACGAGTACAATGATGATAAAGCAGTCCCTTGGTCTTACAGTCTCGACGTTGACTTAGTTACCAGATCCGGACGTACTTATGGCCAAGCTAATGTCCAACCTGCAAAACCGGTTACCGATGAAGAAGCTAAAGAGTTCCTGACCATCATCAAGGCTAGCGAATACAACATAGTTGAGCAACTGCGCAAGATGCCTGCGCAAATCTCTCTACTTGAACTCCTTCAAACGTCTGTCAAACATCAAAAGGCCCTGATGAGGGTGTTAAGTGAAGTCCATGTGCCCGATACGATCGATCATGACAAGTTGGAGGAATTTATGGGTTCCATACTCCTCAAGGACCTTATAGCCTTTTCGGATGAGAAATTCCCTCTAGAAGGCAAAGGACATACCAAAGCACTTTACATTTCTGTCAAATACAAAGCCTCGCATGTAGCACGGGTACTCATCAACAATGGTTCAGCCTTGAATATCTGTCTTCTGGCAACTTTACACCGCCTTAAGATAGATCCTTCTAGGATAAATGCTGCAAAGACCTCTATGCGAGCCTTTGACGGAACGAAGAAAGAAATGATGGGAGAAATCCACCACGATAGACAGATAGGACCAACAGTGTTCAACATCCTATTCCAAGTTATGGACATTCCCACTGCATTCAATTTTCTGCTGGGGCGTCCATGGATTCATACTGCCGGAGCTGTGCCATCCAGCCTACATCAGAAAGTGAAGTTCGTTGTGGAGAGAAAGTTAGTCACAGTCCACGGTGAAGAAGAGCACCCAATTTATCATGCAACAGCTATCCCCTATGTTGAGTCGGATTGTAAAATCGAATCGAGTTATCAGTCGATTGAGCTCGTATCGACCATACATGCGTCTAGAGGATCACCACCACCTATTCCTGAGGTGTCAAATACCGATGTCATGGTCGGAAGAGTAATGGTTTCCCATGGCTTTATTCCAGGTGAAGGCCTTGGCAGAAATGGTCAAGGTATCCGCCAACCAGTGGAAGTCTCTCAAAGGCTCCGAACTTCTGGATTGGGGTACCAGGGGTCAATTGTGCCAAATAATGAGGGACGTGGGCGTAGACGTGGTCGAGGTTGAGGAGACGAGCAGAATAGACAGCAATCTGAAGAAGAGCCAAATGGTGAAGAACGTAGCCGTGGAACTATCCAAAATAATGGAGAACTCGGGTGTGGTAGGCTGCTTCCACACATCCGCACCACATTCCCAGGCCCTGCGAGAATGATGCACGAAGAGAAAGAGGTGATCGACACTCTGGGGCAACCGAGCGGCAAGTTCGACTATTATGTTAAGTACTCAGCGCCCCCGAGCTTCTATGTTGACCCCCGTGACATTGTCCCTGATGGATGGGGAGGTATGGATGATCTAACACCTCAAACGACAAAGGATTCTGAAGATGTAATGGATGGAATCACTGCCCTGTTAGATGATTATTTCATTGGAGCTATCGAAAAAGGACCGTTAGAGGGAATGGGCACAGGCCCACAAGAGTAAAACCTTTACTTTTTCGCACACTCCCCTGCATGGAAATTTTTACTGCTTTTTAGGAATTGCCTCATCTCGAGTGCTGCTTTCCATTTTCATTTCTAGGACTTGATTGTTACAATTTCCATTCAATAAATGTATTTCATTTCGAAAGAATCAATGAAATTACAAGTTATTTTCAGTTTCTTAAGGCATGTTAAGGTACATCAAACTAGCCCGGTGATGATATCCAACCGATAAAAGAAAATTATAGTCCAAGGAGAATTCTGAGGCCCGGGCTTCCTCATGCTTCCTCGTGTTAAGACTTTTCGAAAAGAATTTAAAAAAAAACAGAGTCAAGAAAAATTTCAAAAAAAAATGCAATGTTGAGCCATGTTTGTCCTTCTGAATCCATTGTTTTATGTTTCAGGGATAATCTTGTGATATGTGAGGGTATGGGAATAATTCAATATGATGAATTATATGCAACCGAGCTTAATCCCAATGATGCCAGCGAACTCGACGATTCCTCGGACCTTCAGCGCGACCTAGAGCATCATGAAAGACCTAAAGTCCTTACGGTAGATCAAACTATCACCGTCAATCTGAGTGATTCTGGAGAACCCAAGGAGGTGAAGATAGGGGCAACCCTTCCCGAAGGTGAAGCGAGACGCCTGGTCCAATTGCTGAAGGATTACCAGGACATTTTTGCCTGGTCATATGCCGATATGCCGGGTTTAGACTCTTCTATTGTGGAGCATGACTTGCCTACTAATCCCAGTATGCCACCCAAGAAACAGCGGCTACGGAGAACCAAACCTGAGCTTCCGAAGAAAATAGAAGAAGAGGTCATGAAACTCTTGAAAGTGGGATTCATCGAAGTCACCCAATACCCTAGCTGGGTGGCTAACATCGTGCCAGTCATGAAGAAGGACGGCCGAGTTCGAGTTTGTATCGATTATCGCGACTTGAACAAGGCTAGCCCTAAAGATGACTTCCCATTACCGCACATAGATGTTCTGGTAGACAGTACTGCCGGGTTCGAGCTATTTTCCTTTATGGATGGATTCTCGGGTTATAATCAGATAAGAATGAAGGACGGTGATAAGGAGAAAACAGCGTTCATCACTTCTTGGGGGCACATTCCACTATAAGGTCATGCCCTTCGGTCTTAAAAATGTCGGGGCAACATATCAATGGGAAATGGTGACTTTTTTCCATGGCATGATGCATAAGGAGATCGAGATCTACGTCGATGACATGATTGCCAAGTCTCGATCCGGAGAGAGTCATGTTGATACCCTGAAGAAGTTGTTCGACTGACTCCGTGAGTTTAAACTCCGTCTCAACCCAGCGAAGTGCATATTCGGAGCAACTTCGGGTAAATTACTCGGGTTCATAGTAAGCAGTAAAGGCATTGAAGTCGATCCTTCCAAAGTAAAGGCTATATGTGGGTTGCAACCCCCATCGACCGTGAAAGAAGTGCGGAGTCTCCTGGGTAGATTGAATTACATAGCCCGTTTTATTTCCCAACTCTCCGAAACTGCTAAGCCATTCTTCAAACTTCTGAGGAAGAATGCTCAAGTGGAATGGGACGATAATTGCCAGGAAGCGTTTAATGAACTGAAGCAGTACTTAATGAAACCCCCAGTATTTGTCCCGCCAATACCAGGCCAGCCTTTGATCCTTTATCTCACGATTCATAGCAAGTCTCTGGGTGCGATGCTAGCCCAGAAAAATCCTGAAGATGGAAAAGAGCGAGCCATTTATTACTTGAGTAAGAAGTTCACCGTCTCAGAGTTGAATTATCCTGAAGCCGAGAAGACTTGCGCTGCACTAGTATGGGTGCTCCATAGGCTGAGACAATATACATTGCATCACCAGACTTTGCTTGTGACTGAGAATGATCCCATCAAGTATTTACTTGATCAACCGGCCTTGGTAGGGAAGCTAGCCAAGTGGCAGATTTTAACTTCAGAATTTAATGTCCAGATGATGCCACAGAAGTCAGTTAAAGGCCGAGTAATTGCTGATGTGTTAGCCGAAAATCCTGGAGTCTCAGATGATGACAGATATTCTCCAGAAGATCGCATTTTGGTAATAAAGGAAGATACATGGACTATGTTCTTCGATGGAGCCGTGAACTTGGCTGGTTCCGGTACTGGGGCAGTTTTAATATCCTCAGATGGGCAACATTATCCAGTAGCAGCAAAGTTGGTGTTCCCGTGTACCAACAACATAGCCGAGTACGAAGCTTGCATCCTTGGACTCCAAGCCGCAGTGGAAATGGGGATAACCAAGTTGAAAGTGTTTGGTGATTTCACTCTGATTATTCTCCAAACTGTAGGAGAGTGGAAGACAAGAGACACCAAATTAGTGTCGTACCATGAATACCTCGAAGAAATCATAAAGGAATTCAAAGACATCTCCTTTGAATATTTGTCGAGGTCCCATAATCAGTTTGCTGATGCATTAGCTACATTATTATCCATGCTGCAAGTGACTGGTGGAGTAGAGGTAGAACCCTTGAAGATCGAAATCCTAACAAAACCGACCTACTGTATGATTGTGAATGGAGAACCCGACAAAAAGCCATGGTATTACGATATCATGAACTACATCCAGAGACAAGAATTTCCTGAAGGAAGCATTCCGGCTCACAGGAAGTACATAATGAAAATGGCTTCAAAATTCTTTGTTAGTGATGAAAAGCTGTACAAAAGATCTTATAATTCGATCCTGCTAAGGTGTGTAGAAGCAGCTGAAACTACTAGAATCATGCAGGAGGTACACGAGGGGATATATGGTCTATACATGAATGGCCATATGTTAGCTAAGAAAATCATGAGGTTGGGGTATTATTGGCTCAGCCTTGAAAGTGACTGCATCCAACACGTTCGAAGATGTCATCGCTGTCAGGTTCATGGGGATAAAATAAATGTTCCGCCGACGGAATTATATCAGTTGTCCGAGCCATGGCCCTTTTCAATGTGGGGCATCGATGTGATTGGCCTAATTAATCCCAAGGCATCGAATGGACATCGATTTATCTTAGTCGCGATTGATTATTTCTCCAAGTGGATTGAAGCGGCTTCTTATGCAAACGTCACTGCAAGGAATGTTGTAAGATTCATCAAGCAAGACATAGTCGCTCATTATTGTCACGCCCCGGGCCCCACCGAGCTCGCGACACCCCTTCGATGGCCGTATTGAAAATGTGACATCCCAGGACTTGTCGCCGACCCATCTCCCATAACAAATCATAAGGCACATGCGGAAGCATTAATTAAAACACCCGTACAAAAACAATACATGACCAAGGGTAGTAGAACACTTGAACAATTGAACCACATACTTCATTCAACGGCACGTACTTACAAAATCCAACCTTACATACAAAGGCCACGAGGGTTAAAACAACCATCATCAAAAGGGGCAAGTGGTCGGGTAGGTTAGCCTAGCTATACAAAAAGGGTCCACCAACTCCATGGGCTCCTCTTTGGGATCTTGCTCCATCGGCTCTTCCTCGGGATCCTAGAACCCTGTGGCGGACCATTCATGGTCGGAGTCGGGGGTCTGAAATGATTATATAATAACCATGAGAACGAGTCTCAATAAGCAACACCCTAAGCCCTACCTAGGCCAATGCGTACCCAGACAAGTCATATCCAAACACATAATAGAAAAACCACACGACTTAGGCCCTCGGGCACAAATCAAACATAGGTTAACCTTGCAGGTTAGGCACATAATAATATCACGTCACATACGCGACATCCTCGATCACACGTACGTCACACGCATGCTCAAAACCTTTAGTGTCAGTTCAAAATGTAGATCACCGAGTCGTACAAATTCACACACTGACCCATGCATTCATATGCATGCAAATGCCACTACCTTGCCATGCACGCGATTTAACTCATATGGCATTCCGGCATAAGATTTCATTCGTGTCCCGATTATAAAATAGAATCCGTTTAGGCACGTCCCATACCATACCCAGCAGATTCCATTACATAATTAGGCACTATGCATCACACGTAATAATTCGTGCGTGTTCCGATTATAGAATAGAATCCACTTAGATACGTCCCATACCATATCCAGCAGATTCCATCGTATAATCAGGCACTATGCAGCACACGTAATCATTTATCCATTAATTCGACCCGAAGGCCCGATCCGAAGACCACGACCCGAAGGCCCGACCCGAAGGTCCGGTCCGAAGACCAATCACAACACTCCGTGGCCAGCGTAAAGACGCCCCAGGCCCAGTGTCTCTAGCCCGCGTCCATACGCATCGGGCACAACACCGATCTCCTTACGAACCAGAGCCCGCGTAAATGCATCAGGATGGTCGTCTTCTGGACGTACCGGGCATCGTCCTGCTCCAAAGTGCATGAGGACGGCACACCCCGCGTAAACGCATCAGGGCGAAGGTGATCACACATTCACACAACCGGTTTTTATCTGAACCCCGCGTAAACGCGTCAGGGCATAATTAGGTGATCACATGTCCATGGCATACCCGCATTCTCGCACAATTTCCACAAGCCTCATACTCGGCATGCATAATGCGTGGCCATGCAATTCGCACACGAATGTTGGTGCAATGTACCACGAGCATAATGTTCCACAATGTACAACACGATTCAATGCCACGAATTCATGCTCAACAATCCACGTCACATACTTGACTAGCCCAACCAACACCATGGGGCATCACATGCGTATTTGGCACTTATGACGTATTCGGGCATTATGATGTACATTAACAAATCATCAATCGCACTCCACAATGATCGGTCACACGAGCACACGGCATGGTAAACCCAACTCATCATGATTGAACAAGTCGACACACAATTCAACCATCCCGGCAATCCCGGCACTCTAATCAATCCAATCCTCGAACTATCGTTAAATGGGCCATCAAATCTCGATGTGACCAGCAGCTATTCTTCCTCATTTCAGCCTCTAATCCACCTCTAAATTCCATTTTGTCACTCACCAACAATTTCCCAACACTCACTAATGACGTATTAATCTATACAAGTCTTAATCGTCACTAATCGACTATTAATCACACCCTAAGCCCGCTAAAATGCATAATTGTCCTAATTAGGGTCTAGAGGTTTACACCCACATATTAGCCGTACAAGGCCCAATTAAATCCGCAATGGACAGCCACTAATCGGTCCGAGAGAGAAAAACCGAGCATACACAAAATCGGGTCCAATCTGGGCAGTTGCACAGTGACAGAAATTCATTTGAAATAAATAGCAAATCAATTCCAAAAATTATGAATTTTGGATATGTTATACAAAACATCTTGATAAACATTTTCTGTGAAGAACTCAAAACCTAGTTCCAACCATAAGCACCTCGTTTTGACACTCAAATCCGGACAGAACCCGGTTCGCTCGAACAGCCCCTCAGACCATAAAAAATACAACTCATTCAGTACCCAAATCACTTTGAAAATCCCTGAAATGTTTATATGTTATAGACACAATTGTTTCTAACAATCTTTGTGAAGGACGTTTTTTGGAATAAGGTCTGGAAAATTTTATAACAATTCGGAAAGGCAAAAAGGTCGGGTGAACAGTAAATCGGGCAGTTTTGTGACGGTCTGAAAACTGACATCCGAATGACCCAAAAAAATTCCAAAAATTCTGAATTTAAAGTATGTTATACTTAAAGATGTTGGAAACAAATTTCATGAAGAACACTTCCTCAGATTCGGCCCACAATGATCACCAAAAAAATAACAAAGCACAGAGGTACAGTAACAACTAGAAATCTGAGAATCATAAATCTTGCACCATTAAGCAAATCAAGCTTATACAACCACAAAACCAACCATGCACAGCCCCTAATCCATCCCTAGACATGCCATTAGTAACCCACTATCCTAACTAAGGATTAGGAAGTCACTTACAAGAGAGCCTAAGCAAGACAACCTAGCAAGATGGCAAACGTGAGCCTTGGCACGGCAACGGCTACTCCGGCGAAGCAACGGCGAGGGTGGTCAGCGGATGGCGGCTCAGGTGGTCGATGATGGTGTGAGGGTGACCGTGGGTGGTGGTGAGACGAGGAGGGACGACGGCTCACGGCGGCAGCACCGGCGGGTGGTGGCTCCGGCGAACGGCGGCGTGAGGCCGAGAGGGGAAGCTCACGGGAGAGGGAAGAGGTGGTCGGCTGGCTGGTGGAGAGGAATGAAAAGGAGAGAGAGAGGAGAGAAAGAGAGAAACAAGTGAGTGGGAGAGACAGAAAGAAAGGTGATGATGGCTTGCATGGGGGAGACCAAGAGGTAGGGTGCAAGGTTGGACAACAATGATGGCAAGCATGGGGAAGGGTTTGGGTGACAAGTGTCACCACCCTAGGGCTGTCACATCACTACAAAAACCAATAAACAAAACCCCATAAAAACCCCAAAATTCGGAATACTAGAGGGCCCAAGGGTAAAATCGTCATTCTCCTCCGATACCAGGCCGAATTGCCATTTTTCGACCGTATTAACCCTATACATAAGTGGCCAACATAATTTGACGTCATCCTTATAAAAACCATCCCGTAACCCACGAAAAAATCGATCTCGAAGTCCGGATTAAATTTCACGATCAAAATTGCCAAATTTCCAATTTTCAAATCTCTCACTAACGGGCGGCTGTTTAGGAGTTACGCGTATCGACCTCGGGTTGTCCGAATTGCGACGATCTCAATTGTCGAGAGAACGAGAGGAATTATCGCTAGTTCCGGAGACACGATCGTTTGGTTTAAGTTCGGGACTGGTTGGCCACGTGTATTCTCGGTCTTGCAGAATCACCTGCTATCCGACCATACATCGTTGGCCTCGGCCAAACCGAGTCCGTTACCTTCCGAAGATCGGTTCATACTGGCCCAAAATACTTCCTCGTCTTTTCTCGAAATCAGGCTTAATTCGCGATCGGGTCCCTGGTCCACGTACCTATTCCTAGTTAGCCATTCCCACTTGGTCAGTATCCCAAGAGTGATCAGCTCCGGGCGAGATTTACGAAAATGAAATATTGAATAAGGCTCGTTCTATTCATTCCGGAGATTGAGTCGAATTTCGGGATGTTACAGTTATGGTGTTCCTAAGGCTATTATCACCGATAATGAAACGAATTTGAACAACAAGTTCATAGATCAATTGTTTAATGAGTTCAAGATCCAGCACCTGAATTCATCTCCCTATCGTCCATAGATGAATGGAACAGTTGAAGCCGCTAACAAGAACATCAAGAAGATCCTGGCCAAAACCGCTGAAAACTATCGTGACTGGCATGAAAGATTGCCATTTGCGCTAATGGCATATTGGACTTCGATCCGAATCTCTGTCGGGGCAACCCCTTTTTCCTTGGTGTATGGCATGGAAGCAGTCTTGCCCATTAAAGTATAGATCCCTTCCCTGCGAGTCTTATCTCAAGTAGAGTTGTCTGAAGCAGAATAGATGCGACAAAGACATGAGCAGTTGAACATAATTGATGAAAAGCGATTCAAGGCTATTTGCCACGGTCAAACCTATCAGCGGATGGTAGCCAGGTCCTCCAACCAAAAAGTGCGTCCAAGCCACTTCGAGGTAAATGATCTAGTCCTAAGGAAGGTGCTGCCAGTCTTCCCTGTTCCTTGAGGTAAATTTGCCCCAAACTACATCGGTTCATATGTGGTTAGGAAGGTGTTTCCCGGAGGTGCCCTGATTCTCACAGAAATGGATGGTCGTGAGTTCTCCAATCCTGTTAATTCTGATGCTGTAAAGATGTATTATCCTTGATAAAATCTATCATTTTGCAGTAAAAGTTTGCAAGTGTTTGGTTTTATGCTTTGAATTGCAAACATTTCACTGATGAATAAATGGCTTCAATCAACTTCAAGTTAAGATGTTTGCATTGGCTTTAATTTCTGCATGGTTATTTTGTCGATCAGTATCATGGACTTCAAAGGGGAAGTCTATTTAGACAATCTGATAACTCATGCGGAATGAATTGAATGTGTCGAATGAGTTACATCGGGATGATGGAAGGCAAGCCCTGTCCTACACAGAGTCTCATGCACTAATCTTCAGTGAGTTGAGTTGAAAATTCTATGTCTGCAAGGTAAAGAGTTATCTCGCAAAAGGTACGGCGACCAAAATGACAAGAGGCATTTCATTTCTCTACCATAAATGCTACAGGCTATCCATAGTTTCGCCACTTTGAGCCTAAACGCTTGGAGAAATCCTTTCAAATTATCCCTGTCAAGAACCACCCCACATCAGGGCAAACTGGAGATAAATCAGCATCATAAGGTGAAAAATGAGTAGAAATTTTCTTGCTCTCACTTGCATCAATCTTCGAGTATTGCTTTTTCAGATGAATTCACACGAAATTCAAGTGCCTTAGGATGATGAAGAGCATTTTTTTTCTCTATCCTATATACACTTTACCCTTTGTTAAGCTCAATTGAGCTTGCAAATTCATTTCTTAAACCCCAGTTGGCGATCATCCCCCACACTGGGGCAACGCAAAAGTCATCATTGTCTAAGCAGCATATCCGAAGTCTCGATTGAAGACGAGAGGCTTCTGAGTTCAAACAGCGAGTCAATCAGTCAGGATAGTTGGCTAGTGTTAACATTATAAGCAACATGTATCGCCAAAAAAAAAGGAGGCAAGAAAAGCAGTGTGCCTAGTAAAAGCAAGGCCAATGCCCTTAAAAAGGGTCGGAAAAGGAGAGATCTTTAGAAAAATATCAAGATATGGCATGTCAAAATCCCCAGTGGAGCAGTAGTCCTACAAGTCTCAAAAGAATCAAGTGATGAACTTTCGAAGTTAATAGGGCATCTACCGAGGAGATAATCTCTGGTGAATAAGATGACTGGTGACAATGCCAAGATGATCACCAACTTATTCACCCCCAATTACACCACATTTTGAGTCTAATGATCCATTCATTTCTCAACCCATGAGCCTAGCCTACGTTACGTCCTTGACAAAGTCTCTTCAGATTATGGCACTTGAACTGGCATAGGATTCAGATGTTTATAAGCTTAGCTCAAAGAAGTGCGAGCAAGTCCATTTCTATCTCATTTCTGTAGGGTTCTTGACTTGTAAACCCGGAGACAATTGCGGAATATTTTCTTTCAATAGCCACGACTCGATGAGTCCCTCTTGCTAAGCCATTGACCAAATCCATGTTACATTCCTAACAAAGACCTCTCATATTGGTAAGGTCGTACTGCTTGCGAGAATACTCGGACCTTTGTTGACATGATGATGGTGAGGTAGAGTGATTCTCATAAATCAGCCTTTTTCAATGAGAATGAGTGAAAGACCTTTCCTTTCGGACCGAAAGTCCCTCATTCGATAATTTTCAAGACACCCATTTGTGAGTTCGGATTGTCTTATGATATTGTCCCTAATGAAATTTTGTAATGCCGATTTGACAAAATCGTCATGCATGAAAATTGGTTGAATTCATAGTGCATGTGTATATGTGTTCTTGATAGTGCGCGAATGCATATTACATGTTGCCTAAAACCGTGTCTAGCAGGAGACACACCCTTAAGAGTCAGAGATATCACCAGGTAAGTATATTTCTATCCCTTGGATGTCTATGACTATCCAGGTATCCCTAACCTGTTCGAGCAATCGTCAGGCCCCACATTGGATCATTTTGTTGTGATCTTTAGATGCCTTTGATGATGTTTAGGTATCTATTGATCAAGCTTTTTCAGGTACGTCTGATGATGTCCAGGTACTTTGTCAAGGAACTCTTAAATACTCGGGCTAGCCCTTTTGTTCACCAAATCACATATTTCACACAATCTCGAGAAGATTCCCCCGTGACACGCCTATGAAGATAGTATAGGCGTAGCAGCCAAATCTTTACAAGTATCTATGGCGATGTATAGATATCTTGTAAAGGTCGGAATATTTTCTAATCTCAAGTATTCCCCCGCGACATGCCTATGAGAAGGTATAGGCATAGCGGCCAAATCTTTACAAGTATCTGTGGAGATGTATAGGTATCTTGTAAAGGTCGAAATATTCTCTCAATCCCAGGTATTCCCCCGCAGTTCACTTATGAGAAGGTATAAGTGAAGCGGCCAAATCTTTATAAGTACCTATGGCGATGTATAGGTATCTCATAAAGGTCGGAATATCCTCTTGATTTCAAAAAGTTCCCCCGTGACGCATCTATAAGGAAAGGTATAAACGCAGCGGCCAAATCTTTACAAATACTTATGATGATGTATAGGTAGTTTGTAAAGGTCGGAACGTTTTACATTTTTTTACTAAAAAACTGCTCTCGCGAATCCAGATGATGATTGGATACGTCGAGCTTTTTTTGCGTGTTTGGACTGAATTGCAGATCACTGAAGTTCATCAGCGTGTATCAGGCAATACCTATGGGACTGAGTCCATACATTTGCCAAACAACATACAAAGTCAGAGTCGTGCCTCGAATTGCGCTATCGTTCATGTCAGTTGAGTAATTCCAGGTATGTTTTCTATTCACGTCAGCATGCATCATTTCTTAATGCATTTAAAAAATGGGACTCATAATCCCGACAAAAACAACATTCATTGCATTTGCATAGTTGAAATTTAGGTATCATTTAGTCTTTGAATGCAACCTCTGCGAGCTCACCTTCAAAGAGGGGCAACTGTTGACACCTAAATTTTAGCGACCATTTAGTCGTAATTTGCATAAAAATTAGGGATTAAATTTTTAACCCCTAAACAAAAATATTAAAATTGCATATCATATAGTTTAGGTCCATTTAGAATAATTGCATTCCGCATCGGACCGGCGCTGGCTAACAAGCTCAAAATTCATCGAACGAGACTCGGCTCATTCGGAAGGCGAGGGCCGGAAATTACAAGTCAAACGGGCTCGATTGTTTTAGTTTGAGTTTAATTTAGTTCATTAAGCCTAATTAAATAGAAGCCCAAATTGATTCAGCCCGCTTGGAATTAAATCAGATTAATTGAAAATTAAAAGCCCAAATCCAAGCCTACGCCCATTAGGACTTGAGAGCCATCTAATTAACCTAGGTTTACATTATAAATATGTCATTACATGTCATAATTTGGGACACATAATTTCAGATCTGATTTTTGAGAGCTTAAGCGAGAGTGAGGGTGAAAAAGAGAGAAAGAAGACCGGCGTGTCATCACCATCGCGCCACCACCACCACAGCCACGCCGGCAAAGCCACCGCAGCGCCACTGTCGTCCGTCCCTTGCCGCCGCCGCGTCGCATCGCCTCTCCGCTCGCCTGACCGCCGCCTGGATGTACACGTCGGAGCACGCCACAGCGCCAACGTGGTTCGTGTTCCACCGCCCGGACACCACCTTGCTCTCACCGGAGAGCCACCGCCGGGGCCGCCCTCCACGTTGCAACCGTCACTCCACCCCTCAGCCCCCTCGCCGGAGCTGTCCCACCACCAGTCACCGCGCGGACAGCCTTCACCGCAGCACAGCATCGCCGGACACCTCCGTCCGCCGCTGCTACCTAGAGTCCCGTCGCGTGCCATCACCACAGGCGTCGCTGCCCGGAGCCACCCGCTCCCGCCGCTGCTCGCCGCAGCTCCCTGCTGAACACAGTTCCGCCATCAGCCACCAGCGAAGCCATCGACGTGCCGGAGCCTTGCCACCGCTACGCCTCAGTCCACGTCCACAGTTCAACCGCGCCGTTGCTGCCCCCTCACCGTGCCGGAGTCGCCTGCTGCCCAGCCACAGCCGCCGTCCGCCAGCCACCATCGCCCACAGCAGCTGCACCGTCACTGTTCCCGCCGGAGCTCCCCTCAAGCCGCCGCGTCGTTGCTGCCCCGCCGTCCACCGCCGCAACACAGCCGAGCCGGACGCCCAGCCACAGCCGTCGATCCCGACACCGTTCCCAATCCCGATCCGCAATCCCGAGCTATCGGTGATTCGAATTTGGAAGTTATCCGTAAATTAGGTAAGGATATTATCAAAATATTCCTTTTAAATATTTAATTTCTTGATTCGTGGGTGTTTGAATATTTCATGAATATCATATGGATTATTAGATATCTTAGGATAATGATATCCGCAATATTTTGAATGCCCGAAATTAGGAAACGTTCCTAATTTAGCAACGTATCTGAACGTCTATCCGACCTTATCCCTAAGTTATGATACACAACGATACGGAAAATCATTATCCTATCCATAATTACTTGGATATGATAATGAATTTTATCTGCTTTCCAATTTTGAATAATCAACTTTCCGTCAATATCTATAACCCTATAGATATGACTGTTAGTTTTATTTCTTTGCTAATTTGAGTTTGAAACAAATCTTGCTGATCGTGTGGATTGGTTTCAATTGTGGTATTTATCTGTCTGTTTGATTTATTTCCTTTAAAAAAGAAAATTCAAAAAATATCAGTTAGGATTTAAATTAGAATTTTGCATGTTTAGGGATTCTTAAATATATCCTGAAGGATGATATGATTATTTGATTTAAATTAGGATTTAAGGTATCATATTTCCTAGTTTAAATTAGAAATTGTTTTAATCTTAATGGATTATTTAGGATATTTAATTATTTCGAATTTTCATAAAAAAAAAAACCAAAAAGAGTCACTCTAGGATAGAATAAATCATTTTCCCTAGAATAGATTGCATTCTTAATTTGGGTATTTTTTTTAATTTCAAATTTTAATAGAAAATACCAAAAAAGGAAGTCATTAGATCGCATGTTATTTTAGGCATTTTCATAATTCCGAATTTCATCAGAAAATTACCAAAAATAAATAAATCATTTGCCCATCATTAGAATTAGGTCACGTCGTCGCATGTCATATAGTTTGCATGTTAGGTTACATTAATCGCATGTCAATTTTTTTCCACGTCATTGCATGTAAGATAGTTTTTATTTAAATAAGTGAAAATCAAAAAAAAAATTGAATGAATTGCCTGTTAATTAGAAATCATATTAGGGTGTTGATGTGATTTCTAGCTAACAATGCAGATGCTTACGTTGCTTCGAGGTAAGTAATTCTCCCAATCTTGTAATTTAATGTTTTAATTATTAGGTGTTAAATTGGTAGTTTGCACACCTGCATGATCACCTCACATGTTAGTAACTAAGTTAAAATAGATCCAGACTGCATGCCAAAATATTTTTTGAAAAGAAAAGGTATCGAAAGGGCGTTAGACTAGATCTAGCATAATCAAGTCCCTGGGCTTAAAATCTCTGGTTCGTAAGAATAAAACATATCTCCCTATGTTTTATTTAGGTTTCTAATTCACCTACTGCAAATAGATTAGTGGCGACTGCAAGTATGAAAACATTTGTATGTTAAAGACTTAAACCCTAAGTTGCGAATTGGTAGGGCTTAGGAGGGTCCGAGTTAAGATTAGTCTTAATAATCCATTAGCCCGAAAAATGAAAATTTTTTTAGGTCGCGACACTACTGCTTCCGCTCAAAATTCAACTGCTAAACCTGCACCACTTAGCATGCTCCTTGCCTTTTCCATGAGAGACCGATTAAGTCTCTCTGCCACCCCCATTCTGCTAAGGTGTATAGGGTGTTGTCTTCTGCCTAGCAATGTCACTGGTTGCACAAAATTGATCAAATTTCACTAAACAAAATTCTCCTCCGTTATCAGTCCGCAAAACTTTGATTTTCCTATCAAACTGATTTTCCACCAAAGCTTTGCATTCGCGAAATTTTTCAAGCACATCATCTTTCCTTTGCAGAAAATGTATCCACACATATCTAGAAAAATCATTAGTAAAAGAAACATAATATCTTGAATTTCCAAGCGATGCCATGGGTGTAGGACCGAAGACGTCACCATGAATCAAATCTAGAATCCCTTTCGCTCTTCCTCTTATGGATTCAAAAAATACCCGATTTTGTTTCCCATATAAACAATGTTCACAAAATCTAAAACCCATAGAACAGCTTAGAATTCCATCCACCATCTTCTTTTAGGTAAGGGTCATGAACATTTCTCACCGATATGACCCAATCTCCGATGTCATAGCATCGAAAGATCTTCCACCTGCTCTGAGATATAACTCTCACCACTGATTATTGTGCTTCCCATTAACCTCCACAATTTTCCATACCGTTCGCCTCTGGCGATCACCATAAATCCACGGGTTAGCTTGCATGAATATTTGTCACTAGTGAAGGCAATCCCAACATCTACCATAGTTCCTACAAAAATAAGATTCCTCGAAAGATCAGGAATATGCATTACATCAAGAAGATTCTTGATTGTCCCATCTTTCATCTTCAGCTTCACCTTTCCGCATCCAATAATATCAAGCGCCGTGTCATTCCCCCATTCGCATTGTACCTCTCTAATATGGCTCATAACAACAAAACCAATCTCTATGAAGCGACATGTGGAAAGACGCTCCAGTATCAATTATCCATGCACTGCAGTCACCATGTGATGAATTGCAGATGAGATACATGTCTCTCATGCCGCTATCATCATCCTTTTTGTACTAGAGGATGATGCCTTATCTCGCTTCTCTGGACTTGCACTTTTGTTTCTGCAATATTTCTTCAAGTGTCCAGGCTTTTTGCACTTCCAACACGTTATTTCCAATCGATTTGCTTTTCGATATTCCTCTGGACTTATTTCTACCACCAAATCTAGATTTTGGATCGTTCACTGCTCCTTCCTCTTATGAAAAGAGCCCCTTGCATTGCACTATTAGAACCTGCTCCTCTCATCTCCTCATACAGTAGAGTAGCTGCAACGCCCTCAAAGGATAATGCACTAACATCAGTGCCAATCGAAATAATTATATGTTTCCATGAATTCGGCAATGAACACAACACAGCACATGTTTTGTCTTCCTTATCCAGATTAATATCGATAGATGCAAGTTGCCCACAACTAGTATTAAATTCGTTTAAGTGTGCAGAAAAAAAATTCACCTTCGCTCATCCGCAAGTTGTACTGTTGTTTCCGCATAAAAAGTTTGTTCACGAGCAACTTGCTCTGATAAAGGTTTTCCAGCTTCGTCTAGAGATCTTTTACCGTTTTCTCAAAAGTCTTGTTCACTAGAACGCTATCCGCAAGGCATGGTCAGATTAGGCTTCACACCCTCCAATCACTGCTATTCCACACCTTCAATTCATCAGACATGGCCTCGGTCTCCTTTGTCTTCTCCTTAGATTTTTCCTTGGGTTTATCTCCTTCGATCACGTGCCATAGATCTTTGTCCACGAGCAAGGCCTCCATCTTCAATTTCCATAACTCGAAACCCTTTCGTCCGAGCTTCTCTACTTCAATCCGTGATTGACTAGCCGACGACATCTTCTCAAGATTCGATTTTTGAATCTCTCTTCACCAAGAGACCATAACCTCAAACCTTGCTCTGAGATCAGATGTTAGGATGCGCCGCACAATCACAAAGAAATAGAGAGTAAAAAACAAGAAAAAGAATCGAGACACAAGGTTTTTATCTTAGTTCATCCTTAAATTAGGGCTACGTCCGGCAGAGGATTCCACTATAATTAACACCTCGCACCTCTCTATTATATCTCTCAATTACAAGAAAAAAGACTATATATAGGCAATAGTTTGATTCAAAATAAGAAACTTCTTTGTAGGAAACCTATTATAATTACAAAAACCTACTCCACTTAGAAAACAATTCAATTAGGAAACCTAATTAAATTAGGAAACTTTCCTTTTCCGGGGTCAAACTATAAAAGCCCTCTTGCGGCTCGGGACTACCGCTCCCGCGACCCTTGCTCATTCACCGGGGGGTGGGGTCCCCGTACTTTCCTGTCGACAGGGAGTATGAACTACACCTTAACATTATCATCATCATGAGAGGCTAGGTCAATCGTTTTCACATGTAGCAAAGAATCTCCTGCAGAAGGAGTGAGCCTCTTTTTTTTCTTGGTTTTGAAGGAAGAAGACGCCGCCAGTTTATGCGGGAAACATCGTGTCCAATGCCGGTTTATGGGCAAAGACAAGACAAAGTAAGCAAAGTGTTGACACCTAAATTTCGGCGCATCATTTAGTGTTAATTGCATAGAAAATTAGGGATTAAATTTTAACCCTAAACAAAAATATTTAAATTGCATAGCATATAGTTTAGGTTCATTTTAATTGCATTTTGCGTCGGATTGGCAGTAACGGATGAGCTTAAATTTCATTGAACGAGACTCGGCTCGCTCGGAATGCAAGGGCCGGGAATTTCAAGTCAAACGGGCTCGGTCGTTTTAATTTGTGTTTAATTTGAAATGTTGAGTTTAATCAAAAGTCCAAGTTTATTCAGCCCATTAAGCCTAAGCCCATTAGGACATAAAGTCCATCTAAATTGACCTAGATTAGTGCTATATAAACATAACATTAGGTCAGAAATCAAGGGGGGCTCTCAGAATTTTCAGATCTGATTTTTGGAGAGACACGAGAGAATTTTCGGAAAACAGATTTTTCGGAGAAGTCGGAGGCCGCAAAAATTGATACACGGCAGAGAGAGGGAAGAAGAGAACAACTGAAGAGGTTCACGGGCAGGAGATTCTTCTCACGAAATTCACGCCCTCAAACCTTCACCATCACGTCCCCTTGAAGCACTTCAGATGGAAGCCTCCACTCTGAGTTTCTCTTATTAATTTCTTTTGATTATCCACCACTTACGAAGACAATTTGCAGGTGGAAAGGCCAACATATACAATTGAAAAAGGGGGCTTCACTGGACGAAGAAAAGGAACAGAGGAGGGGTCTGATCGCGCAAGACAATCAAACAGAGAAGAAGAGAGAATCGGTCAACAGAAATTGCTCCACGTTGACAAGTCGCTGCTGCACTGAACCGAGAAGAGCCGTCCCTGCCGTTGCTGCTTCTTCATGTCACGTTCTTCATCAATTGGACTTCCCACGGCTTGAAGAGAAGCTGCCCATGCTACGTTCTCTTCGCCGACGCCCTCCACAGCCTTGAAAGTCTCCACGTTGACTGGTCCCTCCGCTCAACCGAGACTCCATGCAACAAATCTGACGCCTTTACAGCTTCGAAGACAAGCTGCCCATGCACGTTCTTCCTCAGTTCGAAGCTGTGATGATCTGTGGTCAGCTCCGAGAATCCTTGGCGGTCCGCCGCTTGCCGCACTTCACTTCGTCCTGATCCGCAAGTCGCCGCCGCCTTCAACGTTCGCACCACCGCCGTTGTCCTCGACGCCGCCGTTCCCGGAGACGCCGCGTCGACATCGTGCGAGAGTTCTACCGCAAGCCGTCCCAACGCCGGAGCAACCCCGCCGTGTTGCCGTGAGCCCCGTCGCGTCGGGATTGTCGTCGTCATCGTCGCCGGTCGTCGCGATCCCGATCCCGAGCTCGATCCCGAAGCAATTCGAATTTGGAAATATTATCAAATTAGGTAAGTGGATATATTCAGAATATTTTCTTCAAATATTTAATTTCCTGATTCGTGTACGTTTGAATATTTCGTGAATATTTAGATATCTTAAGATAATGTTCGATATATCCGCGATATTTGAGAATATTCAAATTAGGAAAACTTTCCTAATTTAGCAACGTATCTGGACGACTATCCGACCTTATCCCTAAGGTACGATACGCGGCGATACGGGAAATTATTATCCTATCCATAACTATTTGGATACGATAATGAATTTCATTAGCTTTCCAAATTTGAATAATCGACTTTCCGTCGATATCTATAACCCTATAGATATGACCGATAGTTTGATTTTTGTGCCTAATCCGAGTTTGAAACAAATTTGGCGGATCGCGTGGTTGATTTGAATGTGATTGCTATCCTTATTTGTTTAAATTGCTTTCCTTTTTCAAATAAAAAGAAAACCCAAAAAAATCTGTTTTGTTATTTAAATTAGAACTTTGCATGTCTAGGAATTTTGAATATACCCTAGAGAATGAAATAGTTATTTAGTTTAAATTGGGATTTAAGGTGACACGTTTCCTAGTTTAAATTAGGTATTATTTCAATCCTAACGGATTATTCACGTTATTTTATTATTCCGAATTTTTAAACAAAAATCCTAAAAAGAAATCATGCTAGGGTAGATTAAGTCATCATAGGTTGCATGTTATTTTAGGTATTTTTATTGTTCCGAATTTCAACAGAAAATACCAAAAAAAGAAGTCATTAGGTTGCATGTTAATTTAGGCATATTTTTAGTTCCAAATTTCAATTGAAAAATACCAAAAATAATCATTCATCCGTCATTAGAATTAAATCACGTCGTCGCATGACATATAGTGTGCATGTTAGATTACATTAATTCGCATATCATCTTTGCACGTCATTGCATATAGACTAGGTTTCATCTAAATAAATGAAAAATCCAAAAAAAAAAATTTGAATGAATTGCTTTGTTAATTAGAAATCATATTAGGGTGTTGATGTGATTTTCTAGCTAACAATGCAGATGTTTGCGTTGCATTCAAGTACGTTGTTCTCCTAAACTTGCAGTTTATTTAATGCTTTATTGGGTGTTAAATTGGTAGTTTGCGCACCCGCATGAACACCTCACATGTTAGTAACTAGATTGAAATGGATCAAAACTGCCTGCCAAAATATTTTTGAAAAGAAAAGGTACCGAAAGGGCGTTAGACTAGATCTAGCGTAATCAAGTCCCCGAGCTTAGAATCTCTGGTTCGTAGAAATAAAACATATCTCCCTATGTTTTATTTAGGTTTCTAATCGACCTACCATAAATTGATTAATGGCGACTCCAAGCATGAAAACATTTGCACATTAAAGACTTAAACCCTAAGTTGCGAATTGGTAGGGCTTGGGAGGGCCCGAGTTAAGATTAGTCTTAATAATCCATTAACCCAAAAAATATGAAAAATTTTTAGGGTCGCGACACAAAGCTTTGGCTGCCTTCTT